>JAAFCE010009109.1:25216328-25239817 GCA_013389805.1 Trigoniulus corallinus
TCTCTCCTCTCCTCCTCTCTCTGTCTCTCTCCTCTCCTCCTCTCTCTCTGTCTCTCTCTGTCTCTGTCGCTCTCTGTCTCTTCTGTCTCTCTGTCTGTCTCTCTATGTCTCCCCCCTTCCTGAAAGTAGCTAAAATACATTCATCACCTCGAATCTATAACCACTGACGCATTACTCAAGCAGGTTACCTCTGTGCTACCGAGGAGATGCTGTTAATGGTCGTCACCCTGAATGTTGTTAAGAGGAGCAGGGATGCTATCTACTCCCTTAGCTGGATAATGCTGTTAAAATGCATCTTAATTATGAGTTTATGAGTGGTATGCCCTTTGTGAATGGTAGTTTCATGTTTGAATGGTTAAGGTCTCTTTGATGATACTAATGCGAGTAGTGGACAATGACGTCATGCCAACGACACCACCTCGTAGCTTCCTATACGCGGGCGTACCTGATCGATGTGCAATACATAGTATTAAATAATGGGTACGTGGGACAGTATCATCGTTGTTGCAATTTTTGTTGAAACATAAATACTAATTAATGATATACTTTCTGCTGGGAACTGAAACGTTCATGTTGGGTCCATCGACCTCTTGGAACCATTATCCTTTCTTTTCAGACGTCATCGATTCAATACTACGGAGTCTTGTCCAGTGAATGCATATTTCAATCTCCTTTCTTCTCCCTGCTTTTACACCACGCATCATTTTCATTTATTTTTATTTTTCCCACCCTTACTGCACATTAGTTCTCCTAATTCACAAGTGGCAATGGAGCCTTCTCTCCAGTGCAAGACAGCTATAGTTGTGTTATTTTGATTGCGGTACTGTTCTGTATGGACTCATTGTTGTTATCTACATAATGAAACATTGTCGGGCCTCTTCTCCCTCTCGCATGCCACCAAACGTTGTCTCATTGTGGTTTGTCCAATTAAAAATGTCGGAGGCAAAGGCGATCATCGTTTACAGAAAGCGAATGTGTGTGGCGGCGATGATAACAATGTTTTCCTACGACAGACAATCATTATTCCTATTATGTTGATTGTATAACCCTAACTGGGGTACTCAAAGACTTGACTGCTGGCAACAGGGCTCTCGTTTCCTGACCTACTGCTGCTGCTGCTGAATATGATGAACAGCGTTGGACACACCAGTGCTCGTCTGAGCACTGAAGTTCAGCAGTGCAACCCCAGCTAGTACTGACATGGGTGGCCGCTTGAGAAAACTGGGTACTGCTAATACCCAAAAATCGTCGCATTAGTGTAGTGTCTGTGCAGTTTCTGCATCAGAACTACACAGTGGACGGGGCTCTAATGACCTTGTAGTTGAAGGGCCCTAAAACGCCAACAAACAAACAAACAATCAATGGAAATTTTGCCTCACCTATCCGTTGCATAGTAGGCCTAGAGAGCGTGCTTTGACGTGCAAATGCCATCATCGTACACCACACTGGACCTCGGTTTTACATCTCATCCGAAAGAAGGCGCACTCGGGGCTTCTCGCTCACCCGAAAGAAGCTAACCCATCTCGGCCCAGTGTCTAACCTAGAACTACTGACGCAGTTACCGAGCGTGCTACCCACTGCGCCACCGAGGTGGGTTACAGTTGGCTTGCACTCATCATCATCACCATAGCCTTATCCCGCCTGTAGCAGAGTGGGGTTTGCTGGTTCTAGCCCTCCACTCCCGTCTGCCTCTCACCAGGTCCCTGCCCACCCCACACAATGCCATGTCCTTACTGACAACCTGTTCCCACGTCTGCGTCGGTCTCCCCCTGCCCCGGATGCTACCGACCATCTGCATTCCTGGCAAGGACCTGACGAGCTCCTCCTCCCCTCTTCTCATGATTTGTCCATACCACCTCAGGCTATTCTCCCTCATTGTTTGTGCGATGTCCACTACCCCCAGACTGTCCCTAATATACGCATTCCTAATTCTATCAGCTCTCGACACCCCACTCATGTGCCGCAGCATTCGCATCTCGACCACTTGCATTCTATTGACGTGGCTCTTCCTTACTGCCCAACACTCCGATTCATGCAGCATAGCTGGGCCTAACCACTGCCCTGTAGAACTCCCCTTTCAGCTTGATTGGGTCCCTTGGTCGCATAGGACTCCGATTGCCTGTCTCCACTTCAGTTGGCTTGCACTGTAAAAACAAATTTGGGAAGAAGTGATTTCCCTATTATGTTACTATGTTACACTACCGGGTTGGGGAGCAAGCCAAGCAGCCATAACAGGACGAACCCTTAGGAGGCTGCTCGCGGGAGAGGAGGAAGAAGGTGTAGGGGATTATGAGAGGGGAAATTTGCAGCACCCAACGTTCTCTACCAACCACACATGTTGGTACTAACGTGGGTTTGTCCTGCTTAACTTCAGTGATCTGACGAGAACTGGTTGTTTGTTTGTTGGTGTTTAAGGTGCCGTCAACTACAAGGTCATTAGAGACCCGTCCACTGCATAGTTCTAATGCATATACTGCACAGACACTCATCGGACAGGTACCCAGTTTTCCCTAGCGACCACCCATGTCAGTACTAGCTGGGCTTGCGTTGTTTAACTTCAGTGATCAGACGAGAACTGGTGTGTCCAACGCAAATTAGCCGCATATAATAGGGAAATAGTGAGGAAATCGATGGACAATAATTATTGTTGTCCATCGATAAGTGAGGGGGGGGTTATTACTTATCACGTTGATGTCCTGGAGCAATAGCCTCTTGGCTATGTTTTATGTAGTGTTATAGTTACTCAGGTTACGGTTTTTTGTTTCATGGGATGAATGTAGTAAACACTGTGATTATGGTTTGGTATTTACATGCAGGTCCCCCTGTTGAACTTCTTTATAATAGGTCGAAATTTGTTTGTTTTTTCTCGTTAAGAATTTGTTTTTTGATTTAAATTCTTCTCATGTTGTTTGTAATCACGATACCTTCGCTGGTATCATCCTTTTTTTTGTGGTTATTATTTAAATCAACCCATCTACCGCTTTCCAGGGTTTTTTTTAACGATAAATGTGCCTTTAGGACCTTTTGTATCCTGGTTGTTTTTCAGCCAACACAAACAGTATTACTACTATTATTACTATCATCGTCATCGTTGTTAATATCAATATTATTACATACCTTAGGTTTCTTGTCGGTAAGGTTGTTAATAGGCGTTACTAGTCAGATTTCCCTCGACCCCCCCCTTTTCTTCTGAGGTAAGATTACTGTACCTTCTTGTTTTATATAAGATTGCAGGAAAGAACGTTTCTTTTGGGTCGCCTCAGTGTTTATCAGCCTCATGATCATCATCATCACTCGTTATTTCAATAATAATAATAATAGGTATTAAGGCCGTTATACAACCGCTGGCTAAGAGACCAATGAAGTAAAAAAAAATATTGACTCGAGGATGCTATTCCTGTTTCAAACCTGGAGGAAGATAATCGTGGAGAGCTTCCGTCAAAAATCCTCTGTGGTGGTGGTGGCGGCTACACTCTGGGTGCGACTTATTGCGTTGGACACTCCATTAAACAACGCAATCCCAGATAGCACTAACATGGGTGGCCGCTTGGGAAAACTGGGTACTGGTAATACCAAAAAAATCGTCGCATTAATGTAGTGCCTGTGCAGTCTCTGCACTTGAACTATGAAGTGGACGGGGCTCTAACGACCTTGTAGTTGAAGGGCCCTAAAACACCAACGGAGCAAAAAATGTGGTGTCGCTGAGAGTGAGTTCTCGACGACTACGTCTGTAAATCCAGGTACTATAATGACTTGGACACATCAGTTGTCGTTTGATCACTGAAGTTAAGCAACGCAGCCCCCTATAGTACTAGCATGGGTGACCACTTGGGCACACTGGGTACTGCTGATACCAAACTCGTCGAAACTGCGTCGTGTCTGTGCAGGCTCTGCATTAAAACTACGCAGTGAACGGGACTCTAATGACCATTGTGGTTGAAGCGCCCTAAAACACCAACGAAACCTGATAGTACTAGCATGGGTGACCACTTGGGAACACTGGCTACTGCTAATACCCAAAAAATCGTCGTAACAACTTAGTGTGAAGGTCCCTAATACACTAACAAAACAAATCCTGGTTCTATACTGCATCGAGGCGAGTGCATACCTTTCGAACAAGAGAGTGTGTGAGAGAGAGAGAGAGACGGTAAGGCCCTCCAGTGCGTTTTTCATCGGATGGAAAGTAAAAGTGTGGCTCCGTGTGGTGTGTATGATGTGACTTGCGCGTGAAAGAACCCTTTCTGTATGCAACGTGTAGATAGGCGACATTCCCAGGCTCGCCTCCTCGCGTCAGTGGAGGAAAAGTTCCAACGAATCCAACTAGGCCGACCGGCGATTAATCAGCATAAAGGTGGAAGCATGAAATTACCGTATGATAGATCACCAATCGAACAATAATGTGTGCCCGACCCTGCCATAGGCAGAGACAAAGTTGGTTGTTGTTGGCCAAAAGCTCAGTAAGAAAAATTAAGCAGAAAAGCAGTTTTGCTTTCCTAATAGTTCCCTGTCTTGTGTTAACCACATTCTCTGGTCTTAAACTTTAGTGTAAAGTTTAGGTTATCTCCAATTAGGAAGGGTGCTTGCTCTGGATTCTTCCGCGAGTATCCTTCTGCTCTATTTATCACTCCATATATTTTCTCTCTTATGTAAGGCCCGCTCTCTTATGTGACCCGCCGCGGTGGCGTAGTGGTTGGTACGCTCGGCAACTGCGTCAGTAGTTCTAGGTTCGATACTGGACCGAGGTGGGTCGGCTTCTTTCGGGCGAGAGAGAGAGAGGCCGCGAGTGTGCCTTCTTTCGGATGAGAAGTAAAACCGAGGTCCCGTGTGGGTGTACGAGGTCACTTGCACGTAAAAGAACCCCCTCTACTATGCAACGGGTAGATGAGGCAAAATTTCCAGGTGTAGGAGCTTGCCCCTGGCGTCGTCGGTAGCATTCCCCAACGAACACTAGACCGACGAATAAATAAGCGTAGGGGTGCATCTTTGGCCGGCAACCGGCTGCAGAAAAACTATGACCAGTATATCGCCCTGTGTCCATTCAGAGGGGCAAGATGGGTACCCGATCCTGCCATAGACGGTAAATGGGTTAGGAGTTGCTTTTTTTATATAAGGCGAACGTTAGGTCCTTGCAGTGCTAGGAAGAAATGCAACGATTTTGGACGGGGAGTTGCGAACCTGCGCTCTTGAGACTGAAAAGGCAAGCGTGCACTGGTCAACTCATTGTTAATGGAATTGGTCCTGAAATTTCTGCCTCGATGTAACCATACGGAAGAGTTTGGAAGAAAAAAAATTTGGATAACAAAAGAAACAACAGGTGGCCTATTGACCCAAATGGGAATTTTGAATGCTCCAGATGTCGAAGGCTTTTGATACCTGTTAAATAAGCAGTGCCGGAGGTGTTTTTTTTTGTCTCCGGTCTCTATATATTCTGATAAGTCGTAGCAATTATTAAATTTTATGATCTTTACGAGCAAATCCGGAAGTAATCGTGAGGTTTTTAATTCGTCTATTGTATGAGGAGAGTATCATGTAGGAAGGCGGGCTAGGGTAAAGGAGAGGGAGAGAGGTGACAGTTTGTAATTTATCCTCCTGTGAATGTAATATAACGTGTCTATTTAATGACTTTGAGATGTTTGAGGCTGTACTTGCATTACAATGATCTCTCCTTTAATCAATGCCCTTTGCTTTTGGTGTGATTTTTCCTAACTACATCTCAGGGGCTTCGGAGTTTGCTCGCAAGCCACCTCTGTGCCACCTCTGTCAGTCCCTCATGTTCCTCTCTCATCATCATCTACTCTTGGTTGCCTTGTATACGTGCTCGAAATATAACTCGAAATGATGTATGATAATGACACGTCTGCTAGAGTATTATACAAATCTTTACGGTGTAACATGTGGTAAACATAGATTGCGTTTTAAAATATGGTCCAGTGGATATGTAATCTGATTACTGGGATCTGTGATTGGCTCGTAAAGCTGCAGGTGTCCAATTTGCATATCAAAAAGATGACGGCACGGAGTCAGTATTTTTTTTTTCTTCTTCTTTTTAAACAGGCAGACGTGTCGGGAGGAGAGAAAAAAGGATTTTTAGTGAACCCTGAACTTGATTTATATTTTTCAGTGCCCCGTTATATAGAGACGTAAAGTGGTTTTAAAAAAATTATTTCGGAGGAGGGGGTTTGGTGCAAGGGGTTCCTGTACAAGAAGAAGAAGAAAAAAAAAGTAAAATGAGAAATAAGAGGGATCAGGACAAAAGGGGCAGACTGCGAAAGAGAGAGAGAGAGAAAAGGTCACTGAATGTGAGAGGGCAAGATGGTCCGTGACCATGGAGAGGGAAACTAGCAATGGGAAAGGGGAAAGTTAAGGGGGGGATAAAAGCTTTTAAATATTTTGGATGATGAAAATTATTTTGTGGGATGTTGACGGGTCGAGCGGGTGGAATCCTTTTTTTTTTTTTTTGGACGATGGATTAAATTTATAGAAGAGTAATGGTGTGTTGGGAGAGGGGGAAGTAGAGATTTTTGGGAGTTGAAGGCGAGTGAAGTCTGGCCGGAATAAGGATTGTACCGCTGTTAGAGAAAGATTCGAGATGGGGTAGGGTGTAGAAGAGAGAGAAATGGACATTATTATCACGGCGAGGAAGGGAGGGAGGAGGCAGGGGATGGAGTTGAAGGGTTTCTGTGAATTGAAAAATAGGAAGGTGGACATCATCCTGCCCGCTTGCCTTACTTCTCCTGCTTCCCCATGTCCTTCCTGCAGGTCCGTAATGGTTTTTTTTTACTGGAATCATGACACTAATTCAAATGCAAGTCGGTATAATTGAATTATAAGAGGAGGGTGTGCGTTTTTTTTTTACTGATATATGGGTGTGTGTGTTGCCGACAAGTTGTCTAGGTACATTTACTCGTTTCCAGTTGAAATGCTGCAATAAATGTCCATCATATCTTGCAGAAAGTTATTATACTCCATAGAGGGCCATGATTCGCGAAGATTATGATGCTATTTCGTAGTGGATTACAGAAGTCTAAGTCGTCTTTGCAGCTTAATGTCAAAATAGTCACTCTCTCTCGCTCTTTATAAATACATTTATGATTTGTTTGGGATGAAGATGGTTGCGAAGGAAACAACGGTCTCTCTCTCTCTCTCCCCTCCATCCCTTTTTTTCTTACTATTGCTTTACGGTTTTAATTTCAATGGAAAGGAAAAGAATGAGAAACATTCTAGTGATTGGGACGATAATGGGACGCAGAAGGTAGAATCGAGTTACAGATATCCTAGGTAATTTGATAAATACGTGGGCTGTTTTCTTTTTTTGACATCTGCAACTGACCTCATTGCTGGAGTGCATAGTGACCTATACAAGTATAGATCGTAGAATTTGTTATCCGAAGTGTCCATTTCTGCTTTCAAAACTTGCCATTAGGCTACCCTGGACGATACGTCTTTTGTAAGTGTGGAAATGTTGCTCTTTCCTCTGTGTACAGGTAACGTTCTCCTAGCATCACTCTGGCAGTCTTCGGAAGATTAGACTTCCGTTGTTATTTCTCGTATCTTATTCATTCTCTCTCGTTGCATATTAAATATCACATAGAACAGAGAAACCCGCCTCGGTAGCGCAGTAGGTAGAATGCTCGGTATCTGCGTCAGTGCTTGGCAAGGTGACTCCACCTGCGTCATTGCTTGGCGGGGTGACCCCCACCTGCGTCAGTGCTTGGGTATCAGTGGCCGGTTTCGATACTGGACTGAGGTTGGTTGACTTCTTTCGGATGAGAAAGAGAGAGAGACAGAGAGATAGAGAAGCCCCGAGTGCACCTTCCTTCGGATGAGATGTGTAGGAACTCGGTGGAGTACCTCAACGAAGAGGTACTCCAGCCAGCAGCCATTGGCAGCCGGCTGCGGAACAATACCGTCCAATATCAGAGCCGTAACGAGGGTATGAAGCGCCTGTGGCAAGTATCGTCTAACTTTCGCTTGCCCGTAACCCAATAATGACAAAAAACTTAAACATTTTGCGCCCGTGGCGGCCGCCTTCTTCGCCACGCCCTAGTTACGGCCCTGTCCAATATATCACCCGTGAGTCCATTCAGGGAAACAAAGAGGGTACTTAATTCTGTCATTGGCGGGAACAAGTTGCTTTGTCTCGTAGCGGGACGAGCGGCGAACGACTTCCTCCGCTCCTATGGGCTCCTCCTATCCGAATGGCTACGGGAGCGGCTTATTGCGTTGGACAAACCAGTTCTCGTCTGAGTACTGAAGTTAAGCAACGCAGCTGAAGATAGCACTGACATGGGTGGCCGCTTGGGAAAACTGGGTACCGCTAATATTCAAAAACTGTCTCATTAGTGTAGTGTTTGTGCAGTCTCTGCATTACAACTGCGCGGTGGACAGGGCTCTAATGACGTTGTAGCTGAAGGGCCCTAAAACACTAACCAACCAACCAACCAAGCGGTTTGGGTGCTTTAAAAGCGGTCTTTGCCCTAAATTTATTAAAGTATCTTGGCAGGTTGAGCATTGATCTAATAGAAATTTCGGTAAATAATAAAAGAGATTTTGAAGCTATTTATAGGCTACTTTGATTCTGAAGCATTAATGTGCTGTTTGCATGACAACGTTATATTGTTAAGAGAGCTTTATTTCGCATGCTTGTATCAAACTTTAGATTATTATTATTATTACTCCAAATAACTCTACTAAAGATTAAAGATATTGACGTTTCTTTGGATAAAAATGTATCCAGGAATAAAATATTTTGTGTGGAGACTTCATCTGACAATACATTGAGAGTAATAAGTAGGCCTTCCTTAATGTTTCGGAAATGATGTTGGAATTGAAAGAAGCTACTGATAAGTAGTTTCAGTTGCTCTCATCCATCTTCCAAAACGTGGAGGAGGAAGTGTAGGAGGAAGGTTATCGTGGGCTCAGTCCAGAAAATGTCCCAAATCATCTCTAAAGCGGCCCACAGACGGTCAACTTGGTTGTCAACCGTGTCGTCAACTTGCCATGTTGACGACAAAATTGATCGTCTGTGGGTAGGTTGAAGGTTGAAAGGTCAAGTTGAGGTAACGGTTGAAGTAAAATCAAAAACTTTAGATTTTTCATGGGAGGAGCCTATTGTTGTCAACCAAGTTGCTTCGTCTATGGCAGCGTTGTCAACTTCGCTGTCAACATTAGTGCACTTCAAAAATGTTTGAGGGAAGTTGGTGTATGTTACTCCGTCAGTGGTTCTAGGTTAGATACCGGACTGAAGTTGGTGGGCCCCTTCGGACGATAGAGATGCCCCGAGTGCGCCTTCCTTTGGATGAGAGGAAAAACCGAGGTCCCGTGTGGTGTACTATGGAATTTGCATGAAAAAGAACCCTTTGCTATGCAGGAGTTCCCCCTGGCGCCGGTGGAATTTTCCAACGAACAGTAGACCGACGATAAATAAGCATTGGTCGGCAATGGCTATGGCAAAGCACCGTCCAATACATCACCGTTGTGTCAATTCAGAGAGACAAGGTGGGTACCCAACCCTGCCCTAGGCGAAAAAGGGGTTATTATTATTATTTTAATTCCATGCCCACCAGGGCACTAATTACAAAACATATACAAACACCTTGAATACATATTAATAAATACACACATAACATCCTACAGTCAACGCTCGAATAGCGCAAAATTACAGACCTCACAACCGTAGTACAGGGCGCCTGGGCATCTGCCACCACCGCAAAAACTGAGTTAGGGGTTGATTTGTATTAAAGCTTTTATTTAAATATTTGACACCACCAAAACTAATGTAATGTTATCTGCCGAGAAATGGAGTGTCCAACGCAACTCGGCCGCACTCCAACGCAATTCGGCCGCACTCCAATGCAACTCGGCCGCACACCAATGCAACTTTGCCGCACTCGAATGCAATTCGGCCACATTAAAATGCAACTCGGCCGCACACCAATGCAACTCGGCCGCACACCAATGCAACTTGGCCGCACTCCAATGCAATTCGGCCGCATTAAAATGCAACTCGTCCGCACCATAGTTTGAGGGAGCTGTGCTACACCTTTTCGCTGCAAATTTTTCGGAAAACTGATGTTGATGAGAAGGTTGTCAACTTGGTTGTTCAGTCTGTGGCAAACAAATTGACGACAAAGTTGACAACCAAGTTGACCGTCTGTGGGCCGCTTAATTGTAGGAAAACTATTTGAACTTTATTTTCTCAGGAAATAGTGTTATAGACCTCTTTGTGTAAATATTGTCCCCTTCTTTATTGGGATGTGTTACATGGCATTGACCATCATCCTGATGTGGTTATAGTAGATGTCAAGGTTTTTGGGACGTCACAAGAATGTGATCTTACCACTTGCTCCATTTTATTTCTTGTAATTCAGTTTGTTTGACCCCATTCCATCACTCTTTAGTCCTACATTGTCCCATGTGAAGATGGAGAGTAGTAGCTTATCTTTCCAACTTCGAAGTCTGATCCGTGGCTCACTAGCAGCACGTTTAACTTGAATTCAGGTCTGTCCTGTTCGGGAACAATCCTTCACAAGCCGAAAACGCACCTTCCGTTCCGAATGGAGGGTGAAACCGTTGCTCCTTGTGGTGTGTACGATGCTATCATCTACTACTCCTATTCCTTTTCTCGCTTATAGCTCGGTCGGGTTTCCATTTTTGTCCCACTGGGACACATAGGCAGTCTGTAGGTCTTTATGTTTACGCATCCGGCTGCCGGTTATCGTCGGCCTATGTTTTTCTTCGTTGGAACACTTTTCCTCCAGCAATGCCAAGGGGGAGCGAACTCCTAACCTGGAAACTTTGCTAATCTACTCGTTGCATTACAGAAAGGGTTGTTCCTATCCGACCCTTTCCACATGAATTTTTTGTTGGTGTTTTAAGGCCCTTCCACAACATTGGCTATTACAGTCCCGTCCACTGCACAGTTCTAATGCAGACTCTCCACAAACACTACCCTGTTACCACGTTTTTTTGGGTATTAACAATACCTAGTATTCCCAATCAGTCACTTGAGCCAGCACTTGCTGGGAGAGAGCGGCAAATTGCGCTGTTTGTTTGTTTGTTGGTGTTTTAGGGCCCTTCAACTACAAGGTCATTAGAGCCTCGTCCACTGTGTAGTTCTGATGAAGGAACTGCACAGACGCTACACTAATGCGACGACTTTTGGGTACTAGCGGTACCCAGTTTTCCCAAGCGGCCACCCATGTCTACTAATTGGGGCTTGCCTTGCTTCACTTCAGTGATCACACGAGAACTGGTGTATCCAACGCAATTTGCCGCTCCCTAAATTGAGCTGGACACACCAGTTCTCGCCGGATCACTGAAGTGAAGCAAGGCAACTCCAGCTAGTGCCGACAGTGTCTGTGTAGTCTCTGCATTAGAACTACGCAGTGGACGGGGCTCTAATGACCTTGTACCAACGAACCAAAAACGCACTAGCTGGGGTTGCGCTGCTTCACTTCAGTGATCAGACCAGAACTGGTGTGTCCAACACAATACAGCCATTCTTCTACATGGAATAAAATGAGGATAGTTCCTGAAGTTGTAGAGGAGCTCGTCCCGTCCCCTCCGTACCTTCAGTTGTAGAGAGGTAGACATTAAATAAACGAAACTTCTTTAAATAGTGCATTCGGTAGTTGGGTTTCTAAATGGATGGTTTTTATGCCAAAAAATGACGGAAGTGGTCTGTGTACTCAGCATGAATGTTTAAATTTTACTGTCGTGGGATGGTTGCGTGGTATTATCAGGGTGTATCCGATCGGAATCCTTTTTTTTTCTTCTCATTCATTTTCCAGAGGTTGTATATATGGTAAAATAGTCATGAACCCTTAATGAGTTCGACGAAATTTCTCCTCTGTTAGAGATATTACCAATTTCTGTTTTCCTTTTCCTTTCACCACTCCCATCGCCCCACCAAACTCTACTTCCACCATGGTCCCATCGTCAAAACAACATTCCTGCCTGAAACAATGGAGTATTTACAATCCACATTGGAAAGATAATTTGAGATATACGACCTAATAACTGTCGCAGTCTTCGCAAATTTAATTTAGTTTGTAGATTCGATGGAGTCATTTGGATTTCTGACTTACAATTCGGTTAACGTCTTTTCTCCAAATTCAAATGTGTACTCTTCAATTTCTACTTTCAGTGCTGTCGTTGTCGTTGGGGTAGTTGTTGATGCCTTGTTTTCGTCGCTGTACCTTTGTGAAAGGGTATACAGGGAGCGGCAAGTTGCGTTGGACACACCAGTTCTCATCTGATCACTGAAGTTAAGCAACGCAAGCCCAGTTAGTACTGACATGGGTGGTCGCTCGGGAAAGCTGGGTACTGCTAATACCCAATAATCGTCGCATTAGTGCAGTATATGCATTTGAACTACACAGTGGACGGGTCTCTAATGACCTTGTAGTTGACGGGACCTTAAACTCCAACAAACAACAAATCTCGTCTGAACGCTGAAGTTAAGCAGCGCAACCCCAGCTGGTGCTGACACGGGTGGCCGCTTGGGAAAACTGGGTACTGCTAATACCCAAAATGGACGACCACACAACAGCGAGGCGCAGAGAAAGAGCCAGTTTCCAAATTTCGGTCGTGTTGAAGGCTGAAAAATTAGTCCGGCATTGTCCCTTGCCCTTATCTGTTGTACCAGACCGGACATCAAGAAGCCGCATTGCAGCCTTTCATGGTTAATTTACGTAATAGAGTAGCCTACCCTATCAAAAGTCATGGGACACCACCACTTTAATACCTAGAAACACTCACAAATATGCATATTTTAGTACCTTGTTGGTCCACCTTTTGCTGCTATCACAGCGTCTACTCTCTGGGGCATACTGTCCACAAGGGTTTGATATGTTGCGACAGATAATTTACGCCATTCTGCCATAAGTGGCTTGGACAGTTCGGTCACAGATGTCGGGCGTTCTGCAGAAGTGCGCAATGGACGTTCCAACACGTCCCACAGATGTTCGATGGGGTTCAGATCGGGACTCTGTGCAGGCCTGTCAAGTTCTCGAACCCCCATTTCATCAAACCATGTGCCTACAGCCTGTGCTTTATGGCAAGGTGCGTTATCATGCTGAAACAGAAAAGGGCCATTGCCAAAGTGCTGCCAGAGAGATGGGAGGGCTGCATTGTCCAGAATTTCTAGGTAACGCTCTGTGTTTAGATGTCCGTCCACAGAAACGATTGCACCCAACCCATACCATGAGAAGCACCCCCATACCATGAGAAGCACCCCCACACCATCACTGACCTTCCGCCGAACTTCACCGTGGGCACAACACCGCTTGGCAGGTAACGTTCGCCGGGCGCTAGCCATACCCAAACCCGTCCATCGGATTGCCAGATGGTGTAGCGGGACTCATCACTCCATTCAACCATTCGCCATTGATCCAGAGTCCACTGTCGTCGCTCTTTGCACCATTGCAATCTCCTCACTGCGTGGCTGGTGCTGATGTGAGGCTTGTGGGCTGCTGCTCTACCATAAAAACCCATTACATGCAGTTCCCTGCGTACAGTCAGGGTGCTCACAGTTGTTCCCGTCGACTCTATGAATGATCTTGTCAGTTCATCAAGCGATGTGTGACGATTTGCAGTGACCATTTTATGAAGAGCTCTTTGGTCTCTAGCCGACATGACCTTGGGTCTTCCAGTCCTAGGTCGAACACTTGTTCTGCAAGATAGCTCCGCCTCAGTAATTCATTT
Source organism: Trigoniulus corallinus (assembly GCA_013389805.1). Lineage (NCBI taxonomy): Eukaryota > Metazoa > Arthropoda > Diplopoda > Spirobolida > Trigoniulidae > Trigoniulus > Trigoniulus corallinus. The sequence goes on from JAAFCE010009109.1 coordinate 25,230,036, forward strand.
GTTAGAGTTGTAGAAGCAGGTTCAACCCTGGCCGAGAGGAGAAGGGGATGGTAAGTTTACTCAAGGGCGAAGGAAATCCTGTGCGTTTTCTGTCCCGTTTCGGGATGTGTGGAGATTGTTGGTGCCCTGTGTAATTGTATATGACGTCTTCTGCACGTAACACATAACCCGTTCGACAAGGCGATCTGAATGGGAAATTAAAATTCGGATCGACACAATTTTTAAATTAGGGTCTTGAAGGAGATCCGCTCACAGGAGCATAGGTGACACCTGTCCTTGACAAAATGTATATCCTTTATTTGACATTTTTAACATGCCTGTAACCATTTTTTTTTTATTATATAACGCATGTTAGCTTCACTTATGGGTCAGGATGAATAAGGTCTTTGGGGCAGCCTGGGAAACATTCACTCTTATTGGACAACCTGTTATTGATGAGCAGTCACAGTCTTACACCCCCCCCCTCCCGAAATTTAGTCTGTGTATTGATTATTGTATGTCTGTAATCCGATGGTGGAATTTCTTTGTCTTCTGTCCTTAAAATTCGCTTTGTTTGGATTTGGTCTGTTAATAGATGAAATATTAAATGAAATTGGACAAAGGGGATTTCTTTCTCCTCTCACCCATCCATTTCCTCCCCTCCCTTTTCAACTGAGCTGCCATAGTGCATGGAAAGAGAGACGTATTATGAGCCTAGAGTTGTTTGGGCTACCGTGTAACATCCATCGGTGCGGACTGGGACATTTCGTGAAAGTGAAAGAGGACATGCGGAAATTAATCTTTGGCAAATCTGTCTTTTGTTGTACCCCCTCCTATCCTTGCTTATAAGTATAAGTTTTTGAAAGGTCCGGTCCTGCTGGAGAAAAAAGGGGGTATTATTTTCGTTTATATATATGTATGCTTAATGGGAGATGCAGAGTATTGAGTGATTAGAGGGTAGAAAGTAAAGAAAATATGTGCATATATAAATACATGTGGACTCTTGTCCTAGCGGGGAAGGGTATGAATAAAGAGGGGGGGGCGCTTTCTTCCAATTTTTCATAAAACTTGTTCGAGTAGGGAACTGAACAATGAACTGCTTTAGTCTTTAAGGGCCTCTTCATATTTGTAAAGAAGAGGCCTCCCATTGTTCCAGTTTACTAAAGTTTGTCCCATCAAAATACACTCGGCTTCCTCCTTCAACTGGTTCACTTTCCCCCGTTATTCTCTCCAAATTGGGGGAGGCCTCTGTCCACCAACCCTAGGCTTATGGTCCTTATTATTAAAAATTTAATAATAATTATTTTCGTTATTGTGCACGTACCTAATCCTTTCGATTGTATCCCGTCGAAGATATTCAACCGAAATCAATCCTGACATTACAGAGGTCATCACGCTAGCCATCGTTTTTTGACCGTTTTCGTTATCTTGGTCATTGCACCCCATCCAGACCGTTACCAAGATTCACCCCGGTCTTAAATAGCCTTGTGATTTTTTTTTTATGTGAAATGGTTCCTTCCTAACTCTTGCCGTCTAAGTAAGACTATCTGAACTGGGAACCGGGATGCCCCAACCACTGCTTATTTAATATCGTACTGGGTTTAATGCGTCAGTGGTTCCAGGTTCGATACTGGATCGAGGTGGGTTGGTTAATTTCGGGTGAGAGAAAGAGAGAGAGGACCTGAGTGCACCTTCTTTCGGGTGAGAAGTAAAACCGAGGCCCCTTGTGGTGTACGATTGCATTTGCACTTAAAGAACCCTTTCTACTATGCAACAGGCAGATGAGACGCAATTTTTAGGTGTAGGAGCTGTCCTCCGAGTGTCGGTGGAGTGCCCCACCGAACAGTAGACTGACGATAAATAAGCATAGGGACTGAGCTTTGGTCGGCAGCCGGCTGTAGAAAAATGCCGTCCAACATATCATCCGTGTGTCCATTCAAACGGACAAGAGGGGTACCTGACCCTGCCATAGGCGGGAGAAGCTGCTCTCCGCTGGTGGTAGTAATTTACCATCGTCTGGGACGACGTGGCCGATCCACACTTGAGTTGTCCCATGTTGAAGGATGTTTTACGAGTAGGCTAGGGACATCGTATACGCAACACGAGATCGGGATTTAACTTGCCCCCTTTCCGACGGAAGGCAAATTTGGGACTCTCTTCTCGTCCGAAACAAACAGCAACAAAATTTGACCTACAAGATACGTGCCCAACCCCCCCCCCACTTGAGCCCTCTTTCTTTGCTTGAATTAACCTTGAGAATAATGGCGTTTTTGGGAAGATTCGATATCCTGAAATTTTAAGCTAGAGGGACTCTTTATGTGTCAGGACACTACCCAAATTATGAAAAAAAATCCAGGAGTAGCAAAAAATGTGAGGATTAATGGGATTTTCCAAACAATATCAGGGACTCATAATAAGGGAAAACGAGGAATGAAATTAAGGGAAATGTGACGTAGCATTTATCATGACTGAGCACTCTGTATAACATTTGTCCCGTGCTGGCCCGTAGACGGGACGCGAGTGATTGGGGCAGTTGGGATTTTGATTTCGATCAAGCGATTTTGAGATTAAGTTTGACGCATCATTTATATAAAATTTTGTTAGCCTCAAATGAAATGTAAGAAGAAGAAGAAAAATGTATCCTTTTTCTCACATTTTTTGTGTGTGCCGGGGGGGGGGGGTTCTTGCCTCTTATCCCGAATGGAAAATACCCTTTGTTACGCTTCCTCTTCCCCTCTCTCCCACACCCCATTGGTTATATATTGAGTGTGGTGTACACGTCATATCTCTTAATGGCGATCATCCATAACTCGCAATATGAATAAGGAGGGTGGCATGTTGTTGTTTTTGTTATTTGCATAGTTGGCCGTCAGATGTCGCGGTTGTATTTTCCGGGATGATGTGGTCACAAGCAGCGTGCTTGGTAACTGCGTCAGTTGTCTAGGTTCGATACTGGACCGAGATGGGTTGGTTACTTTCGGGCGAGAGAGCGGCAAATTGCGTTGGATCTGGTCTGATCACTGAAGTTAAGCAGCGCAATCCCAGCTAGTACTGACAGGGGTGGCCGTTTGGGAAAACTTGGTACTGCTAATACCCGTGAATCGTCGCATTAGTGTAGTGTCTGTGAAATCTCTGCATATGAACTATGCTGTGGACGAAGCTCTAATGACCTTGTAGTTGAAGGGCCCTAAAACAACAACAATCGGGCGAGAGGGAGTGGCCCCGAGTGCGCCTTTTTTTCCGATGAGAAGTAAAACCGAGGTCCCGTTTGATGTACGAAGGCATTTGCACATCACAGAACCCTCTCTACTATGCAATGGGAGGATGAGGCAAAAATTCCCAGGTGTAGGAGTCACCCCGTGGCGTCGTGATGGAATACCCCAATGAACAGTCGACCGACGATAAATAAGCGTAGGGGTTGCAGCGTTGATCTGCAACCGGCTGCGGAAAATACCGTCCAATAGATAACTGGTTTGTTGTCCATTCAGAGGAACGAGATTGGTACCCGACCCTGCCATAGTTGGGAAAAGGGTTTTCAATCCTAGGGTCTGGAAGGAGCCTCTGGGGTTGTATGCGTTTAAACATTGTGATCGGGGTCCGAACCTTTCTGTATTCGGATAGGCCTATCGTTAGTTGGGCTTCTATTCAGAATTCATCTAATGACCTTCTGCTTGGGGCCACCGTCCAGTGCCGGATTTAGTACTAGGCTAAGTAGGCTGAAGACCAGGGTCTCTACATTTAGCGGGCTTCAAAACGGCTTGAAAAAATCCTCAAAATTGAAATAGCCTAGGGCCTCTCAACATCTTAATCCGGCACTGCCACCGTCCTATTCTTTCGACTAGGGCCCATAAAAGCCTTACATCCAGCAGGACATCTTTCAGCATCCAAAAAAACAGCAGCAAAGAAAAATAAATAAACCGGGTAAGGGCAATGAGCTGGTTTGTCGATAGGGTAAAGGTTGCCTTGGGGACGTTACAAAACTTAAGGTGGAGTAGGCTAAGGGGTGCCAAGAGGGCGTAAGTGTGTATGAAAAGAGGCGAAATGGCGCGGTCATTTTGATAAGGCCTCTAACCTAAAAGAGCAGTTTAATCTTCTTTAGTCTCTTTAGTGTCCGATAGACATCAATCCATCCTCCGATCTGTAATTTTATGTGGGAATGAGGCCTTTTGCAGTTCCCCACACGCGCCCAAGTGCTTGTGTCTGACCGCCCTTTGTAGATGAGACTCTCTATGATCCCACCTGCTTTATCTTGGAATCGGGAAATCTCTATGTGGTGTTGTTGATAGCTGCCCTCTAGGTTTTTGGCAACCCTTTTCTTCGGGTTTTTGGAGGACGACTTTTTGTTTGGTGTGGCACGTAGCATGATCCTTCTTTTTCGGGCATAAAAGTAGGCGGAGTTGGGTTCAGTGAGTCGGCCTAACAGGACTACTATAGTGGAAAGGGGTGGAGGACCGAGAGAGAGAAAGGAGGCTGAGAAAGAAGGGCGGAGAAGCGTTTGGGGTTATTGAAAAATGAGGGGTCCCAGGACTGGACGTCTTTTTTTTTTTTTTTTTGACTTGCAATGTCGTAAATAGGTATTAGTGTTAGTGTGGCATTATGACTGTCTCTGTTGCTGTATAATAATGTGCAGCACGCAGTCAGCCTTGTAGTCCTGAGAGTGTCAGGGTAAGGTCGACAAGATAGATAGGCGGGAGGAGTAAGGGAACCCGTTAGGATTACCGAGGTGTATTTGGGGTGAATATGTTGCAGTGTCATCACGTTGCGCCCGTGTAGGAACATATTTACTGTGAGTTTTTGGTGAACTGCCACGCCTTCATCTCCTAAACTTCCTGCCTACAGGCTCACGACCATCTCCCCGACTCCCCACTGTTCCTCCCCTTACACCCCTCTTGTCCTTCAGAGTCTGTTGACCGTCGTTTGTTGAAAGGGAACCAAGTTGTCACCCATTAAAGGATTGCTACGTGTGTGTGGATATCTTGGAATATTGACCAATTGAGTAATGGAGCCCTACAGGATCCAGATTCTGAATATGTTCCTTTCCTCATTGCCCTTTCTAACCATTATGCATTTTTCATAGGGCGTCTGGCTCTTGTCATTGTAACGCGTCCTGTCTAGAATCCTTCTGTAAACGTCCCGTTATGAGCTATTGAGTTTTTTTATTTATTTGTCAGCCCCTAGGGTTCGCACGTGCGTCCTTTGTTTGAAACTTCAACCAAATGGTCACTACTACTGCAGTTGATGTTGTTCAACATACATACTAAGACTTAGTGGCCCCCATGTGCCCCTGAGTGAGTGGCTGCTGTTTGGTGCTGTTGCTGTTGTCACAATGCTATTGTTTGGGTCCTCTGTATCTACTCGACTGCACCATGGAAGCCATTTGTGTTTTAGGAAATAAAACCCTGATATTTATACGTATATTCTTACTCCAGGCGAGTGTCATTTGGGGCGTTGTTCTCTCCCCCTTCTTCTTTTCCCTCCTGGTCTCCTAGCAGCCCACTCCACTATTACCCCTGCTTTCTCTCTCTCTTCTCTGTTGCGCAGAAGTGGAGCGCACCACATTTGTAACACCGGACGCTGGCTGTTGAAGGATCCATTTGCACAGGAGGCTCAATTATATGAGGAGGTTCATCTGCTACTTTGATCTGGGGCACTTTTTTTGGTTGGGTCCTGCGCTTTCTTATTCATTTCATTGATGGGATAGTTTTTATTTTCGGACTTTATTGCTGTTTCTTTTGTGTAGTTGTCTTTTAGCTGTCTGCACCACGTGGTGTCGTCTATGGTGACCGTTGTTGTATGTGGACGGCCCCCCCATTATGAAGTGAAGAGTTGGTGTTGGTGTGGTCCTTTCCACGTTGCTTTTTTTTCCAGGCCAGTTGCTGATGTTGGTGGCGAGTGCGCTGCTGTTGTTGATATTGTACCCTTGAATATGGATTTTGGCGAGCCATAAATTTATTAGCCAAAAATCAAAACAATGGTGTGTGGTAGAGGGTGTTGCTTCCACGCGGTGCGACCGGTTGCGAATAAATTTTTGAATCATATTATTAACTAGGGTGAGAAACGTGGAGTGGGACGGGAGACAAACGGCGCCTCTTGTATGTAAAGTGCATTCATTGTACTGGTCATCTCTTACTCTATAATTACCAGCTCTCTTTGCCGAACTAGAGACTAGCCCAAACAAAAAAGTTTTAAATGATAGCCTTGAGTAGACCTGGTCCCGAACGTGAGCTCCGAAATCGTATCATACAGGCGTGAGTGGAACAGGCAGTCACCCGCCGCCCTCTTCTCTCTTGCACGGTCAAGCCCAGGGTAGCCTGGACAGAAAATTAGGTCCTGACAAAACTGCTTTGGAAGGTCCACAGTTATTAGAAACTATAATATTAAAGCTAGGTCTTCAGGTAACGATGTCCCACCAGTGAGAGCTCAGCCCTCCCGAGAACTTTTATTTACAACCAAGAACGGCCGGAATGGGTGCGGGAGCAATAGAAGATCCCGAATATCGACCAACCCAAGGGAAGGACTGTCCGAAAAAATTAATACGCCGGGCCGCAGGAAACTGGAAAACGACTTATTAAAGCGAAGGTCGACAAATGCTTGAAAATTGCCGGATCTCTAACGCCAGCACTCTGTGGCCTGTACTTTGATACCAACATTCTAAGGCCGGCAATCTATGGTTGGAACTCTTAGGCTGGTACTGTAAGAAGGGAACCACTCTAAGTGCGCTCTAAATCAGGAACTGTATGACCGACAGTCTGGCGGCACCGGGCCCCCGTTTTCTTCGGGGAGGCCCTGATTGGAACCCATGTGGCCATCATCTTTAATGGATTTCTACGCTGCTCCCATGTATAATTGGTTCCTTTAAAAGCAGGGGACACAGTACTTGTTATTATGGGAGAATGACTTTAGCTGGGACGTCCTATCCTGAGAATACAACCGACCTCTGCCAGGATTCAACCTCGTGATCATGAACTCAGGAATAAAGCATACTATGGAGGCCATATTTGTCATTCGTTCTAGACAGAATCCTAAAGTGCCCTTTTCTTCTCCGGTGGGATGTAGAGCCGTGGTGTATGTCACTTGTTCCTACAGTAACCCAATGGTCTACATATCGGCCAAAGCTCCATTGGAAATGCATTTAGTTTAGCAGCGACGAGAGATCTTTAGAGGTGGGATGGAGCAGAGGCCCTGACAGTTGCCTCGTCACTCCAGGTTTCCGGTAATCTCCAAAATTTGTCTAAGTATGTAGTTATTGTCCCGTAACCCATAGCTGAATAGTCACCCAGCTGGTCTGTTTACTTGCCTCCTTTTATCAATCTCTCACGACTTTTTTTTTTTTAAATGTTGTATGACCACCCAATTGTTTGACCCTCCTCTCCCCCTTCAAATTCAGTTGGTTGTCTTTTAGTCTGCTATTCTTCAATTTTGGTTCCTTCCTTCTCAAACTGGCAAATATGCCAACTGTCCCATCATAGTGGGCTTTGTTTGTTTTTCTTCCTGGACCCAGGAATATTTTTGGCTTGACTTCCTTCGTGAGAAGTGGCTTTTGAACGCTAACTCTAATTCCGGTCCTTTTTACTCCCCCTTCCTCTTCCTCCATCGTCTTACAATCAACACCAGTACCTTTATGACCCTCTCTTCTGCATTTGACAGATACTTACAACCGTTCCACAGATAGTTAATTTGCCCATTTGGGCCATTTTCTTTGCCTGCCCCATCTTGTTTCTAGTTAGCTATTACGGTAATTTGAAAAGCTTTTTTTTTTTTGGAAAAGGGTGTAGGGGTGCGTGAAGAGAGAGAAACAGAGAGAGAGCGCCATCCATTCCGGTGTTCAGCGTTCCGGAAGAAGAGAGAACGGGGATGCTGCCTGTGTTACAGAAATACATAACCTGCACCCCTATTCATTAGGTTGTTGTTGCCATTGTGTGTCATGACTAGCAGGGTTCCAAATTGAAGATTGATACCGCAGTCTTACAAATGTTTTTAACCTTCAATTTTAGTGGTCAAGTTTGGCCACTATGCGGAAATGTGAGGCAACGAGTCCTGTTCCTGGTCATTATATTAGACTCTTGTAATATTGCTCAGGCAGAAGACCCAATCTGTTTACCTCTTCAGTTCATGGTTTAGCCAAAACTCCATTCGGTCGACAGTTGGTGTTTTAGTGCCCTTGAACTAAAGGTCATTAGAGCCCCGTCCACTGCGTAGTTGTAATGCAAAGACCGTACAGGCACTACGCTAATGCGACGATTTTTGGGTATCACTGGTACCCAGTTTCCCGTTGCTTAACTTCAGTGATCAGACGAGAACTGGTGTGTCCAACGCAATCCAGCCGATCCCACGACAGAAAAATAGAGGCAGAAAATCTCGTGACCATTCCGTCCCGAATGGGTTGTTGTTTTTGTTTGTTGGAGTTTAAGGTCCCGTCAACTACGAGGTCATTAGAGACCCGTCCACTGCATAGTACTAATGCATATACTGCACAGACACTACACTAATGCGACGATTATTGGGTATTAGCAGTACCCAGCTTTCCCGAGCGACCACCCATGTCAGTACTAACTGGGCTTGCGTTGCTTAACTTCAGTGATCAGACGAGAACTGGTGTGTCCAACGCAACTCGCCGCTCCCTCCCGAATGGGAATTAAGGTACGACCTCGTACCACGAGTCGTACCACTACACTTATAGGTGTCATACCAGAACTAATGACCCTCAGACCACATCTGCCTCAGACTATGAGAACACCGTGTGGTTTGGGAGCTGCTGTATTGCGTTGGACAAACCGGTTCTCGTCTGATCACTGAAGTTAAGCAACGCAGCCTCCAACTAGTACTAGCATGAGTGGCCGCTTGAGAAAATTTGGTACTGCTAATACCCAAAAATGGTCGCATTAGTGTAGTGTCTCTACAGTCTTTGCATTAGAACTATGTAGTGGATGGGGCTTTACTGACCTTGTAGTTGAAGAGCCCTAAAACACCAACGAAACAAAAAACCCAGCTAGTACTAGAATGAGTGACCGCTTGGGAACACTTGATACTGTTAAGACCCAAAAGTCGACGGAACAGCGTAGTGTCTGGGTAGACTCTGCATTAGAATTACGCAGTGGACGGGGTTCTAATGATCTTTGTAGTTGAAGGGTCCGAATACACCAGCGGGACAAACCATGTGGTTTCAGACGTGATCCGTGAATGGGACGTTTTGGAATAAGCGAAATTGTCTCAATACTTCTGATATTTTTCTCTCTGTGTGCTACTCCACTCCTTCACAAAGGCAGTCTTGCTTGTTTTTGCCTTCCTTCGTCCTACCCTAGTCTTCACAGTTCTATTTTTTGTACCCCCCCCCTCCCAAAAAAAGTTGCCATTTTGGACCTGTCAGGTATTGACGTGGACAACCAGTCGGCTGTTCGAAATGGCGCCTGGTGAAAACCTGATTTTATTAATAATGAAAAATGCACCATGTGCAGTTAGGTAATGGTGTTAACTTGGTATTTGTTGAAAGATTGGTTGTTGTTGTTATCTTTGGTGTATTGAGCCTGTCACGGGGTTGGTTGGAGAGGGGGGCCTAGAGGATTTGGCATTCCGTTGTGTGTGTGTTTTTTGGATTGCTGACTTGGGTTGGCTCTGAACCAAATGAAGACCTTGAAGGATTAGTTGCTCCTAGTTTCCCCAATTTTACTATAACACCTTGATAGTAGTGGTGACCCGCCGCGGTGGCGTAGTGGTTAGCACGCTCGGCAACTGCGTCAGTAGTTCTAGGTTCGATACTGGACCGAGGTGGGTCGGCTTCTTTCGGGCGAGAGAGAGAGAGAGAG
>JAAFCE010009109.1:25239917-25266043 GCA_013389805.1 Trigoniulus corallinus
GAGAGAGAGAGAGAGAGGTTGCGAGTGTGCCTTCTTTCGGATGAGAAGTAAAACCGAGGTCCCGTGTGGGTGTACGATGACACTTGCACGTAAAAGAACCCTCTCTACTGCGCAACGGGTAGATGAGGCAAAAAATTTCCAGGTGTAGGAGCTCGCCCCCTGCCGTCGGTAGCATTCCCCAACGAACACTAGACCGACGATAAATAATCGTAGGGGTGCAGCTTTGGCCGGCAACCGGCTGCAGAAAAAAGTATGACCAATATATCGCTCTGTCCATTCAGAAGGACAAGATGGGTACCCGACCCTGCCAAAGGCAGGGAGAGGGTTAGGAGTTGCTTTTTTGCTTGATAGTAGTGGTGTTGATTTTAGACGAAAAAAAGGACGGGGTGGGAAAAGCTCTCGAAATCGTCTGGGAAGTTTGACAGTGTACCCGACCGATGTGGTCCGCCTTGTCCACGTGTCCCACGTTAGGAGTGGTTTTAGAGTTACTCCAATATTATTTAAATTGAATTAGAAATCTTTTGAGAAATGGACATGATTGTCAAAAAAGTTATAAAACGTTATAACAATTTGTTATAAAATAAGTGGGTCATAATGTCAGAAATTGACAGTGTGGCCCGTTTGTCCCTCCCATTTTGGTACGGACTCCTATCGAAAAGAGAATGAGGGTGGGTGTCTGATTGTGGGACACAAGTAGAAAGAGAGTTTCAATTGTGAAATTGCTTTTATAAATAAAATGGATGATGGCATGGCAAATTTTTAAACTAAAAATTCTACCCTTGAACTTTTGACCAATTTCGTCCCCCTCCGATTAAAGAATTATGACACTTTCTAGTAGAAGTCTCTTTGCACTCAAACGAATTTTGGGCACTTTTTAATCATAGTTCATACGAATCTATAAAAGAGGAGTCATTTCAAAGAGTAACCGTTCACTATATAATCGATTATTTACAGTCAATATAATTTTGGCTTTTCTAAAAACCGGAAGAATAAAGAGTGACGTTGAAACTAATGATAGGGGTCCATAGCAGTTAGGGCGACCCTTAATTGAATCGCGATCCGATTGGAAAGGTCTTTTGTTGGGACCTGGTCCGTCCTCCACATCCTTATTTAATTTTGGTCATTGTTTTTTTTTTCATGCAGAATAAAGCAACTCCCAATCCTTTTCCCGGCTATGGAACGGCTGGGTACCCATCTTGTCCCTTTGAATGGGCATATGGGTGATCTATTGGACGCCATTTTTTCCACAGCCGGCTGCCGACCAAAGCTGCAACCCATATGCTTATTTATCGTCGGTCTACTGTTGGATGGGACACTCCACCGAGCTGCTACACCTGGAAATTTTACCTCCTCTACCCTTTGCCTAGTTCAGTGGGTGCCGTCGGAAACCTTCAGTTTTTCTTCTCATCCGAAGGAAGCGGATACCTTTAACCAGGAATCGGAAATCCACGGTTACCGGTCTGGATCAGACCGGCCAGTCGAAGTTATCCGACCCTTAGCCTCCAAACCAGTTACAACATATTTACCCGGACATACTGTAGAATAGTTCAGTAAATGAATGTGGCCTACTGTACTTTTTGTTTGTCTTGCAGCTCAGTAGACTATTTATCCAGTATCGGGACAACTGCCCCATATGCCAGGGTAGGGCACATTCCTATTTACACCTGAATAGTTTGGCTTTCTGCTGCATGTGTTGGAAAAATGCACCGACTTCGACCAAGGGCGCATGTGGAACTTAAAGGGAGTGGCAAATTGCGTTGGACACACCAGTTCTCGTCTGATCACTGAAGTTAAACAACGCAACCCCAGCTAGTACTGACATGGGTGGCCGCTTGGAAAAACTGGGTACTGCTACTACCCAAAAATCGTCGCATTAGTGTAGTGTCTGTGCAGTCTCTGCATAAGAACTATGCTGTGGATGGGGCTCTAATGACCTTGTAGTTGAAGGGCCCTAAAACACCAACAAACATTGGAACTTAAGAGACAAGCACCCTCTCTACCAACTGTGCTACTGAGGTTGTCGGTCTCAACATTATCTTCTTACACTTTCCTCCTATGGCAGGGTCAGGTCCGAGTTGTGGTCCTCCTATTTCCCGCCATTTTGCAACTCGTCCTACTGTGTTGAGTTTTTTTCCATAGCCATCCACCACTTATAGGGAACTTAAATTCGCTCTAATGCTATTATGTTGTCGTTTAGCCCAACAGATCGCTTTTCTCCGTGTGTCCTGCACACCTGAACTGCACCACCAGGGGCCTGGAAACCATTGGTCAGTTCTGCGTACGAATTTGTGTCGATTTTTAAATACGCGTAGGGCAATTGAGTCTTTAAACCATGTTTATGTAGTCGATGACAGTGATGTTTTGTGCAATGTGGATTATATCTAAAGCTATCATCAGTCTTTTTTGATCCTCCTTTGAAAGAAAAAAAATGCTTGAAATTTTTCATAAAATGGGGAAGGGCCAACTTTCCTGTACCCATATATCTCTCCCTTTTTCCCCTCCGTTTTTGATCGTCCCATCCACCCCTTGTTTGCCTCCTTGCCCCTCTCAGCAACATTCAACAATGATGACAGGGAGAGAGAGATATGTTTGATGTACACCAAGGACGTATTAGCCTCGATGAATTGTTATTGAATAGGGTCCGTTTTGATGGTCCCGTATTGGAAGTAAATTTGTTCCCGTTCGCCCTCCTCTCTTCGTCCATCACCTCCTCTCCCCCCACACTTTTGTCTCTCGTTGCCCTCGGAGTCCATATTCTGTTTTCTCTCCTTGCTCTCTCCCTCATTCCCCTTCTCATCCTTCTTCATCTGGGTCGGTTACCAGGGCTCTGTTTTTAAACAATCTTGGCCTGAAGGTCCATTTCCCTTGCATGGTGTTGATGCTTCTGTTGGGCCGGTTAATGTATTAATGTATGTGTGTCTGTGGCACCGTAGAATGATTAGAATTGAGGTGGCGTCCTTCCGTCCCATTTCGGAATGCAAGCAAGAGCGTACATACACGTGCTAGTTGAAACGTTATAATGGGCTGATAGCCAATAACTCGAATAAGAAGGGAGGGGAGGTCCTCTCCTCTGTTGCTCCTCTTGTACCCTCCCTTACTTCGCTCCCCTCTGCACTTCTCTTTGTTCTTATCAAAGGAATGGGATGCAGGAACTGTATGACCCTACAGTGTGTAGAAAAGATGCTATTTCAATGTTAACAATGGACCATACTGCGTCACCACTACTACCACCAACAATATGGCTGCTTAACTTTTTTTTTTCTCTGAGACAATGAGCAGTAGCCCAAATCAACCCAGTATGTAGTGCTCTCTCTTTCCCCCCCCCCCTCCCCTTCCTCCTCTATCCCCCTCTCCCCTGAATCGTGTATCCTATTTCCCTCCTGCCCCTCTCCCGCCCCTTTCTTGAATCCCCAATTGGGAAAAAACGTGGAAAACTCCCCCCTCTTCTCCCCCTCTTTTTTTTTTTGGGCCCCCCCCCCCCCTTCCCAAATTTTTTTTGTCTGTTCTTCCCTATCAGTTCTTGTCAACCTCTTTTTTTGTTTGAAATTTGAAAACAAACAATGCCATCTTTAGGGATCAACTTTCAATCACGTCACGCTTGTTTGGTCATTTTTTTTTAAATATTGTCGACCATGTCCCCACCATAACCCCCCCCCCCCCACCTCTGTCCTCTTAGCCACCACTTCCATTCTCCTGCTCTGCATTTTCAGGGTTAACGAATGGTGCATGGAGGAGTAATTTAATTTGAATAATTATATATGTATGATTTTTGAACTAATTATAATGTACTGCTCGCCAACTGACGGAGGGGGGGAGGGCCCTCTTTCTCTTCTGACCGGAAATGAAACGCTGTCGTTGAAAAATTATTTCCACCTGGAGTGAGATAGAATTGCTAAACAGTTTGAATGGATGGTTTGTTGTCCGTCATCCACGTGGACGACAAAAATGGATTTGATGGTGGTAGTGAGACTTTTAAAAATTGTGGAAAAGGTAGAAAGTGAAAGATGGATATGATGCGACGAAAAACGGGGAGTTTTCGAGATGTTTCAAAGCATCCAGTAGTTGGTTGGGTGTCGACGGTGTAGTTCATTTTCCTGGCTCGTGGCGTCGCTTTGATCGCTCCCGCGAGAAAAGCTGGTGTGATGGGAGAGCGAGTCATGTTCACCACTCAATCGCATGAGAGTCGCGAATGAGTTTGGTTGGTCCTAATTTTGGTTTGTAGCTGAGGTGTATTTTATCATTTGTTTCGGGTATAGGAGATCGAAAAGAAGGAACAGGAGGGTAATAAGAACGCTGTGGGCACATGACACCTGACCGGAAATGAGAAGAGTATTATTTTAGGAGGTGACCTTCGCGATGATCAGCTCACGTGTGTGGTGCAAGGTAGTGATGATGGTGATGATGCTCTGATCAGGAGTTTCCTCGTCACCTTTTTCTCTCCCCCCCCCCGTTTGTCCCAAACGTCGATGGCCCGTTTCTATTTCTTCTACTACTACTACTACTACTATTCTTCTGCATCTGGGTCATCATCTATCGTCCGAATTTTGTGAGATTGGCTGAACGTGATGGATATTATAATCGCTGTCGGTGAAAACTAAATTAAAGTGGTGATTTTATTTAATTTGAATTTTTTACCCCCTCTTCCCTCTTTTTTTGGTCCCTCTTGTCTCTGGAGAAGTGCTACACTCACTGTTTCTGCTGACACTGAATTTTATTTAGCAAAAAGTGTGAAATCAACAATTTTTCTGAGGTTATTTGTGCTAATTCAACGTTTCTTCAATTTTTCACATTAAAAAAGAAAAACACGTGGAATTGCAGTGTTGTTATCGTCCGGGTCCAGCTTGGACATTTAAAAGTTGTGCGAAACACCCCTCCCCCCCTTCCGCCGAAATAATCATTTAAAAAAAAAGAAACATCCATTTCATAACCACCACCACCACCTGTCAAACAAGACACGCATCTGAACCACTCTGTGCTGGGTTCGTGTCAGGGAGGGTTGGAAACATCTTGTGGTGGTTCTCGACCATCGTGTTTTGTTGTAGAAGTGGTTCAACTCCGGTTCCGCATCCAGGAAATCGTTGTAAGTGGTGGTCATCTTGATATTTTTGAAGTGCTGTGCTGTTTGATAGTATGTGAGTATATAAATGTCCAGTACGTTTTATATCTGCCAAAATGCGAAGGGTATTTTTTTTCTCAAATGTGGTTGCATCACTGAGTATCGGACAGGAAAAAGGAGGATCAATTCTGCTTCCGGACGGGTCTTAGATTTATGAAATTTAATTTTTGAAATAGTTTTTTTTTATTCAATTTGTAATGTTAGAAAGTGGACCTGATAGGGTTAAAATGGTTTTAGAATAAAGGGTTGCGAATTGGGTTGGTTTGAGGTGCAACTGAATTCTTGCAATTGGGACGAACAATGGAGCATTAACCATTTGATATCTCGCCTATCTTCAAGTTTTACTCGCTGGAGTTCATTTTAACGCGCGCTCTCTCGCTCTCACTCTACTCAAGTCGGATGGATATATATATCCAACATCTGGACTGGATTACACACTGATACTACAGCTGTCGTGTTTCCTATGGTTTAATCCGTTCCTCGATTGGAATTTATATGATCTGGATTTTGTGGTGGTGGTAATGGTGGCAGGCTGCTTGTTGGAGGAGGGGGAGTAAGCACTAGTTTTGACTATGGAGGAGACGTCATGGAGTTCCCAGAGTAGCTTATATTGGAAAAATGACGAACCGTGGTACTATATTGATGACTTGGTCGTGGTAATGAGGCTTCGGGAAGAGAAGAAAGGGTTGAGGTCTTTAATATTGTGGGATGAATGGATCACGTATACTGTACCCCTCCCCTCACTGTCGTTCCTTCTTCCACCATGTGATTCCTTTTTTTTTTTTTCGTTTCCCTTTCCCCCCCACTCTTTCATTTCCTGGTTCTCTTCCTCATCATATCCTACTTCTCTATTGTTTTATTCGTTTCTGGGATACCTTTCTGTGTTTGTGTGTTTCCCCTCCTCTCTATCACTGGTTACCCCTTTTCCTCTTTTTCATCCCTGAGCTTTTTTACCCTCTTTGTAGGTACACCCTTCCTTTAAACTCAACTAATCCACCACTGTCCCAAACTACCGAAATTGTCCCATCTACACCCGTCGTCTTGCTTTCATCTTGAAATTCGGCAAGTAGGTCCTATATGTGTTGTTTCGCTATGGGACGGGACAGTAGGGAAAGAGGGGGTAGAGTTGAGGGACGAAAATGGCTTTTGTCTGATTTGGAGAATATTGATTTAGCCTTGTATGATACCTGGGTTTGAATCGCCTTGAGCGATTTCTTTTTGTTTCTATGTAAATGATGTGATGGGGTGACCACAGTTTTCCCCTCAATCACTTATCCCCTACCCTCTCTTTCCAGATTTATATCCTACCCCCCCCCCCACTCTGTTTTATACCCTCCTTTTTTCTCATTTCGGTGATAGGGGTGTGCGTTGGTTGTTGTTGTTGTTGTTATTGTGCTTTGGAGCGTTTGGAGAATTAGAAGTTAAGCGAAATTTGTTTGGGTCGGGATATTAAAGTTATTCGGCAGTGAGACCACGTTTGGAGCATTGTTTAGAGAAGGGTAGGTACAAGGAGAGGGGGGCGCCCAAAAGATTAATATATGTAGTGAGAGGAGGAAGGGCTGCACGCATGCCTGGAATAGATGGGGTTAAATGGGATTTTAATAAATGAGGAAGGAATAGGGAGTAGAAAAGTTGCTAAGGTGTTTGTATGTCTGATGGGTCATACGATGGTCTTTTATTTTTTGGCAACTTGGTGTGCAAATGCCTGAAAATTAATGGGTTATAGGCTTTTTAACGTCCTTGGAAATAGTAGCTTTGTTCTGGCAGCAGTCAGTCAGACGCTTTGAACGGTGTTGCCATTATTGTTATTATGATTTTTATTCATAAATTTACAGAGAAGGGGGGGGGGGGTTAGATGATAAAAAATTGGGCACTGATGCAATCTCTCTTGTGTTGTTTTCTCTCCCCCTTCTTCCCTCATTGAACTCGACATTTACCCCTTTCTCTTCATCCATGTTCCTCTTCGTTTTTATGCGGTATGTCTTTCTGTAGTCACGATCCGTAATCATGTGTTTATAAAAAAAAATATTTGGTTGGATCCGGGAAGTTGTTTCGCCATTGGGACGAAAGCAATTCCAGCAGCAGCAAGGGCTTATTATACTCCATTACTATATTATTATTATTAATACTGGTATCATGATGATAATGATTGCGGTGTAGCTCAAATGGCAGAATCTGCTTTAAAACAAACGATGGTGGTGGGTAGGTAGTATGATTTATGCCAAGTGCAATGTAGTTCGTTTTGGGGAAGGGGTTTCTTAGCCTGTCTTGTTGGTATGTTGCTTTCTACTCTTTCCCCCCCCCTCCAGACATTTCGTCCTGTAATAACATCCTTTATCTAGATACTTCCTATCATCGCCGTCAGGCCATCAACTCGGCATTACTGCCAAAATAATATACTCCAAAGAAGATACGTAGTTGAGTTGGGAGCGGCCCGGAAGTTGTCGTCCCGTCTCCACCACCACCACCACTTTGAAATGATGATCGTTAGTAACTGGACGAAATGTCCTAACTCTTCATTATCCATTTAAGTGTTTAAGTGCAGCACGGGGCAAGTCAACAACCGGTTCAACGCAGTTTTATTTTTTTGCTTTAAAGCAATTTCTGATGTGTTTCTGAATTGCGTTGCACACACCAGTTCTCGTCTGATCACTGAAGTTAAGCAACACAGCCCCAGCTAGTACTGACATGGATGGCCGCTTGGGAAAACTGGGTACTGCTCATACCCAAAAATCGTCGCATTAGTGTAGTGTCTGTGCAGTCTCTGCATAAGAACTATGCTGTGGACGGGGCTCTAATGACCTTGTAGTTGACGGGCCCTAAAATGCCAAAAAACGAAAACGAAAGGGGGCACAGGGTACTACTAATTTCCCCACTCCTACCTCCCCCTCACCCGCTAGCAGCCTCCACATGGTCCAGCCCGTTATGGCTGCTTGACCGACTCCCCCACTCGTTAGTTTAATTGTTTCGTTTGCTTTCACGGGTTGGGGAGTAAGCCAAGTAGCCATGACAGGCTGAACCCTTAGGAGGCTGCTCGCAGGAGATGAGGATGTGGAAGAGGGGAAATTTGCAGCACCTAACGTTCTTTACCAACCACCCATGTTAGTACTAACGTAGGCTTGCGATGCTTAACAAACTAACTATGTATGTTCTTGATTGAGCCCCTGGTTTGGGACGGTAGGTAAATCGAGTCGGGTTGAGGTTGAAGGTTTTCCTTCTCCTCTCGCGCTCCAGCCAGAGGACAAATTCCTTTAGACTTACCTTATGTAAGATTTGAAGTGTAAACCCGCTCTCTTTTATTCTTTCCTTTCCCACTGTTTGTAAGGGTCGGGAAGAGCCCGGGTGTAATCTACAGGTTAATGAACTCTTACTAGGCGGAAAAGAGGTGTGTCGAAATTAATGGATGTTGTTTGTTGGTGTTTTAGGGCCCTTCAACTACAAAAGTCATTAGAACCCCGTCCACAGCATAGTTCTTATGCAGAGACTGCACAGACACTACACTAATGCGATGATTTTTGGGTATTAGCAGTACCCAGTTTTTCCAAGCGGCCACCCATGTCAGTACTAGCTGGGGTTGCGCTGCTTAACTTCAGTAATCAGACGAGAACTAGTGTGTCCAACGCAATTCGCCGCTCCCTTGGATGTTGGTAGAGTTCATCCTTTTTGACTTTAGTGATAATAAATTCGCCTTTGAAGTTCTCCTCTGTGTGGACAGCCTTAACAGCGTCACTCTGGAGAAAGCCTAGTAAGGGGATGGGGAAGTTCGGTGTTCTGGTGAGGCAGTCCACCCCTGCAGCCTTGCTAGAACTATTACGCTAGGCGTTATTAATGTAAAAGTGTCCTGATGCGTAATTGATCTGTAACTAGGCAGTTGACCTTGGCAGATTTTGGTCAGTGAGTGACTGTTGTTAAAGGGTTAACGGTGGGAATCGAAAAATATAAAAGGTGGTGACCGTTATTCATCAACCCTATTGACGGCGTGGGATTGGTGTGCTTAAATTAAAATGTAGAATAAATGGGATGCGTATTTGAGTGTGTCCCGTAAAAGAATATTTTGGTGACAAGTGAGTGTGAACAATGAGCGGAAATGTCCCAAGAAGGAAATAAAACTGGAAAGATCTCTCCTCTTCCTCAGCGTCCGCATACTAAGCGACTTTAATAAGTCTAGTGTGATATTAAACAGTATTTAATCGCCATATGTGTGTGTGCATGTCTCAAGAATAGGACCGGGGACCCTCTTCCCTTTTTCGATTGTAGTTGGTTTTTTGTTTGCAAAATCCATCTGCAACTTTAGAAGACTGATAAAAAAAATTAAGCTTCCAGTTTACGTACTCCTGGGGTGAAACCGTTTTTTAGATAACCAAATACTCTATTTAAAAGAGAAGTTAAAATGCAAGATAAAAAGGTAGAGAAGGTTGAGTAACAAACCTAAATTCGTGTCAGATCTAAAATCGTGTTTCACGGTTCCTGACCCTTTTGTGTCGATTGGACCTCTCCTTGTGACTGGGACCAAATTTTCCTGTGTTAGTCCTTTTTTTATTCTTTCTCCATCCTGTTCCTCCCCTCGTTCCCTTAAAATTCGTCAGTTTCAATAGGTTAAATCCTTGCCTTTTTATCTAAGGGTTTTTTTTTCGGGGTAGACTTTTGAGGCCCTGTGTGATACCCCCACCCTCTTTTGCTGATATCCTGGTCCGGGGATTGAATCTCAAAGAAAAACTCAAACTTTTTTTTGCTACTGTTCAATCGACATGTATTTTTTTTTCTCCATTTAAGGTAAAAAAAAAACTAATCCCCATTTTCGTTCATCCGTTGTTGAGATCATGCGTAATGTCCCATGTTAGAGAGGAAATTGTGACTCCTTTTTTTCGGCAGGGAGGACTATTGAAAATGTCTCCATCTCTGTTTGTCATCTTGTATCTCACTGAAACAGCATTGACTTCCTGGACCGTAGAAAATGTTTTTAATCTGTTCATCAGCCCCTCTTTTTTTTTACGTGTAATGTGATTGATTTTCGCCCCCTCTTATTATTGGGGATTGTTAATTCAGACTGTCTTTAATTCGGGTGTACCCCTCTCCCCTTCTCTTTCATTAAGACTCAAGAATTAACCCTTCTTCTTTTGGTTTGTAATTTGGAGTTAACTTTGAAAGGGATGATGTCCATCATGCAACCTGCAGATAGATCTTCCGAATAGCAAAATATGAAGATGTCTTTCAGAAATGGGGTGGTCGGTTGCTACCGTCCCATTGGCGTCTTATCAGCAATAATGGGCCACCGGTAACAAACCGCCGCAATCATTTTTTGGGGCCGAGTCTGCTGCAAACCCCTTTCTATACGTGCTTCTACTCTGTACAAGTAGGAATAACTAAATATTCGTTATCGGTGGCTTTATCTTTCTGTCGCAAATGTTGTTTGAATTATGGGCCACTCATTTCGCCCCCCTCCCCTACCCCGTCCTCTACCGTTATTAACACCCCCTACACCCCGTCCTTCTCTCTCTCTCTCTCCCCTGTAGCAATTTTAATCGATGGAGTTTCGCATTTCGAGCATCATTTTTAATCCACTTCCTGACGTGTTAGTGAATTAGCATGTGTCATGTGCATGCAGCGGGGTGATCTTGTCGTTATCAAAATGACCACTGCGATGAAGTCCAACTGGAGGAAGTTCGTAGTGGACAGCTTGTAGTGCGGCTTTGGGAGAGAGAGAGAGAGAGAGAGAGATCGCCTCGGGAAAAGATAGTTGATGTCTACTGCTCCTAGAAGAGGGGGGGAAAGGCGTGTCCCAATAACGGGCGGTCTGTTATTTGACAGTTGATGAATTTATTGAAGGTGGAGAAACAGTTTCTGGTCTGGACCTTGTCCATTTCGTCCGTCATCTCGTCGTGGTTGAATTAATCGTTCGCTAGATGGATTGGATGCTGGTTTGAGACAATTCAAGTAACCATCCTAATTCGTGATCGTGTTTGAGTGGATGGTTGAAACGACAGGTTAAAGGAGCGTAGCCGAATTCACCTCTGGTTGAACTCTTGGAGTGGCTACTTTAAAATCACATGGAGTGTCTCTGTACTCGTAAGAGTTCGAGGCTCCCGAATTTTCCTTTTATTTTATTTAGAGACGCACTGCGAGGCTAACCTCCCACATATAATTTCATATCTAGTGTGCAACTACTCTAGCAACTACCCACATGTTTCCCTCCTTCAGAGGAGTCTCTGTCCCATTCTGTCCTACTGGCCTTATCCGTGATTAGATGCCATGTGACGTGTCCCGGGACGCGAACACCACCAGTATTCCTAATAGAGATCATTAACATCCGGAAATTTCGAGATTTATTTGTAGAGAACTACAAACCCCCGCCTCGGTGGCCCATGGGGTAGCGTGCTCCATAACTGCGACAATGGTTCTTGGTTCGACACTGGAACGAGGTGGGTTGACTTCTTTCGAGCGAGAGACATGCCCCGAATGCTCCTTCCTTCCGATAAGAAGTAAAACCGAGGTCCCGTGTGGTTTACGATGGCATTTACACGTCAAAAAACCCTTTCTACTATGCAACAGGTAGAGGAGGCAAAATTTCCAGGTGTAGGAGCTCGCCCCATGGCGTCAGTGCAATTCCCCAAGGAACAGTAGACCGGCGCTTAATAAGCATAGGGATTGCAGCTTTGGTCGGCAACCGGCTGCTTGTTGGTGGTGGTGGTGGTGGTGTTTTAGGGCCCTTCAACTACAAAGGTCATTAGAGCCCCGTCCACAGCATAGTTCTGATGCAGAGACTGCACAGACACTACACTAATGCGACGATTTTTTTGGGTATTAGCAGTACCCAGTTTCCCAAGCGGCCACCCATGTCATACTAGCTGGGGTTGCGCTGCTTAACTTCAGTGATCAGACGAGAACTGGTGTGTCCAACGCAATTCGCCACTCCCCCAACCGGCTGCGGAAAAACTATGACCAATATGTCACCCGTGTATCCATTCAGAGGAACAAGATGGTACCCGATCCTACCATAGGTGGGAAAAGGGTTGGGAGTTGCTATTTGTAGAGGACTGCCGGCTGGGACATTTCGAGACCTTTATAGGATAGAGAGGGAGGAAACCTAGAGGTGCTGAAAATTAGCAGTTGGGGTTTGCTTTTGTTTCACTGGACACCTCCTAAATTGAATCAATTTTATTTAAATAGTTCATTTGATCATTTCTTTTTCAGATTTGATTACATATCAGTTTTAAATTTTTGTGGAAAAAATGATTATGGGGTATTCAGAAGAGGATATGGGCGACATTTTTGTGCATTGTTTCCCTTCTTTTTGTGCTCTTCTTCTTTCCTGTATATCATTTCCTATTTTCTTGAAATTTCCGTTTTTGTTATTGATGACAGCCATCTTTATTTTTTTGGTTGAACATTTTTTATAGCTTTTGTCTCTTTTTCCTTTCTCGCTCTCTCTCTCTCTCTTTAGGTTTTTTATTTGGAAGTGGAAGAGGAGGAGGGTTATGTTTTTAGTAAATGCTTCGGGATGATGGACCCCCTGTTGATGACTCTGAAAGTGATATTTTATGGGACGAAAATTTCCTGTCTGACTGTCGATTGTGTAAATTGTTGAACTCGTAAATCTTCAAAGTGAGTTCTTGGGGCATCATATTCGCATTTATGAAGAAACGTCTTAGAAAAATATTAATATTAACTTGGCATAAACTTGGAACAACACACGTCCTGTCGCTTTTCTTTTACCCCCCCCCCCCCTCTCCTCCTCTCTTTTTGTCCTCTTTCCCCTTTTCCTGTTTTCATTTTTATTATAGAGCCCCACCCACGTTTAGTATATAGGTCCTGCCTCGGTGGGTAGCACGCTCGATAACTGCGTTAATAGTTTCAGGTTCGATACTGGACTGACTTAGTTGGCTTCTTTCGGGCGAGAGAGAGAGAGAGGGGCCCCGAGTGCGCCTTCTTTCGGAGGAGAAGTGAAACCGAGGTCCCGTGTGGTGTACGATGGCATTTGCACGTCAAAGAACCCTCTGTACTATGCAACGGGTAGAGGAGGCAAAAATTTCCAGGTGTAGGAGCTCGGTGGAGTCCTCCAACGAACAGTAGACCGACGATAAATAAGCGTAGTGTCTGTGCAGTCCCTGATTAGATCTTCGCAGTGGACTGGGTTCTAATGACGTTGTAGTTGAAGGGCCCTTAAATGTCAAAAATCAAAGCAACTCCTAACCATTTTCCCGCCTAATACAGTGTCGGGTACTCATCTAGATGTCCCTCTGAATGAACAAAAGGTCGAAATATTGGGCAGTGTATTTCCACAACCGGTTGGCGACCAAAGCTCCATGCTTATTGATCGTCGGTCCACTGTTCGTTGGGGAATTTGACCGACGCCAGGAGGCGAACTCCTACACCCGGAAATTTTGCCTCACCTAACCGTTGCATAGTATTGCTGGATTAATTTAATGGGTTGGGGAGTAAGCCAAGCAGCCATAACAGGACGAACCCTTAGGAGCCTGCCCGCGGGAGATGAGGAGGTAGGTGTAGATGACGTAGGAAAGGGGAAATTTGCAACACCCAACGTTCTTTATCAACCACCCATGTTGGTGCTAACGTGGGCTTACGCTGCTTAACTTCAGTGATCTCACGAGAACTGGTGTATCCAACGCAACTTTGCTGCACTTGGCAGGATATCCTTGGCAGAGGGTTCTTTGACGTGCAAATGCCATCGTGCACCACACGGGACACCTTATCTGAAAGAAGGCGCACTCGGGGCGCCTCTCTCTCTCTCGCCCGAAAGTAGTCAACCCAGTTCGGTCCAATATCGAACGCAGTTACGGAGCGTGCTACCCACTGCGCCACCAAGGCGGGTTCAAACACCAACAAAACAAAAAATAAGATAAATAAGCATAGGGGGTTGCTGCTTTGGTCGGCAACTGGCTGTGGAAAAACACTGTCCAATAGATCGCCCTTGTGTCCATACAGAGGGGCAAGATGGGTACACGATGCTGCCATAGGCGGGAAAAGGGTCCGGATTTGTTTTAGTATAGAGCCCCACCAGTTATTGGCCCTAATTCATGCTTTATGCCGTTGCTCTTTGCTTATAACCCAATAAAATCATGTTTTGCTAACAATGTGATGTGGAATTATGAAGTGTATAATGATGATGATGATGATGATGATATGAAGAAGGCGGATAAGGAAAAGTTACAGTAAATATTTATTATATGTGACGAAGATGATGATGATGATGCTGAGCTTTCTGAAGTTGTTGGCGTATGAAAAGAGGCGGTTGTTGCAGTTACGTATCCAAACAGAGTAAAATTGATATTTAGAGCCTTGATAGCCACGGTTGCGGAGATTGGAGAGGTCAAATAAATTCAGGAAACAAGCTCCTTACAAGAATAATGATCACAGTTGCAAATGGGATTGGAAAAAGGAGTGGAAAGCAGTACCAAGGGGGGGGAGGGCGAAGAGGAGGTGAGGTATATAATATCCTCTAAGATTTTTTTGAAGATAAATATTCCTTTGAGCAGTACACGTTACATCTTAGAACTCTTTTTACTGGGACAGGAGGATTAAAAGACGAAATTTCTTCCTCTTTCTTTGGTTTTGCAGTTAGTGGGACAATAAAAGTGGGCTCAGAATTGTTCTCTCTACCGTCGTCCGGATAAAAGGTGCGTTTCAATAAATGGTTGTTTGTTTGTTGGTGTTTAAGGTCCCGTCAACTACAAGGTCATTAGAGACCCGTCCACTGCATAGTTCTAATGCGTAGACTGCACAGACACTACACCAATGCGACGATTATTGGTACCCAGCTTTCCCGAGCGACCACCCATGTCAGTTTGTTTGTTTGTTTGTTGGAGTTTAAGGTCCCGTCAACTACGAGGTCATTAGAGACCCGTCCACTGTGTAGTTCTAATGCATATACTGCACAGACACTACACTAATGCGACGATTATTGGGTATTAGCAGTACCCAGCTTTCCCGAGCGACCACCCATGTCAGTACTAACTGGGCTTGCGTTGCTTAACTTCAGGGATCAGACGAGAACTGGTGTGTCCAACGCAACTCGCCGCTCCCACCCATGTCAGTACTAACTGGGCTTGCGTTGCTTAACTTCAGTGATCAGACGAGAACTGGTGTGTCCAACGCGACTCGCCGCTCCCTCAATAAATGGTAGCACTGTCTTCCAACAAGAGATGGACTAGTTAGAAGACCACATGTGTGAAGGAAGATGTGGAAATTCCCACATGGGACGCCCAGAATTCGTTTGAACCAAAAGTGTAAAAGTCATAATTTTCCTTCATTAATGTATTTTGAGGGTTGGTATTACTTGCGGGGGCTGCTGTTCTCGTCTGATTGTCTGATCTCGGCCAGTTCTCGTCTGAGCATTGAAGTTAAGCAACGCAACACCAGCTAGTACTAGCATGGGTTACCGCTTGGAAACTCTGGGAATTGGTAATACTCAGGAAATCGTCATGACAGCGTAGTGCCTTTGCAGACTCTGCGTTACAACTACGCGGTTGACGGGGCTCTAATGACCCTTGTAGTTGAAGGACCCTAAAATACCAATTTTACGATCCTATGACTTCTTACTGTTCTACGTCAGAGGGAGCTGGCAATCAACCTTCCCTGCTTCTCACTGATGGACCTTTGGTAGTTGTCATTTCGGTGTCTGCCACCTCAGGACCTTTTTGATGACTGGTGAGTTCGTGGATGCGAATCTCCTGGACGAGGGGGATATCTCCTTTTACCAGGCTACAGGAAAGGAAGTTGGAGGTGCGCCTGCCGTCCCGGATGGGAAAACGTATGAGGGTGCGTGTGAAGTCATCAACTGCATCGTCAAAGGACCATTTTAACGCGTAGGTGTTGGAGCTGGCCTGCTTCCTTTTTCTGACGCCGGTCGGTAAATTACTTCCAGCAGTGCAGAGGCCGACGTAAAATGACGGAAGCATAATTGCCATTGTCGACGGCCAAAGTCGGATTGTGAGGATCGAACCTACACTCTGAAATTCCCAAGACCGGATTAGCTTATCATTGATTTAATAAAGTTGCCTTCAATAGAGATGATGACCAGTTATGTCGTTAAGGCCGAATTTGAGGTGCTCAGGGTCTAGAGGTTGTTTAGCAGTTAATATAAAGTGTTGCCTGATCCCTTCAGACGACGACATTCTTTGACCCTCATCACTCTCTCTCGAGACAAGAATGGGGAAAGGGGTTATAATTATGGCCCTGTCGTTGCATGGGGGTTTAACGATGTCTTGGAATGATCAGCAGCTACATGAAATTATCTTCTTTGGCCCTGTCACACGTAATTTCATCAATTATTATGTCATTACTACTGTCATCCTATTCTGTTGCGCAGTTGCTCTTAGGCCCCCCCCCTTTCCCTAAGCATTTTCTTGTTTTGTGTAGTCCTTTCATGTCCCTCAGGATGTAAGGGGTTGATTTGTTGGATGGATGCATTCTTATTTGGATGGTGGTCATAGTGGCGGCGGCGGTGCAGAGGCCGACTTGGATGGGACACAACCACTCAATGCGTCCATCTTGTAAAGTGTGTTAATATTCTTTGACAGTTTGTAATTAAAATTAAAAGGCGGGCAACAGAAAAAGGTTTGGAGGACAGAGGGGTGAAGGAAGGGAACTTGAAGCGCTTTGGGATTTTCTACTTAAGAAATTGCAGTTTGCACTTAAACGCTGCCGCTCGTTGCGTCTAGGATCCGAATCGATTTATCGATTTTCACCTATATGTCGATAATTCGATAATTAATTGAAATCTGCAACGTATATGCTCTTGCCTTTGTCTGGGGCCTGATTTTCTGCTGGACCCTGGAAAGGTTCTTGTGTCTGGGTGTGTGTCACTCAAGCAAACGTCCCATGCCGATTTTGGAGAACGAGGACCTTATCACTGAAGTTTGAGGCCCGTTATTGATGATTTTTGTATTTAGGGATTTAGGGCCCGTTATTTCGATGTTGTACTTGATTCATTTTTGACCCTTATCCCCTCCCTCCCTTGCTCACGCCACACACCCCTGCCTTTTCTTCTATTATTGTATGGATTAACCGTTTAAAAGTGTCTTAGTCATTTCTAACCTTAGCTCAACTCCTCTTTTTTTTCGTGTTTCTTCACACGCCCTAGGATAATGGACGGTAGTGTGTTGATAGGGAACAATTTTGTACCTCTCTCTCTCTTTCCCCTCTTTTTCTTCTTCTTCTTGAAATGCCCATCCATTTACTTTCCCCTGTTATCCATGGAATTGTATAGGTCACAATTAAGTCTCTGATTGGCAACTTTAGGAATGGGAGCTAATTGAGGCAACTCTTTTCAAGATTTCCTCACTCCAAGTGATCCATTGTCAAGAGTGTATCCATCGTATCGATTTTTTAAGAGGCAGAGGTTCCAAAGAGGTGGGAGGAGGAGGAGGATGAAGGTGAAGGAAGTGGGACTGCAGGATTCTACTTCCTATTCAACGTTGATCGTTAGTAGCTCAACTGCACATTCAATAATAAATCGGAGTGAGAAGGGGTTAGGTCTCATTTTTGTTGCTTCAATTCCATCTGCCTAATATTCCTGTCTACAGTTTGGAATATTAAAAGCAAGAATTTTTAAGGCCTGAATAGGTCCTAGGTCAACGCCTAGACGTTTTATTTATGTATCGAATCTTTTAATACACCATATCAGGCTGTGAGGTCTCATCTCTTTCACCTCTGTGGTGCCATGGCTGATGCCTGGATAATAGTGAACCGTTCCACCTGAAGAATTTTGAGGACCACCTCTATATTTCTATTTCTTAGACAGAGAGAAAGAGAGAGCCTTCCATTCCCATACGGGACAAATGGCGTTTCTTTTCCTTTCTCTCTCTCTCTCTCTACCATAAACTGAAAATGCAAGCGATATATGATGAGCCTACATGTTCAGGGGGTCGGCAACCTACTGCCCGCCTGGGAAATTTTTCGGCCCGTTGTCCATAACCAGCATATGGTATTTACGGTTTTTTTGGCTAGGGGGACTTTAAGATAATCCTTTTATCATATATCATCATTCTTTTCAAAATGAATTTGAGAGATGTGTAACCCTTTTGGTAGTCATGACTTGATATAATGTGAAGGAGGAAAGAGGAGCACCGGCATCCTCTCTGTTATTTTTAATTTTGTACCTCAGTTTGTACTTTTAAGAGGGGTACGATTTTTGAATACCAATGAAAGCGTTTGTATAATTGTATCTCAACTTTTAAAATGCATCACGTAAACGGCGGCTTCTTAATATTTCATGAAAGTATTCGTTCGGGCTCTTGTAAGAAAAAAGATCTCTTTTATTATTCATCATCATCAGTCGAGAGAAAGAGAGAGAAATGAAAGGAAAGCAAAAATAAGAAAATTAAGCTCTAGCTGCAGAGAAACAAGGCTGAAGAGTTTCTCGTTTTAAGTTAAAATTATATTTGGTTGCCTTTCAGACGATGCGAAATTTAATGGACGGCCCTTGGTGCCTTGTGAGGTAGGCCGGCATCCCCCCCCCCCCCACAAACAACTTTGCTAATATTCCTGCGGGTTCCAGACGCCTGGCTTGGGTGACCCCAGTCAGAGTAGTTCAGTGGACCCGCAGATCCGACCCTGCCACAGGCGGGATAAGGGTACGATGATGATGCTCTTGGTTCATGACTTCTTTTGGTTTCAGCGATGGTCACTAGTATGCATCATCACATTGACGGGCATGGGAGCGGCAAATTGTGTTGGACACACCAGTTCTCGTCAGATCACTGAAGTTAAGCAACGCAACCCCCAGTTATTACTAACAAGGGTGGCCGCTTGGGAAAACTGGATACCGCTAGTATCCAAAAATCGTCGCATTAGTGTAGTGTCTGTGCAGTCTCTGCATCAGAACTACACAGTGGACGGGACTCTAATGATCTTGTAGATCAGTGATTCTCAACCACTGTGCCGCGGCACTTTAGTGTGCCGTGAGATTCACGAGGGTGTGCCGCGAGGTCGGGTACCCATCTTGTCCCTCTGACTGGACACAAGGGCGATATATTGGGCAGTGTTTTCCCACAGCCGGTTGCCAACCAAAGCTGCAACTCCTATGCTATTTATCGTCTTTCTACTGTTCGTTGGGACATTCCACCGAAGACAGGGGACGAGCTCCTGCACCTGGAAATTTTGGTCCTCTACCCGTTCCATAATAGAGAGGGTTCTTCCACGTGCAGATGCTATCGTACACCACACTGGACCTCGGTTTTACTTCTAACCCGAAAGAAGGTGCACTCAGGGCTTCTCTCTCGCCCAAAAGAAGCTAACCCACCTCGGTCCAGTATTGAACCAAAAACTACTGACAGTTACCGAACGCCACCGAGGCAAGTTTTTGCATAGGGTGCCCCGAAATGCGTCGTTGTTAGTGTGCCGCCAAATTTTGAAATTAGTAAAAGTGTACCGTGGCGAAAAACAGGTTGAGAATCGCTGTTGTAGATGAAGGGCCCTAAAACACCAACAACAACTGACGGATATTTACTTACACAGGAAGTACATCCGGCCTGGCATTCAGGCCAGACAGGTGATATCAGAATAGACAAGTGAGATCTGCCAGGGAGCAACTGTATTGCGTTCGACACACCAGTTCTAGTCTGATCACTGAAGTTAGGCAACGCAATATGTACGACATAGGGAATTGACCCGCCTCGGTGGCATATAGTGGTTAGCACGCTCTGTAACGTCGTCAGTAGTTCTAGGTTCGATACTGGACCGAGGTGGGTTGGCTTCTTTCAAGCAACAGGGTCGGATACACCAGTTCTCTTCTGATCACTGAAGTTAAGGAACGCAACCCCAGCTAGTACTGACATGGGTGGCCGCTTGGGAAAACTGGGTACTGCTAATACCCAAATTTCGTGGCAACCGCGTAGTGTCTGTCCAGACTCTGCATTAGAACTACGCTGTGGACGGGGCTCTAATGCCGTTTGTAATGAAAGGGACCTAAAACATCAACGAAACAAAAAAAAGATATCTTCCAATTGCCCACAGAGCGACATCTATTGACGATAATATTGTTTCGTTTGTGAGGTGGAAGAAAGTGAACTGCCCTGGGGACAATACAGTAGGGAGGTGGTTTTCTACACCTGTACCCATACATTCTTCTAAAATGTGTTTCCCCTCTCCCTCCTCCTCTCCTTCCTCTTTCCGTCGTCCTCATCTCAAAAGTGAACACAGTACCATCATTAATATTTTATAGTGGGATGGTTTGAATGCGGGACGGGACGAGGCCACCAACAGAGATTGGATTTGACACCGTGGAGTCATATGACAACTGACGCACTGAGTGTCAAGATGGGCCACCCAAAACTCCATCTTTGACACTGGTTTCTCTGAAAAGACGCGTGTGTGACAGTAGTCATATGATTAATGGCATATGCCTGTGTTTGTTGAGAGGGTGGGAAGCAAGAGGACGAGAATTAGGACACTGAGAGAAGGGAAAGGGGCAGAGGCGGTGGGGGGGGGGGGGTTGTTCAGGAGAAGAGGAGGCACCCCGAATAATAATTTGGTGGAATGGCATGCTGCTGTACACAGCGCTTTTTCTCTCTCTCTCTTTCTTTGTCTTTTTGGTGTTTGTTTGTTGGTACTGGTACAGTATTTGAAATTTTTTGCATTCCTGTGTACCATGAGTTTTTTTGGGGAGCGGCACACACAGAAGAAGGGTTATTTGAGTCCATTTTGGTTTTTTTTCTCTTCCGGTTGCAAGAGGCTGTTGCGATGTTTTTTTCTTTAACGTTTTATTGATGCTTGAACATTATTGGCATAATGCGAATTAATTGAATTGCACGCCTGGCGTCATTAAAGTAATAGTTTTTGGCTACTCTTGGCCAGTTTTGTAAAGGTCCTAGAGTAGTCTGGAACGCACATTACGAAATGGTGACACTTGGATAAAGGACATGGATGATGATGATGGTGATGATGAGGATGATGATACTGATGATCCATAATGTTTAATGGACCATAAGGAGGAGGCTGTCTCTCCTCGATGTCTGTTTATTGTCCTGCCGTGCAGAAATTAATATTCATATTTCGACTTAATAAAGTGCTGTTAAATGCGAGATTGGTAAAGCTATTTATTATACATACCGATAATTGGCCCACTCGTCTCCCTCTCCTTCTCTTTCTTCTTAGGATGCTCATCGTCTTATTCTTCTTCCTCAACTTCATCTCTAAAGGCCTTTGTTTATTTTGACTCTTTCTTGGAAAATTTCAAAATAATGAAGGGTTGCCTTTGAAAATTATGTCCTCCATTTCTTATTTTACAGGTTAATTTAAAAGAGAGATGTGCTCCTCATATTTTTCCTTTCAGCCCTTTAATGGGCCATTTGTTTCACTACATGGACCTACAATGTTTATTTGAATATTTATTATCATTTTATAGCAGTGGTTTCTACGTAAAAGCAACTCCTAACTCTTTTCCCCGCCTATGGCAGGGTCGGGTGCCCATCTCATCCCTCTGAATAAACACAAGGATGATATATTGCACTGTGTTTTTTCCCGCAGCCGGTTGCCGACGAAAGCTGCAACCCCTATGCTTATTTATTGTCAGTCTACTGCTCGTTGGGGCACTCCACAGACGGCGGGGGACGAGCTGGAGTGGCGAATTGCGTTGGACACACCAGTTCTCGTCTGATCACTGAAGTTAAGCAGCGCAACCCCAGCTTGCACTGACATGGGTGGCCGCTTGGAAAAACTGTGTACCGCTAGTATCCAAAAATCGTCGCATTAGTGTAGTGTCTGTGCAGTTTCTGCATAAGGACTACACAGTGGACGGGGTTTTAATGACCTTGTAGTTGAAGGGCCCTAAAACACCAACAAACAACAACAAGGGACGAGGTCCTACACCTGGAAACTTTGCCCCATCCACCCGTTGAATTGTAGAGAGGGTTCTTTGACGTGCAAATGCCATCGTACGCAACACGGGCCCTCGGTTTTACTTCTCATCCGTAGGAAGACGCACTCGGGACCTCTCTTTCGACCGGAAGAAGTCGAACTTAGAACCACTGGCGCAGTCGCTGAGCACACTGTCCACTCTGCCACCGATACGGGATGGCAGTGGTTTTTGCGTTGGACACACTGGATTTTCGTCTGATCATTAAAGTTAAGCAACGGAACCCCAGCTAGTACTGACGTGGGTGGCTGCTTGGGAAAACTGGGTACCGCTAGTATGCAAGAATCGTCGCATTAGTGTAGTGTCTGTGCAGCCTCTGCGTCAGAACTACGCAGTGGACGGGGCTCTAATGACGTTGTTGTTGAAGGGCCCTAAAACACAAACCGAGAGGTTCGGACCTAGAGTTTCTAAGAGATCGAATTTGAATCTTAATTTTTCGGCCTGAAACATTTTTACATTCGATTTCCGTATTTGGGACCTCTTCCATTCGGAGTACAATCTATGTTTAATGCCTTTCGCTCGCTCGCCCCCTTAAGAGCCAATTGCTGGTCCTGTCCTCCCTCAACCTTCTTTAATTTATTGCTTTTACTGCAGGAAGACAAATTCTACGTCCGGCCTAATGAGGATAGTGTTTAAAGGGGTGTTCAAATTTTAACACCCGTTTAAATGGAGCCTGTGATAAATAATGTTTTTCTTCGTTACCATTAATGAGCCGATTTGATGAATTTGGTAATAAAAAGTGCTGTTCTTGGGTGGGGACATCCGACACCGATGTCGCTCTTTTACATCCTCCCTATAAAATGTATAATTTTCAGAAATTGGTGAAAACGCCCCAATTTGCCCAGAAGCTTCAGTAGATAAGATAGACAAAAAGGTAGCGGATGAGAGATTGGGACAAAGGGAGTTTAAGGAAATTTAGGGGTGATCACAGGTGTCTCATGTCCATATTTTCTCTGAGTTACACCTTTAGTTGATTATTTTTTTCAATAAATTTATGGAAGTGTTAATAACAGGGTGGCTGTTGGAACTATTGCTGTTAGTAGTGGTGGTGGCGGCGGTGGTCATTGTGGTCATTGATTCATTAGGTATTAATTATTTATTTTACAGAGACACCTTTTGGTGGTAATTTGAATTTTGTTCCCCCAACAGCTTCTCTCTCTATCTCATTTTTAGCCTTACCTGTTACAGGCCTGCCTCAGCTGCACAGAATTAAGAGTGCCCTACTGCTGTGTCAGTGGTTCCAGGTTCTATACTGGATCGAGGTGGGTTGCCTTCTTTCGGACAAGAGAGAGAGAGGGGGGGGGAGTCCCGAATGTGCCTAGAGCGGCCGTATTGCGTTGTCCCGCCAGTTTTTGTCCGATTACTGAAGTGAAGCAACGCAAACCCCAGATAGTACCAGCATGGATGACTGCTTGGGAACACTAAGTACTGATGATACCCCCCCCCCCCCCCAGAATATCGTCGTAACCACGTATCTTTAGAACTACGCAGTGGAAGGGGCTCTCATGACCATTATAGCTCGGAAGTCCTAAAACACCAACGACACACGCACACATCGATTGGAAAGTAAAACCGCCCCCCTACCGTGTGGTGGACGATGCAATTTTCACGTAAAGAAACCCTCTCTACTATGCAACGAGTACATCAGGAAAAATTCCCAGGTTTAGGAGCTAGCTCGCCCACACCTATCGCCAGTAGAGTGCTGTGAAGAACAGTGCAGCGTCGATAAATGTGCTTAGGGGGTTGCAGCTCCATGACTATTACGCGCAGTGGTGACCATTTCGCCCCGAATGGGAATTACGTTATGGTCTCGTGTGTTCAGGCCTACCACTGCACTTATAGGCGGTGGTTTGTAGAATCAGTATACTTCGGAGTTGACGGGCTACTGTCAAGTACTAATGAGCCTCAGACTATGAGAACACCGTGTGGTTCGGGAGCTGCTGTATTGCGTTGGACACACCAGTTCCCGTTAGACCACCGAAGTTAAGCAGTGCACACCCACGTCAATACCAACTTGGGTGGTTGGTAAAGAACGTTGGGTGCTGCAAATTAACCCTCTTCCTCGTCCTTTCACCTAGCTCCTCATCTCCCGCGGGCAGCCTCCTATGGGGTTGACCTGTTATGGCTGCCTGGCTTGCACCCCAACCCACAAACTAATCCAATCCAATTCATCACTGAGGTTAAGCAACGCAGCCTCAGATAATACTAACATGGGTGGCTTCTTGGCAGTGGCGTCGCTTGGTTCTTCTGCTTTGGTGTCATTCCATTTCTCATGGTGCGAGTGGTGTCACCCGGTGCGGCCCGCACCCATCCTAGTGACGCCACTGCTTCTTGGGATCACTGGGTACCGCTAATATGAATATGAATATGTAATCCTTTGTGACGGATACCTTGCTGGCGAGATCTTTTCATGCTGGACCCATATGCCCAGATCTCCACCAGCACCCCAGCAACACCTTTGCCTTTTGCACCCATTCCAGCCGCTCCACCCCAGCAACACCTTTGCCTTTTGCACCCATTCCAGCCGCTCCACCCCAGAACCCACCACCCCCAGAACCTCCTCCAATGTGGGGGTTCCCAACCCCTTCTGCAGTGATCCAGTGCTGGGCAGACCAGTATCACATGCCTGACGTCCTCCACCTGATCCCTGCACAATCCACAGCCCTCCTCTCCACCTGTGATCTTTGCCATCCTCTGTTTCTTCTCCAGTGACCCAGCTCTTGCCCGAAACAGAAGTGAGCTCTCCCACGTATTGTCGTAGATTACCTCCCTCTCTATGTTAAGCTTGTTCCCATACACCTTCAGCGTTTTCTTTGCAGCCCTTCCCTCCATACTCTGTCGCCACTGCCCTAACCCCCATTCCTTCACTTTGTCCTGTACGAGTCTTTGCAGCGTTACTGCCCCCTCCTTGCCCTCCCTGGGGTGCAGTGTTATGCCTATCTTCTTTGACATCCTGTTTACCCTCCTCTCCCAGTTGGTAGATACCCTCATGTTGTTTACCCATGCATTTACCTGCCATACTGGATTTTCCTTCTCTAGTCCCCATATCCTGCATAGGTATACCAACTTACTAATCATTTCCCTCTGTTCAAATGTAGACCACCCCATGTCCCCCTGTATTGCCTCCACTGCTGTAAACCTATTTCCCCCTAAGGCCATCCTACCTAACCTTCTCTGGGCTATTTCCATGCAGTCCATTACCTTTTTACTAATGCATAGGACCTCGTTTCCATATGTTAACCCTGGTACTGCTACAGCTTTCCATAGGCCCCTAACCAATTCATACCTTGAGAATGAATCGAATGCCAGTTTCCTTATTAGTCCTTCTCTGGTTTTCAGCTTACAAACGATGTTTTCCTCCATTGCTTTCAGGTATCCCCTATCATTTGTAAGTTTAACCCCCAAGTATGTCCCAAGTATCCCCGCTAATAGCCAAAAGTAGTCGCATCAGCGTAGTGTGTGTGCAGTCTCTGCATTAGAACTAAGTAGTGGATTGGGTTCTAGCGATGGTTACAGTTGAAGGGCCCTAAAACACCAACAAAACAAAGGTCGTTGCTAGTTCTACCTGTTCCAGCTTCTTTGAAGTGCATGCATGCATAATACAACCCGAAGTGTATTTTCCCATGTGTTTTTCACTTTTGTAGCGAAGAAAGAAAATCGATCGCATCAAGCATTAGCCTCCATTTTTTAATATTTGAATAATATACGTTGCGGGGTGTGGAATCGTGAGTGTATTAACGAAATCCATCTTTTTTTCAGTATCCAATTTTCACCCTGACGACACTGCTCACGTAGAGGTGTTGGTTGTGAAACGGGGCGAGATGGTTGGAAATTGGTGTTTGCTAAAAAAGAGAGAGACAGGGAGAAATAGACGAGGGAGTTGGGGAGGGAGAGTGAGTATAAAGGATAAAATTGGCGGATGTGGATAGATAGTGAGACAGAATTTGGGTCTCATGAATATGGTTAGTGTCTGCAGTTGTCTCTTTTTATTCATGTCATGCTTTTTTGATGCATGCAATAAAAATGCACTTATCAATTTGTTCAAATGCGCTCTAGTAATGCAGTGTTAAATTCGGGGCTTCCATTTAACTCTTTCATGCTTATTTCTTTCGTTTCTTGTCCGGCCCAGTTTTTTTT
>JAAFCE010009109.1:25272765-25310407 GCA_013389805.1 Trigoniulus corallinus
CTCTGTCTCTCTCTCAGTCTCTCTCTCAGTCTCTCTCTGTCTCTCTCACTGTCTCTCTCTCTGTCTCTCTCTGTCTCTCTTTCAGGGGTAGTCAATTTGGTTTCAATGTTGGCATCCGGTGTTAAAAAAGCAGTATGTGGACTGCGGGAGGTGGTAGCAGCTGCTGCATGATTTATAACGTTTAATGGCGCAAATTCTGCATTTGAAATAATTTGTAATGGGCCGTATTTTGCCAAAATGAAGTCTAAAACTTGATTTTTATGAGTGGTTTAAATCACCTCATCTCTACAGGTCGCTAAATATCCCAAAACGTAATGTGTTAGTCTAGTGGTTGTAAATTTGCACTTTTTTGAGGGCAACGCCTCCTCGTATTTCTGCAGAGTGTGAGAGGTGGGTTTTTTTTTTGGCAGTCACCTTTTTTTTTGCCGCCTTGTCTTATTCTTCTCCCTCTCTTCTTCTTCTTCATCTTCCCCCTTTCCCTCAGCCCTTTCTCAACATTTCAATTCTTTATAAGTTTCTGAAACACCCAAAAGATTTTGAATTAAGTTTTTTTTTGTCCCGTCTTGTAGCTACTAATACAAATTTCTTAAAAACTATTACCCTTTTTTTTGTTCTCAATAACAATTTGTTGGACCACATTCTGAGTTTTTATTGGCCATTTAGGTGTCAAACAATACAAGTCCTTGTTATCTCCTAAAGGAAATGGAGCAGAAGTGAATCCGCCCTTACTACCACTGCACCAAAGGTGCTGTTTTTCTCTTGGTGTACCAGTGAACATCTTCAAATGGAAGGGAGCGGCGAATTGCGTTGGACACACCAGTTCTCGTCTGATCACGTGAAGTTAAGCAGCGCAACCCCAGCTAGTACTGACATGGGTGGCCGCTTGGGAAAACTGGATACTGCTAATACTCAAAAACCGTCGCATTAGTGTAATGTCTGTGCAGTCTCTGCATCAGAACTATGCTGTGGACGGGGCTCTAATGACCTTTGTAGTTGAAGGGCCCTAAAACTACCAACAAACAACAACATTCAAATGGAAACTTACTGACTGTGACAACATCAGGTGGGAGGGATCTTAAACCATCTTCATCATCATTTCTAGCCCCCCCCCCGCTTTTCCCGTGTTTGGCATGGTCGGGGAACCATTTGTCCCGGCACAACTGGAAAAATGTGGGCGAACTGTTGGACGATATTTTTATTACAATTTTATTTAGTCGCTTACTTGCCTAGGTGGTGGCTTTAAATTGAGTAGGAGAGGAAAATAGTGGTGACGTGCTCTCTAGGGGCGAACTGGTGACTTGGGATCAATGTTCCAAAGCAACGGGGAGATAGACTCGGATGTGACCCATAGAATTCGATGTGGGATGATTGAGGTAGAAACCGGCAAGTGGAGTCCTGTGTGATAGCTGAAAAGGGAAGTTCTACAGGGCAGTGGTTAGGCCCGTTATGCTATATGGATCAGAGTGTTGGGCAGTGAGGAAGAGCCACGTCAATAGAATGCAAGTAAGATGCTGCGGGGTACATGAGTGGGGTGTCGAGAACTGATAGAATTACGAATATGGACACGTAATGAGAAGAGGGGAGGAGGAGTAGCTCGTTAGGTCCATTTCAGGAGTGCAGGTGGTTGGATGTACCCGGGACAGGGGGAGACGGAAGCAGACGTTGGAGCAGGTTGTCCGTAATGATATGGTAGTGTGTGGGGTGAACAGGCACCTGATGGGAGATAGGCGGGAGTGTAGGGCAAGTCTCATGTAACGGACCACGGGAGCGGCTGTATTGCGTTGGACACATGAGTTCTCGTCTGATCACTGGCCATTGGGAACACTGAGTACTGTTAATATCCAAAATTCGTCGTAACAGCGTAGTGTCGGTGCACTCTGCATTAGAGAAGTGCCAGCCAAGTTGCGTTGGACACACCAGTTCTCGTGAGATCACTGAAGTTAAGCAACGCAATCCCACGTTAGTACCAACATGGGTGGTTGGTAAAGAACGTTGTGTGCTGCAAATTTCCCCTCTCTACCTGCGTCCTCTACACCAACCTCCTCATCTCCCGCGAGCAGCCTGCTAGGGGTTCGTCCTGTTATGGCTGCTTGGCTTACTTCCCAACCCATGAAATTAATCCAGTATCCAGAACTATGTAGAGGAAGGTCCCTAAAGCCCCCCCCCCCCAATGAAACAAAAAGTAAAAGGACCGCCGTCGTCCCTCATTCTCTCGGGTCGTTCGATTTTTACGTACTCTTTATGAATATCATGGATATTAAAGCATATATTTAATAGCGTGTCGTTGATGTAAAAGAATGGGAGTTACTTCATCCGCCTTCTTTCTTCTTGTCCCGCGTTTAGAGTTTAATTGGAACTATGTCTTGCAGGCGTTTTGTCGGGGGAAATGAAATGTCAACCATGTTTGATTTGGGCAAATGCGCTTGCGCAGTCATGATGAAAATGAGGAAAATCTTTCGCTTCGACGACCGTTTTCAATTCGTCGTTGTGTTGCGGAGATGATGTTTTTTTGCCCCTTTTCTTCTTCTTCTTCTGTCCTACTCCTCCTCCGCTCCGTTGTATGTATGCATGTGTGTATTAAATTTATTTCAGGCCCATCTATTTCGTAAAAAAATTGTATTTCCAAAATGTACAAATGTTACATTTGCCTCGTAGATAAATGAGAGAGGGCGTGCGGGGTTCAGCAGAATTGTCAGTCCAACTGAAAAACGATTCAGTTATAGATGAGAAAAATTGTGAATTCGGGGGAAAAAAATTTATAATGATGAGATGCTGATATAAAAAAATGCTAGTTTGTGAATGAATGAAAAAAAAAATAAGTTATTTTCTCCTATAGCGGGTTATTTGGGCCTATAAGGCCCCCCCCCTTTCCCGTCTTTTCTATTTTTCTCCTACAAGTTCGTTTTATTGAGTTATAAGAGTTTATTGTTATTTTATGTAGGGAATTTGACTTATTTTTTGTTGGTGTTTAAAAATAAATACTAACTTTGCAGGCCCTTAGGTGGAGTTAAATTTCGGCATAGGTCACAGGGTGGAGCGAGTGTTTTTTTACGCTTCGTCACTTCCTAATGGGGTGTAGGTCTACTCCATGTTGTCCATCACTAATTAAAATAAGCAACTCCGGGTCGGGTACCCATC
Organism: Trigoniulus corallinus; assembly: GCA_013389805.1. Taxonomy (NCBI): domain Eukaryota; kingdom Metazoa; phylum Arthropoda; class Diplopoda; order Spirobolida; family Trigoniulidae; genus Trigoniulus; species Trigoniulus corallinus. Next base: position 25,275,904 of record JAAFCE010009109.1, read on the forward strand.
TTGTCCCTCTGAATGGACATAGGGCGATATATTGGGTCATAGTTTTTTTCTGCAGCCGGTTGCCGGCCAAAGCTGCACCCCTACGCTTATTTATCGTCAGTCTAGTGTTCGTTGGGGAATGCTACCGACGCCAGGGGGCGAGCTCCTACACCTGGAAATGTTGCCTCATCTACCCGTTGCGTAGTAGAGAGGGTTCTTTTACGTGCAAGTGCCATCGTACACCCATACGGGACCTCGGTTTTACTTCTCATCCGAAAGAAGGCACACTTGGGGCCTCTCTCTCTCTCGCCCGAAAGAAGCCGACCCACCTCGGTCCTGTATCGAACCTAGAACTGTTGACGCAGTTATCAAGCGTACTTCCTACTGCGCCATCGAGCCGGGTCGAAGAGGTTCTGAAAATGTTTTTTTAAAATGAATGGGTAACCAACCCTAAAGTCCACCCCTAGTCCCACCTATGGTCTCTACTGAAATACCCAGGATTCGAACTGTGGAGTCAGAGGCTGTAGGCCCTACTCATTCAGCTGTCGAGGTGTGCTCCTTCCGTCATCAACAAAAAATTTAAGTCATCTGCACTTGTGACACGCCCTTCCCGCGCGCCTCGGACGTTTGGAGATACGTTCTATCGTTTTCAAGGTTGAGTTAATGATTGTAGATGTGAGCCTGGGTGCCAAGTTTGGGGGAGAGGGGGAAGGCGAGCCCCCAGTTGCAATTCCGTTCTCGGACGGGAGGAAGTCAATCTGCCAATGTTTTACTGCTCGGGACACTGGTGTGCACTATGGATTGTTTGTTTGTTTGTGTTTTAGGGCCCATCGACTACAAAGGTCATTAGGGTCCGTGCACTATGGAGACTATACGATGTCACCATCGTTGCACATAAAAGAACCCCTTCTACGTGGTCTGGAGTAGGAGCGACTGTATTGCGTTGGACACACCAGTTCTCGCTATGCAGTCATTGAAGTTAAGCATCGCAATCCCAGATAGTACTAGCATGAATGACTGCTTGAGAACACTGGGTACTGCTAATACCTAATAATTGTCGCATTAGTGTAGTGTCTGTGCAGTCTCTACATTAGGACTACGCAGCGAACTGGGCTGTAATGACCTTGGTAGTTGAAGGGTCCTAAACACCAACGAAAAGAAAAAAAAGAAAGGCGGACTATAGTCTGCGTTTCGGTAGGTTCAAAATTCCCAGGTGTAGGCCACTAGCAGCTGTTCTTTTCCTCTCCCTTCTTCGGTCGATAAATTCCTTTAAAATAAACTGCACTTGTTATACAGGTTTGGTTTACGCAGTGCGGTAAATAATAGCTTCAATGCACACAGGTTCGCTTCTCGACTCCTTCCGTCATGGATTGTTTGTTTGTTGGTGTTTTAGGGCCCTTCAACTACAAAGGTCATTAGAGCCCCGTCCACAGTGTAGTTCTAATGCAGAGACTGGCACAGACACTACACTAATGCGACGATTTTGGGGTATTAGCAGTACCCAGTTTTCCCAAGCGACCACCCATGTCAGTACCAGCTGGGGTTGCGCTGCTTAACTTCAGTGATCAGACGAGAACTGGTGTGTCCAACGCAATTCGCCGCTCTCTTCTGTCATGGAGGTTAATTATTACGAACCTGGAGTACTCCCAGTAACACCAGTATCTGTCGACAGGAGTGGAATACTCCACAGCTTAATCAGCTCATTTTTTTTGTTTCAGGAGGGCCTCCATTTGTGGTGGCGGCAAAAGAAATAACGGGTTCACTAGTTCGCTCCTCTGATCTTTTACATCGTTGAGGGGGGGGAAAAAAAAAACAATTTGTTGATGACGTCACAAGCGACGTATAAGGGGAAGAAAAAAAATGATGATGCCTTTGTGGGATTTTCACCTGATAAAAGTTAAGGCACCTCAGGAATAGAGCAGGCCTAGGGGATAGTTTAAGGGACGTGGAAAGGGGACGAGAAGGGAAAAAAGATGGATAGGTTGCAAGTACTGCAAAAGAGAGTGAGAGAGGGTGGGTGTAGAAAAAATGTTAAAAGAGAGAGGGGGGTAGGGGTTGCGCTTGCGTGAAGGTAGTAGTGGGAATCATATTTCAGGGATGTGTCGGAATGATAAAGTAAGTCTATAGAGCTATGTGCCTGTATGGATCGGTGACGGATGCTCTTAATTCATTGGTTGGCTGCAGGTTGCATGTTTGGAGCAAGGTGCTGGTGGAGCCTGTCCCATTTCAACCCCCCCTCCTCCTCCTTTCCCTCTCGCTCTTGCTCTTTCCCCTCTGTGTGTAGTCTTGGGTATTAGCTAGGCTTTGGGTGGTAGAAAACAGGAATAAGGGGTTTTTTTTTTAAGGTTCCCTCGAGATTGAGAAGAGGAGGCAAAGAGAAAGTAGTGTGAGTGCGATGGTGGGTACGGCAGAAAATTACCTCAATGGATATGCGTTTTAAATTGTGTTGTCCAACCGTGTTTCCATGACAACGAAGCGTGCACTCCACCCAAGCGGTGAATGCGCATGCTTCAAATTTGGTCATTTGCACGGCACGTTCGCATCCTTGTGTCTGTAATTTTAATGATTAGCTTATACAGGGTGAGTTTTGTTATCATCGTCGTCGGTGACTCAATTTGTGACGGTGGTAGAGGTGCTGTTTGGTGTGAGGAGGTGCGCGTGCAGTTCCTCCTTTGCTAGGCTGCGGTGCATTGTTGGATAATCTTTTAATTCTTTGTCTCTCTCTCTCACTCTGCCATCTTCTCCTCCTCCTTCTCCTCTTTCTCTCCCTTTCACTCCTTTACTGTGATTCACTTTACTCACCCCCTCCCTTTCCCCAGTTTTCTTTCCCTAAACGTTTTCTTCAAGCCCCCCCCTCCCCAATCACCCCCACCCCTCACGTATAAGAAGTCACCAGCCGAAATGAGGATGAAGATGTCGATGACAAATTTCACTGACATTGTTCTTCAAGTTGGTCGTCATGGAAAACAAACTAATCTTCTTGTAACTAGGGTAAGCCATTTGATTTAATATCCAGAAAAATTTCACAATGAGAAGGATGCGAAAGGGGACAGGTGATTTCCCTACCTCATCCTGTTCCTCCTCTCCCTCTCACGTTTTTCATTTTAAATTTTGTCCCACAGCTCCCTAATAGCCCGCCTCGGTGGTGCAGTGGGTAGCGGCGTGCTCGATAACTGCGTCAGTGGTTCTAGGTTCAATAATAGACCGATGTGGTTTGTTTGGTTTGTTGGTGTTTTAGGGCCCTTCAACTACGAGATCGTTAGAGCCCCATCCACTGCGTAGTTCTGATGCAGAGCCTGCACAGACACTACACTAAATGCGACGCTTTTTGGGTATTAGAAGTACCCAGTTTTCCCAAGCGACAACCCATGTTATGTACTAGCTGGGGTTGCGTTGCTTAACTTCAGTGATCAGACGAGAACTGGTGTGTCCAACGCAATAAGCCGCTCCCTTGGACTGAAGTGGGTTGGCTTCTTTCGGACGAGAGAGATCTGCTCCGAGTGCGCTTTCCATCGGATGAGAAGTAAAACTGAGGTCCCATGTGGTTACGATGGCATTTGCACGTTAAAGAACCCTCTCTACTATGCAAAAGGTAGTAGATAAGGCAAAATTTCAAGGTGTAAGAACTCGCCTCCCCCTGGCGTTGGTGGAATTCCTGACGATAGATAAGCCTAGGCAGGGCCCGCTCTAAGTGGGGAGGGGGGCAACCCGGACATTTTTCCGGGGCACCATTTTAGCTGTATGTGTGAGAACAGAGCACGCGAATAGAGCGCTGTTTCAAGGGGCGGCAATTTATCTTTTTGTCCGGGGCGACATGAGTGCTAGAGCAGGCGCTGGCATAGGGGTTGTAACTTTGGTCGGCAACCGTCTACGGAAAAAACACTGTCCGATAGATCACCCTTGTGTCCATTCAGAGGGACAAGATGGGTACCCGACCCTGCCATACAGTGGCGTGCCGAGGAGGGGGGATAGATGTTCCTGGGCACAGAAGACAGGGAGCGTAAAAAAGCGGTTCGCGTTACACCCACGTCAATACCAGCTTGGGTGGTTGGTAAAGAACGTTGGGTGCTGCAAATTAACCCTCTTCCTCCTCCTTTCACCTACCTCCTCATCTCCCGTGGGCAGCGTCCTAAGGGGTTGACCTGTTATGGCTGCCTGGCTTACACCCCAACCCACAAACTAATCAAAGAATCAAAGTTTAGAGGGCGCCAGAGGATGCAGATTTCGGTCTTTGTTTTCCCGGGCGCAGAATACTCTCGGAACGCCAGTGCTGCCGTAGGCGGCAACTGGGTTAGGGGGTTGCTTTTTTTTCAACCTCTGTGACATGTTCTAACAGTGGATTAAGCCTTTTAATCCTGTAAATTGAAATGTCGATTAAAAATAAGATGGTGTTTATTAAAACAAGAGTGTACTTGTTAACTAAATGTCAGTGGAATTTCTTTTCTTCAAGACGTTTATTTTTGTCTTTCTTTTCGAAAGGAGAGAGGGACTAAGGAAGGGGTGTGAGTGTGTACTCGTACTGTGTGCTGTCGTCTGCTGCTGCTGCTGCTTTGAACTGGGATGGGATGAGAGTAGGGCGAGTGAGAGGGTTTATTTCTTTCTGTTTTCGTCGCCTTTTCTTGTTAAATGAGTCGTTTAAGTTCAGTAATGACTCGAAGAGAAATTACCGTTAATGTTTTCTGTTGGTAATAAATAAGCTCCGCCTTTAAATTTTCTCTCATCTGGTTCCTATCCACTTCCGCCCTCCATTTTTATCGCATTTTCATTTTTTTCTTCTTCCTTCTTCTGAAGCATTCAAATCGACTTTTCTGTCTCTCTACTTTCTTTGCTCTTCTGTGCACTTTTTTCATATTATTTCTGCTGTAGAAATCTTCATGGACCCCCCTTTTTATTTTAATTTCGGTTCAGGCCTTGTTTTTTATTCATTTTGGCGCACATTAAATGTTTTTTTATATATATATATACGATGATTATAATATGATTAAACAAACGTTTCTATACACGAGAATGAATTGTCCAAAAAAAAGATGGGGTTATTGTTTGCCTGCTACATTTGGAAATGTCTTTTATTGGTTATTCTGTCGTTGACAGTTTAATAGTTTAGACATTAAATAATCTGGAGTTCCAGGATGCAGGTTTGATACTGACGTTATTTGGTTTTTTTCCTGATTCTCTTAAGGTCAGAAGGCCCTCCTTCCTTCCCTTTTACTTCGGACACAACACACTCCGTAGGTTCCACCATGCATGTTTCGTCAGCTTGGCGAGATATGAACTCGAGATCACCTGGTTGTCTTTTCCCGTTCCTCTAATCTTCAGTCTTTCTTCCCGGTTTAGTTTGTCCCTAATAATCGTTGGTGTTTTAGCACCCTTCAACTGCAACGGTCCTTTCAGTCCCGTCCACTGCATAGTTCTAATGCAGAGTCTGCACAGACACTACGCTGTTACGACGATTTTCGGGTATTAGCAGTACTCCAGTGTTCTAAGCGGTCACCCGTGCTAGTACTAGCTGGGGTTGCGTTGCTTCACTTCAGTGATCAGACGAGAACTGGTGTGTCCAACGCAACTCCCTTAATTGCCGGCTGCCGAGGCAATGAATGCTACAACCACTTTCAGGCTGCCAGTGGCAGTTATGAGGTTTAACGATTCGCACCCTGACTGAGTGACTGGTCTGTATACTTTGATCCGACTGGTCACTCACTCTGCGCCCTAACAGTGGCGTCGCTAGGGTTGGCGTTACCCGGTGCTGTGACGTCATGGTGTCACCTTCCTCTCCCGAAAAAAGCCGCTTCTTCTGCTTTGGTGTCACCTGATTTGTCATGGTGCGAGTGGTGTCACCCGGTGCGGCCTGCACCTTCCTAGTGACGCCACTGCGCCGTACATTCCTGTTTGATTATCTCCTGGCTTTCTCTCCCTCTCTCTCCCTCTGTATCTCCCTCTCTCTGTTCCAGAACCGTCCCGACGTGGTCGTAAGGTGTTAGCGCGAAGAGTTAAATGCATTTATGAGGTATTTTGCAGCACTTGGAACCATCTCAACTCTTTTTTTTTCCAAATCCGGGGCCAACCATTATTTATTCAAGTATTCCTCCCGGATCTTCTCTAAGTAGAGGCCCACAGGATGTTATCGATTGGTTGTGGAGAAAACGGCCTCATCAGTGTTGTTGGTGGGACTCCTTGCAGTGATGGGATTATTGTTATGGCTCTTATTATTTGAAAAGGGGTGCCGTGCTTTCCTCGTCGTCAAATCGGATAGATATTTTAGGCAGATGCCCATTACACTAATTTGCATCGGGACACTTCGTTTGAGGATTGTTTCCTGCAGTAACTACCTTCCCCCCTAATGTACCTCGACATACTCTCAATGTATAAGAGCTTAAATTCGGCTATCCTGACGTCTGTGCTCTAAACGAGATGTTGCGCAAAACGTCGTTTATTTGGATTTGAATCTTGCAATGAGGCATAATTATTTTAAATAGGTCTTCCTAGAGGACAAGACGGGACGGGACAGTTGAGAAGAGAGATGGAATAGGATACCCTCTCTCTCTCTCTTTCTCCTTCTTCACACCAGTTTTTTTTTTTTGTGTAGTCATTAAAAATAAGAGATTGACATCTGTTTGTTTAAACTATAGTGTAATTAGGTAGCGACTAAAGCCTCTTCATCTTAGCCCCCCATCCCCCCTTCCCATTCCTCTTCAGGACGTACTCGCAGATCTAGTCAGTGATGTTTCCTTCACGGGGTTCCACCCTGATTCTTCTAATCCTTACCACTAGCCACTTGACCCCGCCCAAAGTTTATAGTGTCATTTGTCTCCTTTATTTATGGGCGATGACATTTTTTATAAGGGGACGTGGAACAGGGTCTGTCCTATTTCTTTACCCCATTCCCCCCCTTAGTACTCTGCTCATTGCTTTTTTTACTTTAACTTTTTAATAGTTTATTCCTGTTGTTATGGGATGTAGGTGCGTAGAGTTTGATAAGAGATGAAAATAGAGAAGAAATAAAGCGAGGGGGGAGAGGGGTTGGATGAAGGATTTGTGATCGTGGGGTCCTAATAAATAAAAGGAGAGATTACTGTGCCTGTTTGTGTAGGACAACGCGCGTTGCTGCCGCTAGATTAGGCGCTTAATTTTGTGCTTCTTGTAGGTGGGTGAAGTGCAGACATGTTCGTCGTTTATATATAAATGTGATCTGCACTAATTATGGAGCTTAATTGGCAAACAGCTTATGTCAAAAGTTCAAACCTCTTGACGACAAAAAATCTATAAAGTAACCCACCCTCCTGTGTGTGTGTCTCTCTCTCCTCAGAATCCCCTTCATGGTGGATAAAAATTTTTTTGGGAGTAGTGGGGAGAAGGCGAGTCTTGTTTTGAAGAGAGGATGACATGTTAAGATTTTTCAATTGCGAAAGATGTTATTTTTCTGACTAATTTTTACCCTTCCTTTCCACACCAGTACTAGCCCCCCTCTCCTCTATTCACCCTCTGCTTTTATCCCCTCCCCCTTTTGACACTCAAATTTTGATGAGTGCAGGATTGAGTCTCATGCCTAGTTTTGTACTAATTGGCAGTTTGCATATGATTATAGAGTGGCACGCCACTCCCCTTGGTCCACAGACACGGAAAGAAAAAGATGTGAGTTTTTTTTTGGAGGAGATTCCACCGGTGATATTGAAAGGGGAGATGGGGCAAGTGAGAGAGGGATCTAGAAAATGGGTTTTAAGGCCGGTCGCACACACAGCCACTTGCAGCAGCCACTAGTGGCGATCATTAGTCGCTGTACACGGCCACCAGTGGCTGCCACAGGCGGCAGCAACGAGATCTCGTGCTTGCCGTAATAGGAAAAACGCCGCCACTGGCGACAAGTAGCGAGATACGGCGAATGCCGCAGCTTGTGGCTCAGTAGCGCTACTGCAAACGCCGTGTCTGCGCTGAGCCTATTTGATTCCAATTAGAAACGCGGTCCACAACGTGTGGTCGCCACTAGCAGCCGCCACAAGTGGCTGTGTGTGCGAGCGGCCTAAGAGAGAGAGAGAGGGCGAAAGTGAGGGGAATGGAAGTAGGGATAGTTGTTGAATGTTGGGCGATCAACAGGAAATTGACGGGAAACCATCCTCTGCCTGGGTACTGGTCATAGCATGGAAGTTGCGACTCTCTACACGTTGCTTCACAGGACATTACCAAAGGTGGATTTGTTGTTGTTTGTTGGAGTTTAAGGTCCCGTAAACTACGAGGTCATTAGAGACCCATCCACTGTATAGTTCTAATGCATATACTGCACAGACACTACACTAATGCGACGATTATTGGGTATTAGCAGTACCCAGCTTTCCTGAGCGACCACCCATGTCAGTACTAACTAGGCTTGCGTTGCTTAACTTCAGTGATCAGATGAGAACTGGTGTGTCCAATGCAACTCGCCGCTCCCACCAAAGGTGGAGAGCGAACTCTTATATGATTGAGTTTTACTGATAGGCCCATTTGCGTTTTCCTTGTAGAAGGGGTTCTCTGATTCCCATTTGGGCCTGAAGGTGAACTTGAGGTTCCTTTGGAAAGAGGAATGAGTTTTCCTTGCAGGGGAGCTACATTGGTCGAGTTGTAAATGGGTTTAGAGGATGGAGGAGGAAATTGTGAGGTGATTCGTCCATTTGGTCAGTAGTACAAGTGGTTTGTCCCTTCCCCCCCTCCCCCGCGGATTCTGATCTTGTAAAGACAGCCCGAGGACTGAAGCTGGGAATTGAATTTTCCCCTTCAGTTTGTGGAATGGAGCGAGGCTGACCATACTGTATGTTTAGTTTTGGTCTTGCTGATCTCGATCAACTCGCCACAGATGTCGGAGGAGGGCAGGGGAGGTGTGGGAGAAGGAGGTAGCATCTTTTAACCAATTAAGCAGTGGTCATAGCAGCTCGGACAGAGATCACCTTATTTTGGAACCGAAATAATTTGTAGAACTTCACATGGACCGTTTGGCCGGCGGAATATCAAGTTCTGATCTAAGGTGATGCAAATGATTTGTGGATGTGCATGAAGGTCAACACTGGATGGTTCGTGTATGTGTGGTTGGTGTGAGAGACATTGCAGGTGTCCAAACGTGTCATTGTGGTCATCGCGAGTAGGATAACATATTTTTTTTTTTTGCAACGTCGCCATCGGAGTGACTCAGTTGGCCATTTAGGTGTTAATTGAATTTGTCGCCTTAATCATTTACCTCGTGTAATCTACTCAAGAGTTTCGGGAAGGGACAAATGATAAGGAAGGACAACGACAAACACTGATTGACCACACTCCTTAAGACGATAACACGACACTGCGCATGAGCGAAGTAGCCATCCATCCATCCATTGATTCACTAGTGTAATTAATTGTATTGGTAACGAGTGAAATCGGTGGTGGAAATGACTTTAGAAATGAGAATCCGTCGTGCATCTCGCTTTAAAAACTGACCGGATATCAATTACTGTAATTGAATTCGGTTTGTGATCAAATTATGACCAGTTACGCCTTGGGTCAACTTCGTTACTTCAACATATAAGGTGACTGACCGATAAGTTTGCATATCGAATGAATGACCAATGTACCAACCACAAATATCACCTATTCATAATTTTTTGTTCTTTTATCAAATATTATTTCAGATAGAAATATGGGCCGTTTTGGGTGATAAGCCCCCCCCCCCCCCCTCTTTGTGATTCTCAGAATCTTAAAATTGGGATAAAATGGTCACCCATGTCATTTGTGGTCAGCGTTCATGCTGTTTAATCTCTTCTGTATCAGTTAAAAAGGATGTCTAGGTTTCAGATTGAGCTGCTGCTGGACTGTAAAAGAAGCAGTCGATTTAAAGTGATGTGGTGTAGTGGAGTGGAAAGACAAGTCAGAGTTTGCACCCACCAATGTCCTGGCAGATGAGGGGGTGGAGGAAACGGGCCTAATAATACTCAAGTTATGTGACGCGTCTATAGAGTCAGTTTGTGTCAAAATAGATGGCGTGTGTTGTAATATACTTCATTGCTATGAATGACAAGTTGATTGTGGTTTTCCAATATGTTTGGGTGATTGTGGACGACGATGGCCGACCGTTGCGCCTTGTTGGAGGCCAACAATGAAGTTCCTGAAAGGAAAAGAAAGGGGAGGGGAAGAGGAGAAGGAAGGAGGGGGGATAGAGGGATGGCGAAAGGCAAAAGTAATGTGATGGTCTGCCATATTTTCTTACTTATTCCTTACCGTCTTCGACTTTTTCACTTCAATGGACTTCCAACTGCGAATCTGTACACGGTTCAAGAAGTTGTGCAATAGGTGCTTGGGGCACTTCGGGTGGCTGATGGGCACAGTGCTTGATGAACTTGGTTTTTGAAAGCCAATTCAGCTATATATTTATTAGAAGTAGAAGGGAGAGAGAGAGATAGACCTAGTCTCTTGCTGCGTGAACGTGTGCGCGGTTAATAAACTGCAGTTTCCAAATACTGTATTAACTGATGGCTTCCAGTGACATTTTAAGAGTAACAACAAAATAACATTAATAACAAAAACAAAGGGTCCCGTTTGAGGAATTAGTACAAAACGTGACGGGAGCGGCAAATTGCGTTGGACACACCAATTCTAGTGTGATCACTGAAGTTCAGCAACGTAACCTCAGTTAGTACTGACATGGGTGGCTGCTTGGGAAAACTGGATACCGTTAGTATCCAAAAATCGTCGCATTAGTGTAGTGTCTGTGCAGTCCCTGCATCAGAACTACACTGTGGACGGGGCTCTAGTGACCTTGTAGTTGAAGGGCCCTAAAACACCAACAAAACGTGACTCGCATTCTTAACTCGTATGTATACTAATTCTGACACTTCTCTTGGTTATGGCAGGGTCATATACCCATTTGTCCCGGACGGGGTTGGGAATACAGGAGGAGAATTGTTGTTGGTCCGTATTTTTACCCGACCGACTGCAGACAGAGCCACAACCTCTATCGGCCTATTTTCTTCTCGGGAAGGGGGTACTGTACTTTCATTCACAGCGTCTGGGACCGATTATGTACCAAGAGGGGCGACGGCATTGTGTTGGACACACCAGTTATCGTCTGATCACTGGAGTTAGCCAACGCAAACTCACATAGTACTAGCAGGAGTGATCGCTAGGGAACACTAAGTACTGCTAATACCCCCGAAAAATCTTCTTAACGCGTAGTTTTTGTGAAGACTCGCAGTGGATGGTGCTCTAATGACCATTACAATTGAAGGGCCCTAAAACACCAACACAAAACATGGAATAGGGGCGCAGGGTGGTTACTTTCCATGTGACAGGGGTTCTTTTAGGTTCAGTGATGATGTGGCACACACCTTTACAGAGCGCTCCTGGAACTTCCCCGTCTTCTAAAGAGTCAAACAGGAAGCCCACTTTATCACTGTTTCTTGTTATTTGTACTTAAGTCCTGGCTAGAACCCGCAGACCCGGCCCTGCCACAGGCGGGATAATGATGATAATATTGCCTAATTTTTTCCTCTAGTCTTACCAGAGAGTCAAAGTGCAGCAGAACCTTTATGAAGAACTTTTATGGAGGTTCTACTGTACTCTGACTCTCTGGGCCCACTGGACGCAACCCGACATTTTCCGAAACAGCAGTGGAGTTAGGAACTTGTCCGGTGTGATGGAGTTGTGCCTTCTGATGTCCATGGATTTATAGCTGTAATAAGAGCCGCTGTATTGCGTTGAATACACCAGTTTCCGTCTGATCACTGAAATTAAGTAACGGAAGCCCAGGTAGTACTAGCATGGGTGACTGCTTGGGAACCCTGGGTGCCGCTAACACGCAAAAATCGTCTTAACGGCGTAGTGTCTGCGCAGACTCTGCTTTAACACCAATGAAACAAGTATAGCCCTAATTGTATATAGACTGTGATACGCGTCGCACATCATACTCTTATCCCGCCTGTGGCAGGGTCGGGTCTGCGGGTTCTAGCCCTCCACTCCCGTCTGTCTCCCACCAGGTCCCCATCCACCCCGCACACTGCCATGTCCTTACGGACAACCTGTTCCCACGTCTGCTTCGGTCTCCCCCTGCCGGTCATCACCTGCATTCCTGGCAAGGACCTAACGAGCTCCTTCTCCCTTCATCCAATGATGTGTCCATACCACCTCCGCCTATTCTCCCTCATTTTTTTCTGCGATGTCCACCAACCCCAGGCTACGTCTAATATACGCATTCCTAATGCCTAGTTCCGTATCACCACACTTCAACGCTAATCACGTCGCCACTGATGACATTTTGAGGACGTTTTGTACTAGTGCGTTATGAAGGAGCGCCAGCGCAATTCCCTCAAGTGTAGAGCTTTATTTGGAGTCACGGCACGCCGCCGTCATGTCTTAGTTTATCCTCCGCCATTTTTCAAGCAGACAGCCCAACCGCCGGCCAATCAGAACGCAGCGTGACTTGCGGGATGCTATGTGAGTTGACCACTTGTCAACTCAACTACCGTCACGCATAGCTGCTCTGCGGCTCCTCAAGTAGCAGTGTGACGTCACCATTTTTTGTGGTGTGTCGTCTGATTCAACGGTAATAGCGTTAGCGCGTGGGTATACGGAAGCAGGCATAATTCTATCAGCTCTCGACACACCACTCATGTACCGCAGCATAATACGTGTCGCACCTCTGGGCTGAAATCAGTGGCGTCACTAGGGGGGTGCGGGCCGCACCGGGCGACACCACTCGCACCATGAGAAGTGGGGTGACACCAAAGCAGAAGAAGCGGCTTTTGTCGGGAGAGCGGGGGTGACACCAGAGTGTCACCGCACTGGGTGACGCGTCCAACCCTAGCGACGCCACTGGCTGAAATATTGCGCCCTTTGTTAGTAGGAACGTATTACGGGGAAGGTTTAATGTAGCAAAGAGGCTTGGGTCGCAAAGTGAGTTCTCGTACAATTTCTTTTTGGGTCGTCACCGATGTTCTAGATGCACAACGTCGTTTCAGTGGGAGCGCTGTAAGCGGATCGATGACGCTGGCTTGAATTGATCGAGGATGCGTCGATGGCGAAAGAAATGGAGGCGAATAAGAAAGTAGAGGGAGTGTGCTCTTTTTAGACTTATTATTTATTTATTTATTATGACTTGTAGGTTGTTGAAGCGCACACTCGTTAAACCCTCTCCTTCTCTTCCACTTCCTGTGGCAGAAAAAAATAATAGGACTTTTCAAAAAGTTCAAAGAAGCGTTATGATTGGATTCTAAGAGGAGATGCGTCAACAATTTGCACCTTAGTATTGGAGACATTCGTATTCATATAAATGACAAATGTATTATCAAATCAATCAATATCTAAAATAGAAATTCCACTGGCCTTGATATCCCAAGTTGCAGGGCGCAGTTTGTTCCTTTTTATTTCGTTTCTTTGGTGTTTTAGGGCCCTTCAACTACAAGGTCATTAGAGCCCCGTCCACTGCGTAGTTTAAATGCAGAGTCTGCACAGGCACTATGCTGATGTGACGATTTTTGGGTATTAGCGATACTCAGTTTTCCCAAGCGGCCGCCCCATGTTAGTACTAGCTGGGGTTGCGTTGCTTAACTTCAGTGATCAGACGAGAACTGGTGTCATCATCATCATCATACCCTTATCTCGCCTGTGGCAGGGTCGCGACCGCGGGTCCATTGAACATGCTCTGACTGGGGACACCTTAGTCAGGCGTTTGGATCCCGCAGGAATATTGGCTGGTTGTCTGTGGGGGGATGCCGGCCTACCCCAGTATTCCGACACCGCATTATACAACAGGTAAATTGATGCTTTGTCGGTTATAATATTGCATGGCGTCTGACCTATTGCGCAGTAACTATTTGCAACCGGAGTCAGGCTCACATGCCTAGACGCGAACTGGTGTGTCCAATACAATACAGGCGTCCCCCTTCCCCGCGCGATCTCCTACCTCAGCCTGAACCCTTTCGAATACTCAGGATATTGATTATGACCGTGGCCTTTCCGTAAGTGTATATTTGAATTGCCCCATTTTTTGTCAAGCAGTTGAATGTCACTGCGCAAAATGGCGCACGCATCTGAGATCTTTGTCTTTCTTCCGGCAACATTTCTTTATTGAGCGGTTGATTGTTTATCCTATTTCCTATCTGTCTCTGGATCCCTTTCACCTTTCCATTTGTGTGGCCCACGTCTTCCCTACTTTTGACTCACCCTCTTTTATCCCTGCCCTCCCTTTGTTTTATTCCGCCCACTCTCCTATTACCATGACGAGCTCAATTCAATTAACCTTGAGCTAATTTTTTTTTATTCGCTAATCGGGAACAGTAATTGAAAATAGCATTTAGGTCTTTTTAGGGTTCTTGGCTGTGTCTTCTTCTTTGCTCATACACTGTTTCCGCGTAAGATAGGGCGTGGTACCTTTGAGTGTCGGAGGTCACCTCCTGTATTAGTCACTGATCACAGGTTTGAGACATAAGAGTAGTTAGAGTGTGCAAGCTAAGCGGCTGCTCTCATCTCTCTCTCTCTCTCTCTCTCTCTCTCTCTCTCTCTCTCCCGTCGTCCCGGCTTTGTCAACCCTTGTGCTAAGGAAATATCTAGTTACCCAGATTACAAATTCAGGACTTGGTGACTGGTGACTGAATTCGTAGGGCCTTTCCTGTCTAAAAACTCCTAACCCTTTTCCCGCGTATGGCATGGTCGGGTACCCATCTTTTCCCTCTGAATGGACACAGGGCGATATATTGGTCATAGTTTTTTTTCTGCAGCCGGTTGCCGGCCAAAGCTGCACCCCTACGCTTATTTATCGTCGGTCTAGTGTTCGTTGGGGAATGCTACCGACGCCAGGGGGAGGAGCTCCTACACTTGGAAATTTTGCCTCATCGACCCGTTGCGTAGTAGAGAGGGTTCTTTTACGTGCTAGTGCCATCGTACACCCACACGGGACCTCGGTTTTACTTCTCATCCGAAAGAAGGCACACTCGCGGCCTCTCTATCTCGCCCGCAAGAAGCCGATCCACCTCGGTCCAGTATCGAACCTAGAACTACTATGACGCAGTTGCCGAGTGTGCTAACCACTACGCCACCGCGGCGGGTGGGCCTTTCCTGTTTATGGATTTAAATGTCATGCTACTACCCCTAGCTTCAATTTGTGGCCTCTTTTTCTGATATGCCATAAATAGTTTGAGGACAATGTATAATTTCGCCCCCGAGATGGATGTCACTTGCCCGTTCTCCCAAAGCCCTGAGCACCTGACTCCCCCCCTTCCTTTCCAGGACTTTCGATGTTTGGAGATGTGCGAAATCACTAGTAGTGCCTTACGATCATTTTGCTTTTGAGGAAGTCGAGTATTTACTGGACGATCCCATCTTCTCTCTCTCTCTCTCTCTTTCACGTTATGACCCTAGGTCGACTGACGCGATACATATTTTTGGTGCAAAGACTCGCGAAGTCGGGGTTAATCCTGATTAAGAGTCAAAATGTCCACCAGAATTGTTAGTTTGGGGAGATTTAGTTGAGTATTCATGAATTGATAAATGGCGCGTGGGCGAGTCTTATCTGAGGTCTAGGTGTGGGCGAGAAAGGGGGAACGGAAGGGCCTGGGCGACTAAGGATTGCTTACGATCATGTAATGATACTGAGGAAGGTGGTAGAGAGAAGGGAAGTGGGAGAGGTAGGGGTTGAAGGAGGACACTTAAGAGGTAGGTGGAGTGTAAAATGATAATATCCAGTCATGGCTTAGACCAGGGGGACCTTGACAAAGTGCCCTGCTTTTTCGGCACTTGACTTTCAGGAGTCGGTCTCTCCTCTTTCGCCCTCTCTCTCTCTCCACGAAAGAGAGACGTAGAGATGAATGCAAAGTATATGAGAGATTGCGAATGGCAGGGACCTGAGGAGGACGAAAATGGGCTGGAGGAGGATGTGGCTAACTGAATGGACGGTATTAAGAATGTTATTAAATGGAGTGGAGATCAGAGGAGGATTGAAAAGAAGTGAGAGGAGGAGGAGGAGGAGGGAAGGAGGAACGCAGAGAAGAGAGAGGGGGGCAGGGGAGAGGAAATCGGTGGTAGGTCCGCCTGACCGAAATAGAGGGAGAGTGTGTATGTGTGTTGATGCGATTAATGTTGAAATGCGCAAGAGTTGTTGCTGCTACTGTGCCATTTGACCACATTGAGCTGAAGGAATTAATAGTATGATGTCGGGGTTGCTGTTGTTTAGTGAGAAAGATCTTGAGGAGGAGGAGGAGGGGGTCGTCTTTTTGTGTATAAGAGGTGGCGATGGACAAAAGTGAGAGAGAGAGAGGAGAAAGTGGTGATTACATTTTTAGTTGAGGGTCAACTTTCAAGATTACAATGAAATGTGGGTAATGTAAATTCACACCCGAATAAATGTCTATAGGAGTTAGATTGGATGTGCAGAAGCGGCTTTGATGCATGGTTGCGAGCCCCACTTGACCTCTGTACTTCCCTCACTTTTCTGCTTTCTAGCACACCCCTCCCCCACCTCTCTTTTGCTTTCTCATCTCCCCCAACTACGCGTTTCTCTCATCGTTTTCCATATCTCACTTCATCGGCGGCTTTTTAATTGCCGGCTATGAAATCGTAGCGATGGTGGTGGTTATCTTGTGCAAGAGCAATCATCTAAGATTCTGCAGGCTGATGTGTCCTAAGATGTCCCAGTAGATAGGAAGTTGTGTTTCAATGCTCCAACTGGTATCTGCGTTGCTCTTTCATCTCTTTCTGAAACGGGACAGGTATAACACCTACTTTTGTTTTAATATTGTATTTTGATTTAGGAAAGATGTTATCTCAAATTTTTGATTTAATGTTATTCAAGGGTGTGAATATCATCATTTAAATCCACACCCATGAATTATTAAATTTTTATTAATTTTTTTCAAGGGTTCATTTACATTTCATGCAGAGGTGAAATAGGCTTGTTTGGTTGTTATTATTGATTGAGAGTCTCTCCTTCTCACCACTGTCCTTCAGTGTCCCACGCTCTATAATGAAATTTCGTTTTTAAAATGTATTATATTAAATGTGGTGTGCAGTGGTCGAATCCGGCCATCTAGGATTGTGGAATTCATGGTTGTTGGTGTCGTAATCCCTCAAATGGCCACGTGAGGCAGGAGTTTTATAAATGTTGTACACTAGTGCTTGGTTTTGTTTTGTTGGCGTTTTAGGGCCCTTCAACTACAAGGACATTAGAGCCCCGTCCACTGCATAGTTCTAATGCAGTCTGCACAGACGCTACACTCATGCGATCAATTTCTGAATTAGCAGTACCCAGTTTTTCCAAACGGTCACCCATGTTAGTTCTAGCTGGGGATGCGTCGCTTAACTTCAGTGATCAGACGAGAACTGGCGTGTCCAGCGCATTAAGTCGCTCCCCTGCACACTAGTGAGTGTACAGCCAGTGTGGGAAGAGCGGCGAATTGCGTTGGACACACCAGTTCTCGTCTGAAGTTAAGCAGCGCAACCCCAGCTAGTACTGACATGGGTGGCCGCTTGGGAAAGCTGGGTACTGCTAATAACCAAAAATCGTCGCATTAGTGTAGTGTCTGTGCAGTTTCTCCGCATGAGAGCTATGCTGTGGACGGGGCTCTAATGACCTTGTAGTTGAAGGGCCCTAAAACACCAACAAACCCAGTGTGGAATTCGGTGATCGGAAGTTGCTTTTCTTTTTTTGTCACATGTGGTTACTGTCCTCGCTTTTTTGATGTGCAGTCAATTGTCTTTGGTATTTCGGTGATCAGAAAAAAAGGGGAGAGAAAAAAAAGTAGTAGAAATTATTAACATTAATAGTAATAATAATATTGTTGTTGTTGTTGTCAACTGGCCTTTATCTTAATTGATACTGAAATGGAGGCCATGTTGGCACAATCTGAAGTGTAAATTTCACGTTTATTTTATTATTCATTGGTACTCGAGGTAAGTTGTTGTCACACCTCTGCTATTAATGTTCAGATTATTAATTGACTGTTTTCATTTGACTGCTTTGTTCACTTAATTAATGAATATGTTACATTTTCATCTGCTGATCTCGTCTATAAGAAATGTTTTCGTCATTGGTGCCAAGCCAATAAAAACAACAAAAAGCATTGCTGAGGTGAACTTGTGGCTTGAGGTGCGATCGATAGCGCAGAAGTTGTTTCAAAACTGCATTTTAAGAATCTAGTTTTTGGGTTGACCATTTTTTTTTGATAACGACCGTATTTTGAAATATATTAAACCAAGTCGATATACTTTTGGCCGAGATGCGAATGCTGCGCTACATGAGTGGGGTGTCACGAGCTGACAAAATTAGAAACGATTACGTTAGAGGTAGCCTGGGGGTGGGAGACATTGCGGCGAAGATGCGAGTGAACCGGTTGAGGTGGTATGGGCATGTGATGAAGAGGGGAGAGGAGGAGCTTATTAGATCCATTGTGGCAGTGGTTCTCAATCTTTTTGAAGTCGGGGAACACTAAACTGACATTTTACTAACACGGAACACTTACAATTCAACATAAACTTTAAAGCAGGTTGTACACCTTCTGCACTTACTACATCGTCATCATACCCTTATCCCGCCTGTGGCAGGGTCGGTTCTGCGGGTTCTAGCCCTCCACTCCCGTCTATCTCTCCCCCAGCTCCCCGTGCATCCCACACACTGTCACATCCTTACGGACAACCTGTTCCCACATCTGCTTTGGTCTCCCCCTGCCCCTGGTGCTACCGACCTGGTGCTTCCTCTCTTCGCATGACGTGTCCTTACCACCTCAGCCTATTCTCCCTCATTTTTCGGCGATGTCCACCACCCCAGGCTACCTCTAATATGCTCATTCCTAATTCTGTCATCTCTTGAACACGCCGCACATGTGCCACAACATTCGCATCTCGGCTACTCGCATTCTATTTACGTAGCTCTTCCTCACTGCCCAGCACTCTGATCCATATAGCATAGCTGGTCTAACCACTGTCCTGTAGAACTTCCCTTACAACTAGATTGGGATCCTCCTATCACACAGGACTCCGCTTGCCTGTCTCCACTTTAATGACCCCCTCCCCCATTGATTCTGCGGGTCACATCAGAGTATCTCTCCATTGCTTTATTTATGCATTAAATTTTTTGCGGAACACTTGAAGTGGTTTCACGGAACACGCTTTTAGAACCTGTGCATTGTGGGACTGCAAGTAATTGGGGGCACCAGAGGTAGATTGTTGTTTTTTGGTGTTTTAGGGCCCTTCAACTACAAGGTCATTAGAGCCCCGTCCACTGCATAGTTCTTATGCAGAGACTGCACAGACACTACACTAATGCGACGATTGTTGGGTATTAGTTCGGTATTTTCCCAAGCGGCTACCCATGTCAGTACTAGCTGGGGTTCTGTTGCCTAACTTCATTGATCAGATGAGAACTGGTGTGTCCAACGCAATACAGCCGCTCCCAGAGGTAGAGGAAGACCAAAACGGACGTGGGAGCAGGTGATGTAAGGAGACATGGAGGCATGCGGGGTGGAGGGGGACTTGGTTGGGAATGGAGGATTGGAACCCGCAGACCTGACCCTGCCTCAGGCGGGAGAAGGGTGAGAAGATGATAATGAAACAAATTCGATATACTACTGTATGTTAATTGAATTAGCGTAGATACGATTAAGCTAGTTGTGTGACTCTTATCTCTCAGTCCGAAGATGAAAGTTGTCCATTAAAAGGAAGAGGGGGTGGAGATCAGAAGAACCTCTTTTCGCAATTGAGATAATTTTTAAAAGTTTACTGTATAGTCTCTGAATTTTTTTTTGTCAGTCCTATAAACTAAATTGAGTTTCACTTTTTTAAGGTTGTTTTTTTTTTCTTACTGACTCTCTCTCTCTCTCCTGCCTTATTTCTAATTCTTAAGATGTTGTTTTTGTCTGAATCCATTTTGTTTGATTAAGTCAAAAGAAAAGTTAGTTTCCTAGCTCTTTGGACAACATAATTGAACCTTTCATGTTTTGAAAAGTTTAAATGAATATTTAATGGTGAAATTGGTGGCGGTGGTGTTGCTGGAGGAAGTTATGGACAAACAGCAACGCCGTCTTGAAAGATCATAGGCAGTGGGCAGTGTTGGTTGTGGTGGTCATTTTAGTTGATTTTAAAAAGAAAAGTAACTCTCTTTCTAGTAGTTGTCATTATCGTCATTCTAAGTTGGTGTCCAGAAAAGCAGCTCTTTGATTTGATTAGATAAAAGGGGAGAGAAAAATATATTTACTGTACTTAGAAAGTTGGTAATTTAACTTTGTTAGATTGGCCATTTGAAACGAGTTGGGAAGAGGGAGAAGATGGAGTGGGTCACTCTTGTGATGGACAGTAATCTAAAAGTATCCAAGTAGTTTATTTACTGCAACTGAAGCTTTTATTTCGTTGTTTGGATGTAAACTGTGTGTGTGATTGCAGGAGGGAGAGGAGGATGCAAAGGGTCTCTTAATGGTGATAGTAATTTAATTCGATATCTCAGTGGATCTTATTGGGCCGAGTGAGTCATCGTGTCCCTTTTTCATTGGGTTTTGATGATGGTTCCTTGAAAGTTCAGAAATAGGTTGACCCCAAGCCATTCAACCTAACTAAATATCAAATAATGATTCACCTAAAAGTCCCTCCATTTCTTTTTTTTTTTGTCTTTTAAATTAAGCCTTGTAACAAGTTTATAAAGACGTTACCGCAGGGGGAGGGTGCTTTAATGTCCAACCTTCTCATTTAATAAATTTAAAAAAATTAAAACCATAAAGTTGAATGTACTTTCTACTTGGCTTCTTGTTAACAACTCACTGAAGTAATTTTTGGCAGTTTTTAGTTAAAAAGACGCCACTAGATGGCATTGTTAGCAGTGTTTTTTTTTTTTTTTTAACGAAGCCACCATTAAATGTGTTCATTCGAGTCAGTGTTGTAGCTATGCATTAGTGTCGTTTCCTGTGACAGTGTTGTCCCCACCCCCTTCCTTCCTCACCTTTCTCTTTAGCCCCCACCCCAGCCCTCACGAGTATTACACGAGATTTGCGGTTAAACGACATTAAAGTCTCGATGGTGGAACTGTTCCGGTTGTAGTCACGCGACAAGAAGCGCACTCTGTTGGGAGGGGGATGCGCTGTGTTACTTGCACTGAAATGTCTTCCGGAAAAATCTGTTTTCTGTCATGTCTTGGGGTGTCAGGATAGTTGTTGTTGGCGCTGATATTCTCTCTTATTCGCCTCTTCATGCTCTGTTGACCACTGTCCATAGGAAAGAACAATGAAACTCTCTTAAAAAAATGACCGAACGAATGTTGTGTATGTGTAACGAGACTATTCTTTGGCAGTGGTCAGTTTTCTGGTTTTGTATTTGTGTCTTTTTTTCTTCCTCCTCCTGATTCTTTGTTGTCGCTGATACACGTCTGTAACGCATTGATAGAGAAAAATAGAGTTTTCTTGACCAGAGTCCATTTGGAGTTGAGGGTGACCTAATGGCGCGTACTTGGTTATTGATCCACCACTGACCATCATATCGTTTCTCTGGATGTTTGTTGTTTTTTCTCTCTCCTGAAGTCGAGCTGGTGTATTTGTAAGTGCAGTATATGGAATCGATTATACTTTAATTAATGCCGTAACCATTATTGGTCATTCGCTTGACCTTTCCCTCCACTCGTTAATCGCGTTTCGATCCACTAGATTGGTACTGTGGCTTTAGTTTTGCCCGAACCTGACTTGGTAGCCCTGGCCTAAGTCACCCAGAGCAGCTGTATTGCGTTGGACACACTAGTTTCACCTGATCACTGAAGTTAAGCAACGCAACCCCCAACTAATACTAGCATGGGTGATCGCTTGGGAACGCTGAGTACTTCTAATACCCGAAATCGTCGTATCAGCGTGGTGTTTGTGCAGATTCTGCATTAGAACTACGCACTGGACGGGGCTGTAATGACCATTGCAGTTGAAGGGCCCTAAAACACCAAAGAAATTAAAAGTTAAAGGTCTCCTATAAAATGACCTGTACGACTAAAGGCTGTTGTTGGGGCAGTTCTCATTAGCATTGTGTGCCGCCAACAGTGACTGCCATTTTGTCGCGCCATCTCGTGAGTTATCTGAACGTAATTCTGCCCAAAGCTGTTTTCCTGTGGTCATTCATTTTTCATCGGTCAGCAGGAAGGATTTTGTTAGTGGTAGTTCATGTACAGTACGTTATCGCCACTCTCCGACATGGCGCCGTCCATTTCAGGACGCGTCAAACGGAAGTCATTTCCGTCATTGCGTTTTTAGAATGACAACTACTGAATTAATTATTATCGATTTCTGTATCGATATTGCGGAAGTCGCTTCGCCCCTTTCCTGTCACAAGAGATTATTTGAAGTACTGTAAATTTATTTTTCCCCATCATTTAAACTCATCGGAATACCCATGTCTCCTGAACAGCTATCTCGAGTTCGCTTCCCACAGATGCCGCTGTTGTTCAGTTCACTCTTCCCCTCAATACTGATAGTGCCAGGCCTGTACCTGATGAGTGTGAAAGGAGCCCGTGAGTAACCCAATTTGACGTATAATTGACATCTGTTGATCCAATATAAACTCAGGTCTTACGTAGTCTCCCGAGGGTACTACCCCTTATTCGCAGATGTCCCTGGTTTGTTTGTTTGTTGGAGTTTAAGGTGCCGTCAACTACGAGGTCATTAGAGACCCGCGCAGATGTCCCGTTCTGGGATAAACATATTGGATGAACAATTTCATCTACTAAAAATTTTAAAGGTGTCTACGATGGGAGGGCTGGCATTGACAAGAGTTTGAACGGGGTGAGAATGTAGGGCATCTAGGAGGAAGTAGGGAGGTCTGAATGGGTGTACAGCTGAGATTAATGGGGGGAGGGGGGAAGGGAGCATAATAATAGGGTAACGGAAAGAATTGTGTGGTACCGTCAAGAAAATCTTTTAACTCTTGGATCGACCCATTTTAAAAGTATGGGCTTAGTTTACACCTGATATACCGTATACAACGTTCCGCCTCGGTGGTGCAGTGGGTAGCATGCTAGGTAACTGCGTCAGTGGTTCTAGGCTCGATACTGGACAGAGGTGGGTCCTTAATTCAGATTAGCAGTAAAACTGAGGTCCCGTGTGATGTACGATGGCATTTACACGTAAAAGATCCAGATGCAGGAGCTAGCCCTCCCTGGCGTTGGTGAAATTCCCCAACGATCAGTAAACCGATGATAAGTAAGTTATAGGGTGTTGCTGCTGTGGCCGGCAACTGGGTGTGGGAAAACACTGTCCAATATATCCCCCTTGTATCCATTCAGAGAGAGAGAGAGAAGATGGGTACCCGACCCTACCGTAGGTTAGGAGTTGCTTGTTGGTCCTAGAAGGAAATAACCAACAATGCATTCAAATCAATGATGCATGTTTAGCTGTCGATCCCAAATCGACCCCTTGATCATCACTGACCCCCCGTTAAATTTCCATGACCCCAGGGGGTCGGTACCGCCCCCGTTGGGAAACACTGCTCTAATCTACTTTCTTTTAATTTTGTCGCCTTAGAGAGAGAGAAGGATGACCCGCCGTGGTGGCGTAGTGCGTCAAGTGCGCAGCTGCGTCAGTAGTTCTAGGTTCGATACTGGACCGCGGTGGGTCGGCTTCTTTCGGGCGCGAGAGAGAGGCCGCGAGTGTGCCTTCTTTCGAATGAGAAGTAAAACCGAGGTCCCGTGTGGGTGTACGATGGCACTTGCACGTAAAAAGAACACTCTCTCCTATGCAACGGGTAGATGAGGCAAAATTTCCAGGTGTAGGAGCTCGCCCCCTGGCGTCGGTAGCAATCCCCAACGAACACTAGACCGACGATAAATAAGCGTAGGGGTGCAGCTTTGGCCGGCAACCGGCTGCAGAAAAAAAACTATGACTAATATATCGCCCCATGTCCATTCAGAGAGACAAGATGGGTACCCGACCCTGCCATAGGAGGGAAAACGGTTAGGAGCTTTTTTTTTTTAGACAGAGAGAGAAAGATGAAATGGGATCGAGACTGGTGTCTGGTTATCGATGTTGAAATGTGCTACATGGAACTGGAGGGGGAGAGGTAGTACCGGCAACCGAAGGAATGGGGAAGGAGGATACGAATGGGCAACTCCAGCAGTCGTGTTATTCCTAGATGGGACGTCACTTGTCAGTGCCACTTCTTCCCACTTTTTTTACTCTGATCTTATCGATAATGTCGTCTCAGGAGGGGGTTTGTTCTACCTCCCTTTCCCCTTCTGATTGCTTGGCTCGCCCCTCATCTCTTCTTTCTCCTTTCGCCATACTTCTTCCGCCAAAGCACGACATCCGTGTTCAATTGCACGGAATTGTAGGCATGATAGTATTTAGTTGAAAGGCGCGTGTCGCATTTAAATTTGGAGTGTCTCTTCTTAGGAGCAACTCTTTTGATAAATGAGCTGTCACATGATTGATTGAACTAATTGCTCGTTGAGCAAAAACAAGAGTGAAAACTGTGTTGTGTAGCATGCATGCTGCGTGCGGGGAGAAAGGGCCTTAAAATGAGACAAATATCGAGAGTTCAAAGGGGAGAAAGAGAGAGAGAAATAGCGTTGCTGTAAAAGTGATTGGAGGGATGACAGGCTTCTCTTGGGCTCCTGGCTGTTATTGTTCCCATCTATTTGCGCCCCTTTCACTCCAGTTCTTTTTATCCTGTCACGTCCCCTCTGTTCTTTAGTTATCCTACTCAAGATGTTTCCTTCCTCCTTTCTTCACTTTACGTCCTGCTGAAATTTTTGATGACATTATTATGTTGTGTATATTTGTATCTTAATTAAAAATCAGACAGGAGAAGGAGAGAGAAAGAGGGGGGGGGCGGCGGCAATGGCACTTGAAGGTATCGACCAGTTTTAGGTGATGTTATTGTTATACAATTTAATTAGGCATAGATCGCGCTAATTAAGACTATTGAAAAAGGAAGCGGCAATAGTTTTTGTGTTTGACACATAAATTGAGGTCCATTGAAGATGAGGAGACCAAAGTCGAGGGAGAAAAGGGGTGCAGGAGAGGACAATGGCTAAAATATATTCCTGTTGCGCTCTCACCTGAGCTTGATATCGACCTGCAGCCTGCACGCTCACCCTCTTATGAGAAAATGTCGATGGTTGATGCTTGCGACCTTTGTCATTGACCCTATAATACTGCAGGATGACTGGTTAATTGCTTTTAGAGGCAGCTAAAGGACTGACAGTTACAGGTACCGGGCTGGTGGTGGTGGTGGGAGGAAGTGTTGAGAGGACCAATGCCCGCATTTGGATCGAAATTAAGTTTTCCTTGTTTGATTGGCTGATTAGAAATATCCATTGATTTGAATGGGTTCGCGAAATAGCGATAAAATTAATTTTACTAAAGGAGGAGGAGGATGGGGGGGCAGTCCTTCTCCTCCTGTTCCCCATCTTCTCTGTCAACCCCTTTATTATTAATATTCAGTTGCACTGCAATGGCTGCTCAACATTCAAATGTCGTAAAAAGGCATCAATAAAGTGGCCCGAAGCTGATTTAAATTGATTTCATGTTTTTGTTCCACATTTATTCATAAGCACTCCATCTCTTCTCCCCCTCCCTCCCAATACCTCGCCGACTGGTCCTATTTCCATCCCCCCCCCCCTAGCCCGGCGGCTTCTGTGGCTCATTGCCAGTCTCTTACTTGTTGCTTCATTTTAGGATGTATTAGTTCGATCCTAGCTGTGGGTTTTGACAGAAAGAGAAAGGAAGGTCTCATTTTAATCTACTGTCCTAAACGAGAACGTTCATGGAAAACTGAAGTAGTGTGCCTTGGTAACGTTAGTGATAGAAATATAATCCTCATTCATGTTTCATGGTTCAGAAGTTCGATCCCGATGGAAGCGTGAGATTTCTTTCAACCAGCGCGATGGCAGCCCAAAGCATACCTTCGTCCCGGATAGGAATATCAAGCTATGATCTCATATAGCGTGTACTGCGTAAGGATATGGTGGTGTGTGGGGTGAACAGGGATGTGGTGGAAGATAGGCGGGAGTGGGAGGCTAGAACCGGCAGACCCGACCTTGTCACAGGCGGGATAAGGGCATGATGATGAGGATCTCATATGGCGTGTACATCCATAGGGGTTGTAGCTTTGATCGGCAACCGGTTTGCGGAAAAACAAAACACTGTGCAATAGATGATCCTTGTGTCCAATCAGAGGGACCAGATGGGTACCCGACCATGCCATAGGCGGGGAAAAGGGCTAGGAGTTGTTTTGTGCAGCAGCTTTATGGTCAGCAAACAGCTGCGAAAAAAACACTGTCCCATAGATCACCTGCGTGTCCATTCAGAGGAAGGACAAGCAGTGGCTTCACTAGGTGGGTGCGGGCCTCACCGAGTGACACCACTCGCACCATGAAAATATGGGGTAACACCAAAGCAGAAGAGGCGGCTTTTTTGGGAGAGGGGGGTGACACCATGACATCACCGCACCGGGTGACGCCAGCCTTTACAACGCCACTGAGGACAAGATGGGTACCCGACCATGCACGGGGAAAAAAAAGGTTAGGAGGTGCTTTTGCTTTGCACCTGTTTTGTATTTATGGTGGTTCGTGTTTGTTGGAGTTTAAGGTCCCGTCAACTACGAGGTCATTAGAGACCCGTCCACTGTATAGTTCTAATGCATATGCTGCACAGACACTACACTAATGAGACGATTATTTGGGTATTAGCAGTACCCAGCTTTCCCGAGCGATCACCCATGTCAGTACTAACTGGGCTTGCGTTACTTAACTTCAGTGATTAGACGAGAACTGGTGTGTCCAACGCAACTCGCCGCTCACGTGGTGATTCGTGCTTAATTAACAGTTGGACTTCCCGCTGACGGTGTTCGTTGGTCATTCAATGGAAATAATGGACTGTGAATTCCTTCGAAGTGGTTCTCCTCCTTCCCTGTAAACGTGTGATGTCCGGATAAGAAAGGGAGGGGGTTAGGTGATGGATTAAATGGGAAGAAATGGCGGCGGCGGTGGCTTTGTTGTTGTTTAACTGTAATGGAATGAGGCCTAGCTAGCGAGTTGTTTTGGATTGGAGAGGGTACTGAGATGTGTGCTGCGCCTGCGCAGAAAAGAGGTTGCAGGAATTGACGTTGCTGCTGCTGCTGCTGCTTGCCTTATCTCTGATCATCTTAATTGAAATAGCAGTCTAAATGGAGTCCTTCATTAGAGTTGGGTTAAGCATTTAAATATTATCTACGTCCATAAAGAATGTTATTTGTGGCGGTGCTGTATTAAGCGCGATAACAAGATTAAACAAAATGGCCGGGCACGTCCTAACTCACGAATGTATGAAGAGGAGGGAGGCTGCAAGACGTCAGAGGAAGATGGGGAAAGAGGAAGAGGCGTGTCGTCAAGTTTGGGGCGGATGGATTCAAAAATAATACAGTATGACGATTACGGAGACTCAGCAGAAGACGGGTGACCTGAATGAAGACTGCATCAACGCCGAATAATTATTTTTTGTTTGTTTAATTATTGTTGTGAGACCCGCCGCGGTGTCATAGTGGTTAGCACGTTCGGCAACTACGCCAGTAGTTCTAGGTTCGATACTGGACCATGGTGGGTCGGCTTCTTTCGGGTGAGAGAGAAGCCGTGAGTGTGCCTTCTTTAGGATGAGAAGTAAAACCGAGGTCCCGTGTGGGTGTACGATGGCACTTGCACGTAAAAGAACCCTCTCTACTACGCAACGGGTAGATGAGGCAAAATTTCCAGGTCTAGGAGCTCGCCCCCTGGCGTCGCGTCGGTAGCATTCCCCCAACGAGCACTAGACCGACGATAAATAAGCGTAGGGGTGCAGCGTTGGCCGGCAACCGGCTGCAGAAAACAACTATGACCAATATATCACCCTGTGTCCATTCAGAGGGACAAATGGGTACCCGACTCTGCCATAGGTGGGAACAGGGTTAGGAGTTGCTTGCTTTGCTAATTATTGTTGTGATATTGCAGAGAAAAGAAACGGTTGTGAAGAAAAATGCGCTTTATTATTACCTCTTCCACTTCCCTTCTTCGCCGAATTGTTCCCCTTCCCTTCTTTCCATCCTTCCGGTTGTTGTAGATTTTCGATAGCACCATAGAGACTTCTAGTTAACCCGCCGCGGTGGCGTAGTGGTTAGGACCCGTCAGTAGTTCTAGGTTCGATACTGGACCGAGGTTGGTCGGCTTCTTTCGGGCGAGAGAGAGAGAGGCCGCGAGTGTGCCTTCTTTCGGATGAGAAGTAAAACCGAGGTCCCGTGTGGGTGTAAGATGGCACTTGCACGTAAAAGAACCCTCTCTACTATGCAACGGGTACTACGCAACCCCAACGAACACTAGACCGACGATAAATAAGTGTGGGGGTGCAGCTTTGGCCGGCAACCGGCTGCAGGTAAGACTATGACCAATATATCGCGCCATGTCCATTCAGAGGGACAAGATGGGTATCCGACCCTGCCATAGGCGGGAAAAGGGTTAGGAGTTGCATAGAGGCTTCTAGTGGCGGTGTAATATCAGGGTGACGATCTAATTTTGTGAAACTTTTCTCAATCTGTCATCATTATTCTTAACTCTTTCCTCTCGTGTATGACAGGGTCGGCGGATGAGGGCCTTCTGAGCCTGCAATGCGGACGGACGTCATTTTGATTTTTCAATTTTGGGGAGGGGGGGTATTCTTTGGGCAGAATTACGTTCACATCCCTCACGAGATGGCGAGAAAAATTGGCAATCACTCACTCTCTGTTGGCGGTACATAAGGGGATTCAAATGAGAACTGCCCCAACACCAACCTTTAGTCGGGCAGGTCATTTTATAAAACATCTTTAATTTCATTGGTGTTTTAGGGCCCTTAAACTGCAATGTCATTAGAGCCCCGTGCAGTGCGTAGGTCTAATACAGAATCTGCCCAAACACTACGCTGTTAGGACGATTTTGGGCATTAGCAGTACCCAGTGTTCCCAAGCGGTCACCCATGCTGATAGTAGCTTGGTTTTGGTTTGTTGGTGTTTTAGGGCCCTTCAACTACAAGGTCATTAGAGCGCCGTCCACTGCGTAGTTCTAATACAGAGACTGCACAGACCCTACCTGCATGAATGTGACGATTTTTTTTGGGTATTAGCGGTACCCAGTTTTCCCACGCGGCCACCCATGTCAGTACTAGCTGGGGTTGCTTTGCTGAACTTCAGTGAGAACTGGTGTATCCGACCCACCTCGGTCCAGTATGGAACCTAGAACTACTGACGCAGTTACAGAGCATGCTAACCATCATGCCAAGGGGCGGGTCTATTCCCTTTGTCGTGTATATCTAAAAATAATTGTTAATCGCCCATTAAGTACTCTTTCTACATTTGGGCCCCCAATTTTTTTTTGACATTCTCGTTATTTTTTAGCTTATATTTCTGGCCACGTTTTATTTGGGTAAATTCAATTTTGTTTGTTTTTTTTTTGCTTCGCTCTGCGTGTTTATTATTTTCTCTCACCCCCTCTCTCTCTCTCTCTCTCCTACACCCCATCCTTACTTCCTCTTGCAGGGCAACGATTTTGATAGAGGCGCCATTATCATCCCTCTACGCAGTAGAGCAAAAAGAGTGTCTTTTTTTTAAAAAAGAAAATGTTTCATTAATTTTTTTCTAGACAAAGAAATGCAACAAAAAAATGAACAACCTGATAAAGCAG
The DNA here is from genome assembly GCA_013389805.1 of Trigoniulus corallinus. Classification (NCBI taxonomy): domain Eukaryota; kingdom Metazoa; phylum Arthropoda; class Diplopoda; order Spirobolida; family Trigoniulidae; genus Trigoniulus; species Trigoniulus corallinus. Next base: position 25,305,482 of record JAAFCE010009109.1, read on the forward strand.
AGAAATGAGTCCCAGGGTCAAATTGTGTGCACCCTCGATTTAGCATCGCATGAGGAGATGGGGGAGGGGGTTGCCCTGCCATTGGAAAAAGAGTTTCTTTTCTAATAATAACTGAGAGTGACACACTATGTCGCTGGGGGTCACAGCGAGATAATTATAACGAATGTAATGTCTGATATATTTAATTATGTGAAGCACATATCTTTTATCACCGTTAATAGACGAGGTTGGCGAGGTTCTTTTGATAGGCCCTGATTGCAAAATCGATAGCACATTTTCCAAAAAAAGAAACGAAATATTCCTCAGGGTGGGTTGATCCTTAAAAATGTGCCGTCGGATGGATGAGGCAGCAGGGACTCTTCGTGTCAGTGCCCCACTGGTTTGTTGGCACCTGATTAAAAGAGTTTAAGTAAGAAAATGAAGACGAGCATTATCATCAGTCTCTCGACTACTGAAGGTAATTTACCGGCGATGGAGTGGTACTTTCCCCGTGTACGGCAGGGTCGGGTACCCATCTTGTCCCTCTGAATGGACACAAGGGTGTTCTATTGGACAGTGTTTTTCCTCAGCTTGTTGTCAGCCAAAGCTGCAACCCTTATGCTTATTTGTCGTCGGTCTACTGTTCGTTGGGGCACTCCATCGAGCTCCGAAACCTGCCTCATCTACCCGTTACCTAGTAGAGGGGGTTCTTTTACGTGAAAATGCCATCGCACACCACAAGGAACATCGGTTTTACTCCTCCTCCTCCACCGCAGGAAGGCGAAGTCGGGACATCTCTCTCGCCTGAAAGAAACCAACCCACCTCGGTCTAGTGTCGAACCTAGAACCACTGATGTAGTTACTGAGCAGGCTACCCACTACTGTATCGAGGCGGGATTTGGTGGGCGAGGTCCTACAATTGGGAATTTTAGACCGTTCTGCTCGTTCGTGCAGGGGTGTGATGTCGTTCACTACATGGAAAGTCAACATTTTATTCTCATTCGGGACGGAAGTTGCATCTGGCACATCCCTCCTGCCCTCTGTCTTGAAGGAAATAAGCAACTTGGTCAGCATCGAACCAGAATCAAACCCGATACATTTGAGCCACCCAAGGCGGGCTATCACTGGTATAGTAGACATTTTGAGGATGACCCTTTCCTCCTTCAGTGATTAGCTCAGTATTTGATGATACTGTATCCGAATTCCTGAGAAGGCGAGGAGGAGGAGGAAGGGAGATGAGTGTAGGATCTTCTCTATTTACCTGGTCATGAGATCATCCATCTTCTCCAGTCCACGAAATGTCCACTCTAATTAAGCAATTGTGGACATCAGTTCGACTAATTAATTCAGATTATAAACTGGCCAATTTTGATCACTAAGACTAAATAACGACCTGAATCCTCTTTATTTGTTTTCTTCATATTTCAATCCACCGTTTGCCCTCACTCCTTCACCCATTTCTCTATAAGATTTTAACCTTGCCGTCTCTGCATTTCCCCAGAGAAGTTTCTGAGCTTGACCAGCAGGGAAAGAGGGGAAAGGGGAGAAATCTATTAATCATCCCTAAAATTTAACGATGTCCCAGAAGAAGACATGACTGAGCTGTGAAATATTTTTCGTTATTAGCATGATTATTTTTGGATTCCAGTCTTGTTTTATAGCTGTAAGTCTTAAGGAGGTGAGGAGAATAAGAAAATTGCCTTAGAGAAAGAGAGACGGGGGACTGAATATGGTGAAGGCGGGGATAAGAAAGGGAAGGAGGGCAGGGGAGGACTAAGAGAGGTGTACTAGAATCTGAAGTGATGAGGCTCTAATGTAGAATAATATAAAAAGTTGGGCAATGCAGAAGTGGAGGTAGGAAGAAGGGAGGGCATAGTGAGACGAGAGGGGCGTTAAAAGATGAAAGGGAACTAAGGATGGCGGGGAGACGACACACACACAGCTGAAGGGAAGAGGGCCAAGAAAATCACGATTTCCTTCCTCAAACTTTAATGTGGTTAAGTGTAATACCGTATTTCCGTTTTCTTGAGGTTGCTGAGCGTTGATTGCATTGCATTTGCATAAGGTGCAATTTCAGATGAGTTTTTTCTTCTTCTTCTTCTCACACTGTCGTCTTCAAATCGGGATAGAGACACAGGCGGTGGCGACGACGGGGTGCAAAATGAAATACGAATAGCATTGCCTACCTATATTTTTATCCCACTTTTCTTTTTTTAGCACCCACCGGCCCTTCCTTCTCCCTTTTCCTCCTCTTCCTCTCTCTCTTCCTACATTTCTCTAGGAAAAATATCGTCTACAGTATTTTTCATTGCTGCTTTTCCTTATTACATTACTTTAGCTGCTTTTACCATCACACCTCCCCTCTCTCCTCTTCTAAGTTCCGTCTTAGTCTCTCTCTCTCTCTGTCTCACTCCCCTCCACTCTTTCCCCTCAAATTTTAACTTCTTTTCTTCACACACACACATCCCCCTCCTCCATCCTTTTACCACCTTATGCTTTACCCCATTTATAGTACCTTTCATTTTATACATTTTATACTATGGTTATTACCCATCCCTTCCTCCCTATCCCAGTCTTAATTCAACCCCCCTCTCTCTCTCTCTCATCGTCCTCTTTCTCTTCGACATTGGTTATGATTGGAAATCGAGGAAGGTAGGGGTTATTCTTTGAGGTATGTTCATTTCGTTTCACCCCTGTCTCCTCTCTCTCTCTCTTTCTTTCTCTGAATTCTGTCCTCAGCATCTCTCATCTTCCTTTCTGTGTGTCTCTTATGCCGAAGAAGCATCACCACCACCACCACCAGTGGCTCCTTATTTCTTTTACCCTCTTCTATTCCTTTTTCTTTTCTTCTCCTCTTACCCCTTCCCTTGCCCCCCCCCTCTCTCTCTTTTGCCATCACTATTATACACCAACACACACTCACAAACTTTCCACCACCATCGCCTCCAAACACATACATTGCACCTTATTTTTTCAATAAGTAGACCCTACTTGTGTTGAGTTTTTCTTTAGAAAATGTTGTATATTTTTATTCAACATTTTTGTAAAGCTGATCACGTAATTTTTTACACCTCGAAGCGTTTCGTTTTCGTCTCAAATTTGATCTCGGCTCCATAAAAACCTCAAAAATACAAACCTTTAACAAGTGAATAACAGAACTGTTATGCTTATAAACGATGGTTGAAAAGAGATATGTGTGTGTGTAGAGCGAGAGAAGAGAGAAAGGGGAAGAGAGTGAAACGGGAGATATTCAGGGGGAGAATGTAGGGGGAGCCCTGGAGATCCTGGGGCTGTGGCTGGAATGATGGCAGGGAAGATGTCATTATTATTATTATTGTCTGAATGACTGGATGCTGCTTCTTTGTGGTCAAATTTATGATGGTGATTAGGGTGTATACAGTATATAAACTGCCATGAAAAAGTGGCAATAGTCGTTTATCTCACAGGCAGGGCCGACCCGAACGAAACCAAGGCCCGATGCAAAGTTGACTTGCAGGGCCCGCGCTATAGAGTGCCGGCCATACGTCACCGGTCTTAGTTTGCCGGGAAGCGGCTTATTGCGTTGGACACATCAGTTCTCTATGTTTGTTTGTTGATGTTTTAGGGCCCTTCAACTACAAGGTCATTAGAGCCCCGTCCACTGTGTAGTTCTGATGTAGGGACTGCGCCGACACTACACAAATGCGACGATTTTTGCATACTAGCGGTACCCAAATTTTCCCAAGCGGCCACCCTGGGGTTGCGCTGCTTAACTTCAGTGATCGGACGAGAACTGGTGTGTCCAACGCAATTCGTCGCTTCCAGACCAGTTCTCGTGTGATCACTGAAGTGAAGCAACGCTACCCCAGCTAGTATCGACCTGGGTGACAGCTTGGGAACGCTGGGTACTGCTAATACCCAAAATCGTCCTAACATCGTAGTGTCTGTGCAGACTCTGCATTCGCACTACGCGGTTAAGGGGGCTCTAATGACCTTGCAGTTTAAGGGCCCTAAAACACCAACGAAACAAATCCCTGCTGATTCCTTACCCGGCGGGCGGCCTGGGAGCAGGAACACACAGGGAGATAGACTGCAAAGCTCATCCGGGACGTTAGGCCGCGTGTCCGGAGAAGGTATGGCGAAGTTGAATACTGCGTCACACAATTCCTCAATGGGCGTGGGTTGTTCCCCTACACAAGGTGAGAAAACCCATTGGTTGGCCCTGTCGTCCTGCCCCGCCTCTCTCACCGTTTCTCCGTCTGATAAAAAGAAGATATCGTTTTTTAATTTGTCTTGACATGTTGGCGCCTTCGTGGAAGGCAGTTCTTTCGTCTTCCTCCTTCCTTCTCTATCTTTTACTTCATAACTTCCGGTATGATATAAGACGTTGTATTGTCCGTCCTATCAGACTTTTATCGATGTCCAGTTAACGATGATTGTTGACACTTTAAAATCACCTTTGGTTTTATGATAGGGAGGTGTTTACACGTTTTTGTTATCACCTGCGAGATAAAGGATTGGCAGTTTAAGGGGTTTAAAGAGGTAAACCGGATTTCAGATGGCGTGGGCGCCTCATTAAGAAAGGATCGGTTGAATTATTTGGTTATTAATGTCTGCTTGCCATCCTTGAAGTCGATACCCGAAGTCGGGAGGCGATCTCTTTATCTTCACCTTACACTTTGGGAGCTTTGTTCTTTTACTGATTTATGCGATTCGTTTTCCATGTGGAATTTAGTCCGAGGCAGGACAATGAACCCCTAAATATTATTCCCTCTCTCTGTCGAACGAGTTACTAAAGAGAATATACTGAATGCAAAACCGGCACTTGCAGATGTGACCCCCGCCATAGGCAGGCTAAAACTACGATGATGATGATGTAAACTGCCGTCTGAGTAATGCGGAACTACACTTACCCCAAGAAGTGGAATTTTTTGTTTGTTTTGTTGGTGTTTTAGAGCCCTTCAACTA
>JAAFCE010009109.1:25334204-25402946 GCA_013389805.1 Trigoniulus corallinus
GGGGGGGGGGTTAGTAGAGTGTCTTTACACCCTTGTCCTTAGTTTGATTGCCCTTTTCTTTGCTTCTTAACTCGCCAACTCCATTTGTCATTGCACCCTCCTCTGGGCTGCATGCCTTCCTGTAGACTCTCTCTTTCTCTCTCCTTGCTGTGCACTGCTGCTGCTACTGCCTGTTTACATTGCAGTTGCCAATACTTGTGAGCCTCGAATGAGATCTGTGTCGCAGAGATTAACCCAATGTGTATGCGGCCCAAGTCAACTTTGAAAAACAAACAGTTGGGGCCTTATCTCGAAAACAAACGCCTTTAGTAGACGCTCGTCTTGGAATTGACACGACGTCGAACAGCACCATTAAAAGGCGAAAAATGGTGATGGAGGAACTTGGAGGAGGAGAAGGAAGAGGGTGTTACTGAGGGTGCAAGAATAGGGACCATTTCATCCATCCTTCTGATCATGTTGAAGGCTCGATTCCAGGGGTACTAGTAGGCCTACTTGACTAGCGCTCCGTGTTCACTCTAGGCCCCCCGCCCCTCTCGTTTTGGAGATGTGGTGAAAAGAGAGGATTGGGAAGTGGATGGATACCTTGCCAAGTTTACTCCACCTCAGTTCCCCTTTCTCATCTTTTGGTGATAGCTGTATGTACTTGCTGCTTGCCTGCTCTCTCTCTCTTTCCATCTACACACAGTATCGTGGTTCTCGAGGGGCCCCTTTACGCTCCTTCATAATCAGTTCTTATTTTATGGATGCTATAAATAAGCAGTTGGGTTGATTTCTCTAAAAGCTGTTGGGGAAAAATTTTTTAATCAAAGCTCTTTGCTGAATATCGTTTAACTTGTTTTTTCTCCCCTACTTCTTCTTCTTCTTCTTCACTCTTTTTGTGTTCTACACTCCTGTAACTCTGCTGATCATGTTTGGGGGTGATTAGTGGGCCATGGCTGTCACTAGACGGCACTACAGTTCACGATAGGGCCTTTCTATCTGTCGTTTACCCCGCTCTCTCTTCACTAGAACTACTATCTCAGCTCCAAATGGGATATCAGAGGGAGAGCAGTTTCTTCTGGCCCCAATAAAACTGGGGTTGAAGTGGTACGGCCCTTCCCCTCAAGAATTAAGCTGTGGGAGAAGGGGAAATGCGGGCAATTTAGTACTCAGTGCTGGATTATGGTTTTTATAGGCCCTAGGTTGAGGGGAATAGAATGGGGCTCCAAACACTGAGGCATATTCAGCAGAGGACCTTAAGATGGTATGATGACTCAACTATGGATAAGCAACAACATGGCTTGAGTCCAGACAACATCCTATACCCCGGCATGGTCAGTTTTGGACCAACGGCGTTGTGGAGGTTACGAGGTAGGCAAGTAGGCAAATTAAAACCAGTTGTGTGTTTGATAGGACCCTAAGTGGTGGTATGGATAACTCTGAGGACTGTAGGGGCTGAATAGGTGTTGATACGGGGGACAGGGCTTTCAGCAAAGGCAGGAAAGGAGGCGAAGTAAACGTGGAACACGGCAAGGTGATGTGAACGGCGCTTTGCTGGAGTGCTGAAGATGGGGTTATTTTGACGGGAGCACAGCAGACTTTTGAACCTCTGCTATTCGCCCCAAAGCCTGAAGAACATTCCTCAGGGAGAGGTCCCATTTGCAGTCGCTGTTAAGCAGAATTATTTTCATTTTTAACTAACTACAGGTACTTATTCAAAATGACTACTGCATTTGGCAGTTTTGCGTCTGCAAGAACAACAGCTGCTAGTTAATGTAGTACATTATCATAATATTAATACAGATTGCGCATTACTTCATTTTTCTGACGCGAAATGGGACTGGTGGAGATTTTGCGCCAAGGGTGAATTATTTTAGCCTCCTGTCATTTAATAAATTCACTCGAGTAACTATTACAGCATTTGTGAGAGCAGTGCAGTCACTTTCCCGGACTCATTTTAAGACGAATTGCATATTAAGAGCCCCGCCTCGGTGACGCAGATGTAACGTGGTGGACCACTGTGTCACTGGTACCTGTGTCGGGTGGCTTCTTTTGGGACTCCCAAGTGGAGGAGGGGAAAGGCTTATTGCGTTGGACACACAAGTTCTCGTCTGATCACTGAAGTGAAGCAGCTAGTACTGACATGGGTGGCCGCTTGGGAAAACTGGGTACTGCTAATGCCCAAAAATCGTTGCATTAGTGTAGTGTCTGTGCTGTCTCTGCATTAGAACTACGCAATGGACGGGGCTCTAATGACCTTGTAGTTGAAGGGCTCTAAAACCCAAGTGGAGGAGCTCGCCCTCTAACGTTGGTAGAGTAAAGGTGGCTTTCCACCGATTCCAACTAGGCCGACTTCTAAATAAGCTTAGATATAGGCTGCCGGCTGAACAGAGCAGCAACTGCAGAGATTTCAATTTCTCTTTTCTGTCCCACCTTATTTTCTGGCCCGTACTCTCTTTTTTTTCTCCCAATATACCATTTAATGTGTTTAAAATGGTTACTGGTGATGATAATGATGATTATGAAAGCGCTGGGACGTTTATTTTTCTGTGTTCAGCAGAATTTTTCATCTAAGACATTGTGAGCGAGATAGTGGGGATAGGAGGTGAAGGATAAAAGTATGCGGAATGGGAGTCGGGGGTTGAGTTTTGACAATTACAACGGCACAGCGGTGGTATTGCACCCATTAGATCAGTCACCCCACCATGTATTTTATATGTGTTATCTCTCCTCTTTTTTTTTTTTTGAGTTTTATTCTCCCACTTTGCAGTTGTCGTCGATTTGCTTCTCCATTGTTGTCCTCGTAGACGTCAACGAATTGAATGAATTCAATAGAGTCTTCTTGGAACTCCGCGAAAGGCATCTCTGTTCCCTTCTTGTACCCCTTTCTCCCCTCCCTCACTTCTCATCCCCTGTGCCTCAACTCTTTTCTCTCTATCAACTTCTTCTTGATGGGATAGGAGGAAGGAGATGCGACTCAGGCTGCCCCCCTTCTCTCTCTCTCCCTCTTTCTCTTCTACTATGCACATAGACACACTCCTCTCATTCATTGGGTGCCTTTTTTTGTTGCTTAGATTACCGAAGCTTAAATCCGCCGAACATCACTATTACCCATACCATCACCTAATATTATTTTTTGTCATATTCTTCACCCCGTCCTGTGCCACAAACCACCATTCACATTTCATCATTTTTTTTTATATTCCTCCTCTTGCTCTCCCTCATATTCGGCTCTGCTGTACCTCTTCTATATTCACATTCTTCATGACTATCATCAGGACGATGGTTACTTCCCTACCCCACCCTCACTCTCATCTTCTTTTACCCCCCCCCACTACTTCTTTCTCTCCCACCCTCGTCTCTTAAACGTATTCATTCCTATGGAAGTTTTCGGTACCAGTGGTGGTGGTGGTGGTTGGTGGCACATTTTCTCCCCTATTTCCCTTGAAAAGGAATTTGTTCAATGCACACAATATGAATGATGATGATTACGGGACGGTATTGGTATCTCCACCCCCGCTTTTTCAGTTAGCCCTGCTTCACTCCTTCCTTCTTTCTTCCCACTCCCGACTGACTGCACGCGCGTATTCTTAGTGATGCTACACGAAGCGCTACTGCACTATACATTTTTTTTGTCCTCGTCTACATCAAGCGAGAAATATTTGCCCCATACTCTCTTTCTCTCTACTTGGAGCACTTTATACACTCTGTTACCTTTTCACCTCTACTAGATTATTTAGGAGAGATGATAGGTCTCGAGAGTTTTATGTGTAACGTCTTCACTTCTTTCTTGTCCTGTGAGCGAATCTTGGCTCGAGAGGGGTGTACTATGTAGAGATTGCTAGGTGCTGCGAAGGAAGCATCTTTCTCTCTCTTTTTCCTTTCTCTCTCTTTCACTCTCTGTGTCTGTCTCTCTCTCTCCCTCTCTCCTCACTTCTTTCTCTCTCTTTCTCTCTCTCTCTCTGTGTCTGTCTCTCTCTGTTTCTCTCTCTCCTCACTTTCTCTGTCTTTCTTTCTCACTTTCTCTCCCCCTCTTCCTTTCTGAGTTGTCTCTTTCTCTCTTTCGGTGTATGTATGTAGCTGGGGTTGGCGGGGTAGTATTATTAGCATCTTCCTTCCTGTTGTTTCCTCGTCGTACCCCTTTACCACGTCCCTCCTACCCTTCTTTCATCTCCTGTCAATAAATTTTTCCTGACGTAGTTTACAATCACTTGTCGCGCTTACGGAGTCGTGCATAATATTGATGTTGTAGTGTTAATATGCAGTTGTGTCTCTCTCTCACTGTATGCGTGTGTTGTCTTTTTGTTGGGCGAATGCTCGTGTGTTTTGCATATCGCATAGTTTTATTCACTATTTAATTCATGATGATGACGAAGATAAAAATGATTATGACCATTCTGATAATGGCGATGATGATGATGATGATGATGATGCGTAGTGGTATATAATTGATATTTCTTCTTTCCCTCCCTACCTTTAATTTTATACGGTGTCATTGTGAGAATGTCCCCATTGCGAGAATCTTTCTCTCTATCCTCTACCACCTCCTTTTCAGCATCATCCGTCCTCTATACACTGCCTCATCATCCTTATCATTCTTCTCCTCCTTCCTCCTCATCATCATTATTATGGATAGTGGGAGGCCGGGAGGTTGAAAATGAATTTGAATTGAAGATTTTCATAATTGAATGAATTTTTAATCACCCCTGTACATTATAGATATGTCGAGATATGATCTTATGGTGACGTCGTCATATCTGATTAAGAAATAATTAATAATGTCATATTTTTTGTAGAGGTAGGACAGGTCTTGAATTAATATCTATCTCCTCTTCCTCCTCCTTCTGCTCTCCTCCACGCACGCGACTGTCATCACTAGTTGTTGTATATTTTTTTTGAAATATATTTTGTAATATCAGTTGTCTGTAGGAGCGAGCGTCACAGTTGTATATCCTTATCAAAAATGCATTTGAAAAACTGATACAAAAAAAAACATGTATGGAGCATTTGTTGATTATATAGGGAGAGTATAAGTTGTATCGATTGGTACAAGATAAAGTAAGAAAAACTAGGGAGGAAGGACCTGTGACTATCAACCTCCTCCTCCCTGTTCCTCAGCTCTCCAAGTAACCTGCCTGTCTACAGATCTGTGTAACAATCAATAAGACCGATAAAAAGGTTTTTAATATTTCAACCATGGGTTTGTGAAAAACTGATGCAAAGAGGACGAGGTGGAAGAGGAATCGTGGGTTTTTGTTTCTACTACTGGCCACATCACCCTTACACCCTCGGAAATTTTTTTGGGTGCACCGTTTGTTCTTTGTGCTTTGCATCCAGAAGTGTGTCGGGAGCGGCGAATTGCGTTGGACACACCAGTTCTCGGCTGATCACTGAAGTTAAGCAACGCAACCCCAGTTAGTACTGACATGGGTGGCCGCTTGGGAAAACTGGGTACCGCTAGTATCCAAAAATCGTCGCATTAGTGTAGTGTCTGTGCAGTCCCTGCATCAGAACTACACTGTGGACGGGGCTCTAATGACCTTGTAGTTGAAGGGCCCTAAAACTCCAGCAAACAACAACAAACTCCAGAAGTGTGTCGTTCATCCTTTCTCTTAATACAGTAATTGCTTGGCTTTGGCCGGCAACCGGCTGCAGAAAAAAACTATGACCAATATATTACCCTATGTCCATTGAGAGGGACAAGATGGGTACCCGACCCTGCCATAGGCAGGAAAAGGGTTAGGAGTTGGTTTTTTTTTTTGCTTTGCTTGGCAAAGGCAAAAGTGAATCATGCTGAACCGTGTTATCGCCAGGTGGCATGCAGGAACCATCTGAGACGCTTTTTTACTAGGAGCAGAATGCGCAGGCCTGGGATAAATCATTTGGTGGCCTGCCCCAACGGGATTGCGAGCTTTGCACCTGTGAATTTTGCCGGGTTACAAGTATATTTTACTCCCCCATGTAGAGGATGTTCTCTGTCTGCCAGAGTGACATCGGACACACCCTTTCCATTCGGGATGGCAAGCGTACTTGGTGGTTTCCTCCTTCTCTTTCGACCCCGACCAAGAAGCCACCAACCTCATCCAGGATCGTGCCTGGCGCATTAATCTAGCATGCGACTTTTGAGCCACGCAGAATCCTGCAAAATGCGAGAGGCTTGTGAGGAGAGTTGGGCTTAACCTTCAGTTCAACGGCCTGTGGATAATTGGGTTCTGCTGCCGGCCACATTCTTCTGTAGTACCTCCTACTTACCTTTACTTTGTGCACCAACCCGCTAGTATAGTCATGCAAAACTGCTTATAGTTCGTTCATCGTAGGTGTCGTTCTGTGGGACGTGAATAGATCCTTTTCTTTGGTAAAAGTAAGGGAGCTAAACTCCCAAATATGCCTACTGTGGGACAGGAAAAATAAACCGTGGGCCTTGCAGGATGTGTACTATGTCATCACCCCACTTGAAAGGACCTCTTCTTAATGAAGAAGGGAGCGGCAAATTGCGTTGGACACACCAGTTCTCGTCTGAACAGTGAAGTTAAGCAACGTAACTCCAGGCCGCTTGAGAACAGTAGGTACCGGCAATACCCAAAAATCGTCGCAGTAGTGTAGTGTCTGTACAGTCTCTGTATTAGAACTACGCAGTGGACGGGGCTCTAATGACCTTTGTAGTTGAAGGGCCCTAAAACACCAACAAACAATAATAAATGAACATTGAGAATACGTTGTGGAGAACGGTTTTTGCAGAAAAAAAACGAAGAGAAATTATGAAAAATTTGCGGAAACGGTATTTTTATTTTAACATTTTGTATTGACAGAGTTCTATTTCTTTAAAAAAAATTTTTATCCTCACGTATAGTAAACAATTTTATATTTATAAATTTGATTTTTATCGAATGATATAACAATTTGTTTTAAACAAATTACTTTTAAAATAAACGTTGTTTGTTTTTAGGAAGGAAGCCATTTTGATGTTTCATGTTATGGCGTTGTTATCTGCGCGCGTCCACGCGTCTCTTTGCTTACTTGAAGACTCGATGGGTGGCGCTGTAAAGTCTTTTAGACGCCTCTATTTGTTTATGATTGGGGCGTCTTGGTGTTTTTGTTTTTTACTGAAAATTTGGTGAATAGTTTTGGTGGTGATGAGGTTTTGTGCTTCCTTGTAAATGGCATTTTTTTCCCCGTTTTGGGAAAGTTCCGTAGAATTGTATAACAAGAAAGTAGTTGGTGAGGAGGAGAGAAGAAGAAGAAGAGGAGCCTAGAGAAAGTGGTTTATTAAATGGGCCGAGGGGTTATCAGAGTGAGACAGTAATAAACAGTTCTCTTGAGGGAAAACTTGGGAATAAAAGGGGGAGAAGAAGTAGAAAAGTAGAGTGAAATATATTGTCTTTATGAGCCAAATATCGCAATAACTGATGCTAGGATGGAGTGTAAAACAATATTGATTTCGAATGTGTGTGTTGTTATACCTTAAGATCTAGATGAAGTGAAAAAGTGTGGGTAGCAACAGGGTGCTAGGGGAGAGAAAGAGCGGTGTGTGTGTAGTCTGGACCAAGTTCCTGGTGTTGGGTAATGGTGTCAAATACCCCTCCCTCCCCCCTTAATAGAAGCCATTGCCATCACCATTATCGTATAGTTCGTCTGTGTCGACTTTCTCCTGCTATAAAATAATAGTGGCCCATAGCAGGCAATTGAAATTCTACTGCGCATGCTCCGTATGCACTAGGTATATGTCGTCAATTCAGAATGACCTTCCACTTCCCTCCACTCGAGGCTCCTATCACTTCCTTCGTCCCGCCACCTTTGTTGACTAAACGACCCTAAGTTGCGTGTTTTTCGTTAACGACAACTGTTATTAAATACCACCAATGATGGATTGAAACTGGAGAATTACTAACGGGGGAAAAAAAAGGGAAAAGAATCTGAATTCCAGGGCAGGTTGTCGTTAGTAGAACCGCGTTTATTTATTGCGTTATTTTACGTCGATCTGTCAACCCTGAAGCGTTTTTATTGGCACTTGGGGCCGGGGACTTTCTAATATACCCGAAGAACTGTGCATTTCTTTTCCTCTATGGCAGTGGTCTTAAAGCTTTGTCGGCTCACGAAACCCTTAGATCCTTTGGGGGAACCCCATCCCACCTTTAGAAAAGTATATCTTGCCGCTGCTAACGAATTTTCATTTTGACTCGCGGAACCCCCAGCGATGTATTGCGGAACCCTGGGGTTCCGCGGAACACAGTTTGAAGACTGCTGCTGTATGGCAAGCACTGCATAACATGGCTCCTGCTTTACTTCTTCCGTCCGACAGAAGGTGCCGTTCGGGTTTTTTGTTTCGTTTCGTTGGTGTTTTATGGCCCTTCAACTGCGAGGTCGTTAGACCCCCGTCCACTGCATAGTTCTAGTGCAGAGACTGCACAGACACTACACTAATGCGACGATTCTTGGGTGTTATCAGTACCCAGGTTTCCTAAGCGGCCACCCATCTAGTACTAACTGGGCGTGCGTTGCTTAACTTCGGTGATCAGACGAGAGAGAACTGGTGTGTCCAACGCAATAAGCTGCTCCCTGCCGTCCGGGAAGAAGATGCCATCAGCGTAAGAGCAGGATTAAACCTGCGCTATGGACTCAAGCATCCAGGGTTATCACTGTGACGTCAGTTTTGTCCCAGAAAATGAGTAGGTAGAGAATAGGATTTGCTCCGTCCCAGCAGGTGGCGCCGTTCTCAGGTGAGCCTGTGGGAACGTCAGTTGTTGAGTTATCAGTCACGTGTTTTCCGAATTTGATCAATATGGTTATAATAAGATGGAATAGTTTGGCCGGTAGGCGTCGCTACCGTTGTCTTTTCGTCATCAGTTTTAAGATCTGTGTCCTTTCCGCGAAACGCCCTGGATGTTTTCTACATGTCGAGAAAGAGAGAGCACCTCTCTTCCCGTTTCGTTTCTGCCTGCGAATATCAGATTATTGATTTGGTGTCGACCGACGGTGGGTGGCTCTGGGTAGGCGAGGGAGTTGGTGGAAAGATTATCGGGTTATTGATTGAGACATAATTAGCATACAGCCCTAACTTCTTCCTACTCTCCTTACCCTAAGTCGTCTCCGCCTCGGTCCTTCTCCTCCTCCTCCTACTCTTCCTCTCCCCGTCCCCTCCTTCCTTGTAGCAGCCTTTAACCTAATAGAGCGCATTGACGTTCGGAGGCTCCGTGACGTATCTCTGTAGACACTCGACCTGTAAAAGGGAGTTCGCAGGCCAAAAATAAATGCATCGATTTTGAAATGCGATTAAATTTTAATGGAGGAGAAATTAGGGACCGTCAATTTACCGCGCTCCGCCCATTTTTATAGGCATTGTGATACTGTTGTGAGTTCAAGGAGCCCCGTTAACATTTCTGAAACCGTTTTCCTTAGGTCCTGCATTACATTTTGATGAGGATGTGACCAGATCTCAGAAAAAGTGCGCTAGTCAAATTGGAAAGTAATGTTGGGATGACCCTTAATGATTTGGCATATTGACATCAGCCATCTTTGTAGCAGCTGCAACCGGCCGACTGGTAGTTTTCGGAGAAGAGACCTAAACTGTCCCTTCCGCCGTTTTGGAAGTAAAACAAACTGGTTTTGGATATCCTCCTGAGATGTCATTCCCCTCCCCTCTCTACTCCCGGCCATAAAACCTGAACACTCTGTTTTGGGTACTGTCGGAGTCTGAAAACGATCAGGTCTAGCTTTAGTGGGCGAAAGGTAGCCGTTTCAAATCCTACTGACCACCCTCTTCACAGTGTCCCATTTTGATCATTGGGCCTCCCTACTGCGGTCGTAGCCGTTGATAGTCACACGTCGACTAACTGGTAAAAAGTAACCCCATCATCCTTTTCCCCCTGGTGGCAGGGTCGGTTACCCATCTTATCCCTCTGAATTGACACAGGGGTGACCTATTGGACAGTGTTTTTCCGCTGCCGGTTGCCGACCAAAGCTTCAACCCCTACGCTTATTTATAGTCGGTCTACTGTACGGTGGGGGAGCGGTTTATTGCGTTGGACACACCAGTTCTCGTCTGATCCTTGAAGTTAAGCAACGCAACCCCAGCTAATACTAGCATGGGTGGCCGCTTGGGAACGCTGGGTACTGCTAATAGCCAAAAATCGCTGCATTAGTGTAGTGTCTGTGCAGTCTCTGCGTTAGAACTATGTAGTGAACGGGGCTCTAATGACCTTATAGTTGAAGGGCCCTAAAACGCCAACAAACAATGGCGTCGCTAGGGTTGGCGTCACCCGGTGCGGTGACGCCATGGTGTCAACCCCCTTCCCGAAAAAAGCCGCTTCTTTTGCTTTGTTGTCGCCTCATTTCTCATGGTGTGAGTGGTGTCACCCGGTGCGGCCCGCACCCCCCTAGTGACGCCACTGCCAACAAAACGAAAAAATCTGTACGGGGGGGGGGGGAGATCACCGACACCAGGAGGCGAGCTCGTATATCTGGAAATTTTGCCTCATCTACCCGTTGTGTAGTAGGGAGGGTTCTTTGACGTGCAAATGCCATCGTACACCGCACGGGACTCGGTTTTACTTCCTCGCCAACTCTGCTCGGCCCAGTATCGAGCCTAGAACCACTGACGCAGTTACCGAGCACGCTACCACTGATAAAGATACTGAATGTTGTATTCACTACGCCGCGCCGTCTAGCGGTCTGAAATAAAATGTGACTATTTCCGCTTCCCCCCCCCCCCCCCCCGAATCGCTAGAGGTTCATCCTCTAGCAGCTGGGTTTATTTTCGAACCTCTCATGTACACGCACTGCATGGGTTGTTAGCTGCTCCTGCGCACCTTTACCTCTCTCCCCATCACCCTTCTCTTGCCCCAGTCTCATCCATTGTCGTCATTGCATCTGTGTCGCCATCTCAAGTGTGTCTTCCACCCCCTTTGTTGATTATTTTCTTTCTGTGAATAAAAGATTGTTCAATAAAAAAAAACAGGATGCGTATAAAACGGGGAACCGCAAGCAATTTGCCACGTGCATTGTGTGTCAACTATCCCTGGTGAAAATTTCATTTCCTAAAGTCCCTTGGGCGAAGCGCCGCCAACAACTCTCTGATAGAGGCATCTACTTTATTTCTTATATCAGGGTGGTCAGTATATTTTTTTTCCTCGAAATAAAGCAAGACTTGATGGAGTTTTTATTTAAAAAAAAAGGCTATTCACGAAAGACGTTTAATTGACCTCATTGATGACCTATTCACTAGGGACATTTTCACAATATGGTGATTAAACTCACGGAAAGGGTTTTTTTTAAACATTGTGCACGTTGTTTGTGTTTGCTAAAGAAAGTCTTCTTTAGATTTAGTAGTGATGCTCAATTCGGGATATTGCTAGTCCCTTCCCCCCACCTTTACTGAGACACCCCTTTTCTCTCCCTCGAGGTAGAGGCGAACTCGAGATGGAGGCGAACCTGGGTACGGATGTGCTGTTGACGAATTTGCGCTCTACTATGTGATCTATAAACGGTAGAACTCGCAGCAGCAGCCACGAGGTCCATGGTCCGATCTTGATTGGGACGGACGGTTTTTTTTTCGGACCTTTCCTTTCTCGCAACCAACGGCAATACAGTAAATATACCTGTGTTCGTTTTTCTTATTCGGGACGGGATGCGCCCCACGTTAATGTTTTTTCAGGCAGTGCACCGACCGCCATCTCTCTAGCAATAGCCTGGAACTCTTTATCACATTGTTTCAGGTTAGGCTCCTCTACATGTGCCCGTGGGTTCTTTTGGTGATAGCACCATCGCACCTCCACAATTTGAAATCGAATTCGGTCTGCCCGCTTACCACGCGGATACCCGTATCAATTGCACCACTCGGGATGTGAACCACTGAGGCAGGCTGGCCACTTTAATAATCACTCGAGGTCTAATGAGTTTAGGATCGATCCTTGACTTGTTGCTTTTGACAAATACAAATGGAAAGCACATGTAGGACCTACCTCGGTGGCGCGAGAGGTAGCTTGCTCGACTACTGCGTCAGTGGTTCCAGGTTCGTTTACTTCTGTCGAGGAAGAAGTAAAGGCAAAGAGAGGTCCCGAGTGCTCCTTCCGTGGGATGGGAAGTAATGCTGGTGCCCCACCGTGTGCCATGACCCAACTACACGGAAAAGAACCCTTTTCTACTATGCACCGTGTAGATGAGGCAAATTTCTAGGTGTAGGAACTCGGCGGAGTGCCTCAACGAGCAGTTGACCGACGACCAATAACCATAGGGGTTGGCGCTTTGGTCGGCTGTTAAAAATCACTATCCAGTATATCGCCCTTGTATCCATTCAGAGGGACAAGATGGGTACTCGACCCTGTCATGGGATTTGTTGCAGCTTAAGTCGGCAGCCAACTGTGTTAAAATACCGTCCAACAGATCGCCCACGTATCCACCCAGAGGGACAATAAAGGGTACCCTATCTTGTCATGGGCGGGAAAAGGGTTGGTAGATGTAGTTTGTTTAGGTTTTTACCCCGAAAGCTTTGTTTCATTGGTATTTTAGGGCTCTTCAACTACAGGGATCATTAGAGCGCCGTTCACTGCAGAATCTGCACAGATTCTTAGCTGTTAGGACGATTTTGGGGTATTATCAGGACTCGGTATTCCCAAGCTGTCAAGGGAGCGGCGAATTGCGTTGGACACACCAGTTCTCGTCTGATCACTGAAGTTAAGCAGCGCAACCCCAGCGCTAGTACTGACATGGGTGGCCTCTTGGGAAAACTCGGTACTGCTAATACCCAAAAATCGTCGCATTAGTGTAGTGTCTGTGCAGTCTCTGCATTGGAACTGCGCAGTGGACGAGGCTATAATGACCTTGTAGTTGAAGGGCCTAAAACACCAACGAACAAACAAACCCAGCTAGTACTATCATGGGTGACAGCTTGGGTTTGTTTGTTTGTTGGTGTTTTAGGGCCCTTCAACTACAAGGTCATTAGAGCCCCGTCCACAGTATAGTTCTTATGCAAAGACTGCACAGAGACTACACAAATGCGACGATTTTTGGGTATTAGCAGTACCCAGTTTTCCCAAGCGGTTACCCATGTCAGTACTAGCTTGGGATTGCGCTGCTTAGCTCCAGTGATCAGACGAGAACTGGTGTATCCAATACGACACAGCTCTTCCCCCAACCGGGAAAGCACATACCCCGGTATAGATGAGCGCAAGAGTTGTTTGCTCCCTCTGGTGGCGGTGATTAATATCATTAAGTCAATAAAGTGAGATGGCAGGAAAATGTCTGAAAAGAGACACTAGAAGTGATTTAATAAGGTTGTAAGTTTGCCGTTTATCGAGTTTTTAAAATGTTGATAATATGAAGAGGACAAGGATATTTTATTTTAATATCGCGGCGCTTAAACTTTGATTTAAGGCAATTAGTTATTCTGAAGTGCTAGGGTACTGGTGTTGCTGAAGATATTTTCTCAGGAGTGCTTGAAAGGACCTCATGGCTGTGTGTATCCATCATAGTCCTCTGCATATGTGCGTGCGTGTGTGCCTTTGATATAAAATGACAGTGTAAACATGGCGATTAATTAAAACGGGCCTCTCCTCCTCCCCCCAATGCCTGATATCGAAAATTTAATGAACCGCACTTAAAATTTTGTTATATAAAAGATATCTTCCGATTATAAATATGATGAAGTTATTTATATAACCGTAATATGTTTCTTGAAAATTAATCGATGGACTTTGATTTACTTATCCTGACTACTATGTCCCAATATAGAGCTCAATGATGCGGAAGTGCTTCACTCACGTGCATTCTTGTTGCTGTTGGCACATCCGTAGAGATCTTTGCTTTGATGGCGGCCTTTGCCGACTCGGTGCTTGAAAACGAGTGGAAAATTGTGTTTCAATGTGATTTTATTTAAACTGACTACTACTACATTCGGCTTGACGTCGATGCACTCCTCCTCCAGCATGGTGGCCCGTTTGCTGACCTCCCAACTGTACTTCTCTGCCAGCATCCTTTTGGTGCGTTGTTTGGTTAATTAGGCGGTAATTATCTCGGACTGACGACTGTTGAGGCTATTTACCGATGCCATGGATGAGATGACAAAAGACCCGCCTCGGTGGCGCAGGAGGTAGCGTAGTACTCCTTTACTGCATCAGCGGTTCCAGGCTCGATACTGGATCGAAGTGGGTTGACTTCTTTGGGACGAGAGAGGTCCCGAGTGCAGATGAGAAGTAAAACCGCGATCCCCTGTGAGGTACGATGGCATTTGCACTCAAAAGAACCCTCTCTACTATGCAGTGGGTAGATAAGGCAAAATTTCCAGGTGTGCGAGCGAGATCCCTCTGACGTCGGTAGAGTGCCCAGACGAACAATATGAGCGGCTGTATTGCGTCGGACACACCAGTTCTCGTCTGATCACTATAGTTGAAGCAACGCAACCCCAGCTAGTACTAACACCGGTGGCTGCTTGGGAAAACTGGATACTGCTAATACCCAAAAATCGTCGCATTAGCATAGTGCCTGTGCAGTCTGCATTAGAGCTACGCTGTGGACGGCGCTCTAATGACCCTGTAGTTCAAAGGTCCTAAAGCAGCAACGCGTTTGCACGTCAAAGAACCCTCTCTACTATGCAACGGGTAGATGAGGCAAAATTTCCAGGTGTAGGAGCTCGGTGGAGTGCCCCAACGAACAGTAGGACGACGGTAAAAAAGTATAGGAGTTGTAGCTTTTTGTCGGCAGCCGGCTGCGTAAAATACCGTCCAATAGATCGCCCATGACTCCATTCAGAGGGACAAAGAGGAGCACCTGACCTTACCATAGGCCGGAAAAAGATTAGTACAATAGTTGCCTTTGAACTTACTTCTGCATTTGGATGTTTGCCGTTTAAAAAATGAGGGGAAGGTTGTCTTTGCACCCCTGAAAGACCGAGGTACTTTCAAGATTCATGTTTCCAATCTGGTCATGGGTAACAATTAAGATTACCTGTAATCTTTGGCTGGCCCTCGTTTGTTTTGTACAGGCTGCTGTAATGTGTGACAAGGATTTCGTTTGCAAGCTGTAGTCGTCTCCTCATCACCAGATGGCAGTGGTGGGCATCTGAATTTCGTTGATTAAAGGACAAAGTGGTGCAGTGACATTATGGTGTTGACGTCATGGTTAAGTTTACCTTCCTCGTCCTCCTCCTCCTCTTAGAGCTCTAGTTGTATTTTGTGATGTCCCAAGAAAGAATATATATTTTTCAAGTGGCGTGGAACTCTTTAGTTCACAGTTTGACTACTTGACAGAGTTTTCTGTAAATTTTCTCATGAGAGAGTTGAAACTGAGGGAACTA
Organism: Trigoniulus corallinus; assembly: GCA_013389805.1. NCBI lineage: Eukaryota > Metazoa > Arthropoda > Diplopoda > Spirobolida > Trigoniulidae > Trigoniulus > Trigoniulus corallinus. The sequence continues at coordinate 25,349,470 of JAAFCE010009109.1, forward strand.
GGAGGGGATGGGGATCAACGAGTCCCAGCGATTTTAAGTGTCCAGCAACCATTTCTTCTGCCTGTTTCTTGTGATGGTCATCCATTATATTTACGTCTTCATTTTTGAGTGCTCGTTCGTCCCTTCTTTTCTTCTTCTTCTTCGATTGTCCCGCACCACTTTTTTTTTGTTGCTGCTTGGTCCCTTACCCCCAGTTATGCTTTTTTTTATTTTTTGTTTGTTTCAATAACTTCTCAAGTGTATGATAAAGATTGAATTTATGGTAGATACACACTATTCTTCTACTGTCATAACTTCACAGCATGGCGATTAGAGAGCGAAATGACGCTCCATATTTAGTGTTATTAGAGTGTAGCACTTCTGTATTCTCCTCTATGTTCTGAACTGTCATGTGAAGAGCACAGGACATTTATGGTTCAATTGGTGATTTAACCGAATTTTGAAGGAGTTGTTTGAACGATTGGCCTTTAAATAGTCGGTGGAGGGTTAGGGTGAACATCTTTTCTTTTCGTTTCTCCATTACTTCGTCCTGAAGGACTCATGTCATCATTTCTACAGAATTTTTATACTCAAGTGCTTTAAAAAAAAAAGATGAGGAATACTAAGGGAGAAGTGAAGGGCTTCTTTGCTCTCTTTCCTCTCCGTTTTTCTTTTTCAAAATGAATGTTTTAAGATGACCACTACCGTAAGATAGAGCTGTTAAGAGGGTGCAATATGCGCAATATCCAGCATTTTTTTTCTTGCCGAATTGTGTAGGGGAACTGCTTTCTTTTTGACTGAGTACATCTTCAAGTGTATCCACCTGGTGAGCAACAACATAAAATCCAGTGGGCTAGTGCTTTTTGTTTTGGTTGTCCATTTGCAGGCATAACCGAGAGTGACCGTAGAGGATGGGGAGAAGAAGAATAGAGAATTGTCGCTGTTCTTCTGTTGGCTGGGGGCCGGCTTCGGTGACGCAGTGGTTCTAGGGTCGATAGTGGATCAAGATGGTTTGACTTCTTTCGGGTGAGAGAAAAGGCCCTCTGTGAGCATTCCGCCGGATGGGAAGTAAAGCCGTAGTCCCATGCGGTGTATACGATGTCACTTGCACGTAAATAAAACCCCTTCTATATACAAATATACAACGTGCAGTCCGACAAAATCCCCAATTTTTTGTTTGTTTCGTTGGTGTTTTAGGGCCCTTCAACCACAAGGTCATTAGAGCCCCGTCCACTGCATGGTTCTAATGCAGAAACTGTACAGACACTACACTAATGCCACGATTTTTGGGTATTAGCTGTACCCAGTTTTCTCAAGCGGCCACGCATGTTAGTCCTAGCTGTGGTCGCTTTGCTTAACTTCAGTGATCAGACGAGAACTGGTGTGCCCAACGCAATACAACCGCTCCACAAAATTCCCAGGCGTGTTATCTCGACCCGTTGTGTCTTTGGAAGGTAAGTGCTTCCCCAATCAATCGGAATTGCCTGACGGTTTAGAAGTAGTGGGGTTGCAGCCTTAGGTTGGCAGCCCATTGCATAAAACTACCGTTCAACAGATCCCCCATATGCCCCAGTGGGACTCAACTGTGTATCCAACCCTGCCATAGTGGGAAGAGGGTCAGTATTGTTTTTAGAAGTGAATGGTTAGAAGTTGGATTTGTTAACGAAAGGGGTGGTGAGCTGCTTATTTCGTTGGACACACCAGTTCTCGTCTGATCACTGAAGTTAAGCAACGCAACCCCAGCTAGTACTGACATGGGTGGCCGCTTGGGGAAACTGGGTACTGCTAATACCCAAAAATCGTCGCATCGGTGTAGTGTCTGTGCAGTCTCTGCATAAGAACTATGCTGTGGACGGGGCTCTAATGACCTTGTAGTTGAAGGGCCCTAAAACACCAACAAACAAACCAAAAATCTCGTCCGATCACTGAAGTTAAGCAACGCAAATCCAGTTAGTACTAACATGGGTGGCCGCTTGGGAAAACTGGGTACTGCTAATACCCAAAAATCGTCGCGTTAGTGCAGTGTTTGTGCAGTCTCTGCATTAGAACTACAAAGTGGACGGGGATCTAATGACCTTGTAGTTGAAGGGCCATAAAACACCAACGAATAACAGCAACAACGAAAGTGGTGCAAGATCGATTCCGACTGTGGTCAGGCAGAATACGGACTGGACTCTCTTTGGTCTTTATCCCTTCACCTCGTCTTCCTTCTCCTGTTTCCTCCTTGTCACTCTCCAAAATGTCTGTTAGATCCATAACGAAATTATACCAGTACTGTTTGTTAGCCAATCTTTGTTGGTTGTGTTGTCAGATACTATTAACGCAATCAGGAAAATAAATGATTTGATCGGTTAAAGGCTGACGCATTATTAGATTGGAAGGCAGACCTGAGGCATTGAGGACATGGCAAAGTTAGAAATGGAAAAAAAATGTGATGGGACTTTGAAAGAGAAGTCCTGGGGTTGACTCTGGTGGAGATCGTTGAAGTTGGGGGAGGAGAGGAATAAGTTGAATTTGAAGTAAGAGATAAATAAGGACCAATCGAGAAGGAAACTCGTAACTGATCATGATGGCGAACCGGACATTTATTTAATTGTGAACTAAACGAGTGGCGAAGACAAAATGAAAAGGCGAAGGAGAGAAAAAGTAATTAATGAAGGTGAGAGTTGATCGATGTAGATTTCAGGAGTAGGAAATGACTTTCGTATGTCTTGTTAGTTTCTTTTTCACTTTCTTCTTATTTAAAACGGTAAGACAAGAAATCGAGGGCTTGTCCTCTCTGAAACTATTTGAAATTTTCGAATAAAGTAGAGAAAACACTAGGATGGATCAGGGAGAGAGAAAAAAGAAACGTAAATTCAGAAATTTTAGTATCGCAACTGTAGTTTTTATGTTCAGGAATGTTAAGGAGTTTGTTGATGTCTTCTAAGACTGCAAATAAGAAAAAGACGACTAAAAGGCTAGTATCTTTTAAAAGACAATAAGTATTGAAGAAATAGTACTGTAAAAGACAGTGATGTGGTGAGGTTCCTAAGAAAGTAACAAATGACCTTTCTAAAAGGAATTTTCGTCCCTCAAAAGGCAGCTCAAGAAATTGCTTTTCTTAGACTTTTTCTTGCTTTTGCCAACTAAACTGGACATGCGAGTGAATTTGACTCAGATGGATACCGGTGTCCATTTCGCACCAAGGTTTGGTTGATCTTGACTGCAAAATAGGGTGGGGAGCGGCGAGTTGCGTTGGACACACCAGTTCTCGTCTGATCACTGAAGTTAAGCAACGCAAGCCCAGTTAGTACTGACATGGGTGGTCGCTCGGGAAAGCTGGGTACTGCTAACACCCAATAATCGTCGCATTAGTGCAGTGTCTGTGCAGTATATGCATTTGAACTATACAGTGGACGGGTCTCTAATGACCTCGTAGTTGACGGGACCTTAAACCCCAACAAACAAATGCAAAATAGGGTCCGTAAGCATTTGGAAATGTCTGAGTCATCAGGGTTCAATGTTTATAATCCTGCCACGAAACTCTTGACCTTCCCGGTTCCATAAATTCCAGCGCCATTTTAATTTGAAGGAATCCATCTTTTCCACTAATAATAATCAAATATGTAGGGCAGTCTAACGTTTCTTCTTCGCGCCCTAAAGGGGATCATTCTCGCCTGATCGGGAGCGGTGAGTTGCGTTGGACACACCAGTTCTCGTCTGATCACTGAAGTTAAGCAACGCCAGCCCAGTTAGTACTGACATGGGTGGTCGCTCGGGAAAGCTGGGTACTGCTAATACCCAATAATCGTCGCATTGGTGTAGTGTCTGTGCAGTCTATGCATTAGAACTACGCAGTGGACGGGTCTCTAATGACCTCGTAGTTGACGGGACCTTAAACACCAACAAAGAAGAAGAACTCGCCTGATCATTGAAGTTAAGCAGCGCAATCCTAGCTAGTACTGGCATGGGTGGTCGCTTGGGAAAACTGGGTACCGCTAGTATCCAAAAATCGTCGCATTAGTGTAGTGTCTATGCAGTTTCTGCATTAGAACTACACAGTGGACGGGGCTCTAATGACGTTGTAGTTGAAGGGCCCTAAAACACCAACAAACAAATAATCTATCCTAAATTATGACTTATAAAGTAAGGGGTTCTAGTTGGTATCGTTGTCCTGAAATTGTTACTTTAGGCTACGCTTTAGGCACACATTTTTCCCCTCGGAATTCTACCTCTGGACTTCTTGGCCCCTCACTCTTCCGAAAAAATATGGCATTGCCGTAAGTATAAATATTTATGTTTTCATTTCAAAGGCAATGGCGAGGTAGTCTGGGGGTGGTGAACGTCGCCGAAAAATTGAGGGAGAATAGGCTGAGGTGGTATGGACACATCATGCGTAGAGGGTAAGAAGAGCTCATCAGGTCCATTCCAGGAAAGCAGGTGGTAAGTAGCACTAGGGTCAGGAGGAGACCGAAGCAGACGTGGGAGCAGGTTGTCCGTAAGGGTATGACAGTGTGTTGGATGGACGGGGAACTGGTGAGAGATAGGCGGGAGTGGAGGGCGAGAACCCGCAGACCCGACACCGCCATAGGCAGGAGAAGGGTATGATGATGATGAAAGGCAATGGCGGCCGGCCTCTGTGGCGCAGTAGGTAGCGCGCTCGGTAATTGCGTCAGTGGTTCTGGGTTTGCTACTGGACTGAGGTGTGTTGGCTTCTTTCGGGCAAGAGAGAGAGAGGGGGGTCCCGAGTGCGCCTTCCTTCGGAAGAGAAGTAAAATCGAGGTCCAGTGTGGTGTACGATGGCATTTGCACGTAAAAGAACCCTCTCTGCTATGCAACGGGTAGAAGAGGTAAAGGTATAGGATTTCGTCAGGTGTAGAATCCCGTCGCAGGTGTAGGATCTCGTCCCCTAACGTCGGCGGAGTGCCCCAACAAACAATAGACCGACCATAAATAATCTTAGGAGTTGCAGCTTTGGTCGGCAGAGCGTCTGTGGAAAATACCGTCCCATCCGAGTGTCCATTCAGAGATACCAAATGGGTACCCGACGCTGCCATAGACGGGAAAAGGGTTAGGAGTTTGCTTTTAATGGCAATGGCGACTGTAATCGTCCCGTTTGAGAATTTGCATAGTGTTTCACTCCCCTCTCCTTCATTCGTCATTGATCTTCACTTTTACTCCTCGTCGCTAGAAAATGTCGTTTTAGAAGTACATCTGGTGGCATTGTTAGCCCACTAGAAGCAGCAGTACCAAGGAGGTGCTGCTAGATGTGGTAAGCCTGTGAAGGGGAGAAAAACGCACCTCATTTTTTATCTCCTGTTAAATTGACACATAATAAGTACGATCAAAATACGATATTTTTTTTTTTTAGTTCTAAGAAATATTTCTTTTGCCCTCTTTCACTGGAAACGTTCCTGAGAAAAGTGGTGGTTAGAAGGAGGAATTCACTTGCGGGACGTTATGTTTTTAGGGGATTTCGCAGGGATGGTAGGCGAGACCATGAAATAAATGAACGAGCAGTTAGGAGATGGAGATAGATAAGAAAGGGGAGAAAATGGGGAAAGGGGGGTGAAGAAATACTGATAAATATAATCATTAACCTGTACCATATTTTAGCATTTGGCACTCAAGGCCCATAGGAGAATAATTTGATTCCTTACAAAAATATATATTCAGTATATCATTTGGTTAATAGTGCGGTCCTGATGTGACCATCTTTTCTTACAACAGTTGGACAACCCTAGGCGTGGTCGTCCTATATCTTAGGATTAAATGCATAAGGGGCCTATGGTACTGAGAGCGAATGGAAACCAGGGAATAGGCGTGAAAATGCTTGCAAAACATAAAGAGGGATAGAAAGAGGGGATGGAGATCTTTTGTCGACCCGTTTGAGGTAACAATTGGTCTGAGTTCGAAATCTTCAGGTGTGTTGTTATCATCTTTTCTCCGTGGATTTCTGAGAATGTAAGCAAAATTTAAGTTTCGTGTCTAGTTTTCGGTGATCATAATTGACCCTCCGTCATCCGAAATCTTTAAAAGTTGCATGATCTTTTCAAGACAGAGCTTATATGAGACCCTCTTCCCCCCTCCCTAAAGTGAGAAGAAGGAATAAAGAAAATGCGTTTTGTTGAGGCGATAAGAGCTATTTGGAAGATTTGGGGTTAGGAAAATCCTTATAAATCGGACATTTGGAGAGAGGAAAGTACATTCTAGGGGTGTGTGGACCTTCCTCCTATCCCCCCTGTGCCATCCACTATACTGTTGAGCCATAACATAGCCTTACAAAGGGCTCTTCAATATAAATACACCTGGGGGTCATTGCATTTTTGCAGATTATTTGAGCTCTCTTGTTGTCCCTCAGTAGCCCACCGATAAAAATGGTCTGCTGCATGCTGATAGAAGACCCGCCGCGGTGGCGTGTTGGTTAGCACGCTCGGCAACTGCGTCAGTAGTTCTAGGTTCGATACTGGACCGAGGTGGGTTGGCTTCTTTCGGGAGAGAGAGAGAGAGGCCGCGAGTGTGCCTTCTTTCGGATGAGAAGTAAACCCGAGGTCCCGTGTTGGTGCACGATGGCACTTGCACGTAAAACAACCCTCTCTACTATGCAACGGGTAGATGAGGTAAAATTTCCAGGTGTAGGAACTCGCCCCCTGGCGCCGGTAGCATTCGCCAGCGAACACTAGACCGACGATAAAAAAAGCGTAGCGGCAGTGGCGTCACTAAGGGGTTGCGGGCCGCACCGGGTGACACCACTCGCACCATGAGAAATGGGGTAACACCAAACCAGAAGAGGCTTTTTTCGGGAGAGGGGGGTGACACCTAGTTGTGACGACATAGTGACACCAACCCTAGCGACGCCACTGCGTAGGGGTGCAGCTTTGGCCGGCAACCGCCTGCAGAAAAAACTATGACCAATATATCGCCCTATGTCCATTCAGAGGGACAGAATGGGTACCGGACCCTGGAAAAGGGTTAGGAGTTGCTTTTTGCTTTTGCATGCTCGAAAGTGACCAAAGTGGAGGTGACCGTTCACCTTTTGTCGTGCCCATTCACTGTGACGTCGTCGTCGATCAGTGCAGAGCGACGACTGATATGGGCCATTCGCATTTTACGCCCTCCTGTATGTAACTTAATGATGAGAATGTTGTTTGTTGTAATATCTTTGACGTCAATCTAACTTGAGTCTCTCATTGAGCCCGAACGCTTTGCTTTCCAGTGTTGTGAGCCTTATGTACTGTATTTGGGACTAATGATTGCCTTAATTCCGGGGGCGTGTTTAAAATGTTGTTGATTGTACGGAGGAAGATAAAAGACCGCGCTTCAGAAAGCTCAATGTATACAAAGCACTTAAGAAATAATTAATGTAATGCAGGTTTAAGAAAAAGGAGAAACCAAAAAAAAAAAAAATTGGGACTGAGTCGAAGACACATTCCATCAGGATGAACAGGGTGATGACGGGTAGTTCTTGGATGTAATTTGTAAAACTGATGGATGAGAGAGGGTAGAAGTTCATGGAGGTAATCAAATAAACTTGGGGGAGGGTGCTATCAATTAATCTTAGTGTGATTTGTAAAGTCGGTTTGTAATTTCAATTCATTTGCTTTTGGGAAATTTGAAACCCATCAGTGAGCTGAAGTGTTGCCTGCCGAAGGGAAGAAGCAAACATACAAGAGGAGGGAGGAGGGTAAACTATGTAGAGAGGAAGTGACCCATTCTTATCTCTGGGTTATCTCTCAACTGCCCATTTCTCTCTTCGGCTTCTTTTTCCCCAAATCATCTTGATTTACTCCATGGGAAATGACTGTGATAAGAGCTGTTGTGAAATTAGATTCATTTTATTGTGGTAAACTTAAGAAAAATTGTTTAATTCTTAAGGTGCTAGGGTTGAGTGGTCCATAATCAGATGGATGGTTGATTCCCTATTGAGATTGACGGTCATTTTACTAAAAATACCACAACATCCACCCCTTCTCATCCCATTTTCCGAGCGGCGAATTGCGTTGAACACACCAGTTGTCGTCTGACAACTGCACAATCGCAACTGCACAACTGCACGTCCCGCCGTTGTGGCGTAGTGGTTAGCACGCTCGGCAACTGCGTCAGTAGTTCTAGGTTCGACACTGGACCGAGGTGGGTCGGCTTCTTTCGGGCGAGAGAGAGAGAGAGGCCGTGAGTGTGCCTTCTTTCGGATGAGAAGTAAAACCGAGGTCCCGTGCGGGTGTACGATGGCACTTGCACATAAAAGAACCCTCTCTACTATGCAACGGGTAGATGAGGCAAAATTTCCAGGTGTAGGAGCTCGGTAGCATTCCCCAACGAACACTAGACCGACGATAAATAAGCGTAGGGGTGCAGCTTTGGCCGGCAACCGGCTGCAGAAGAAACCTATGACCAATATATCGCCCTATGTTCATTCAGAGGGACAAATGGGTACCCGACCCTGTCATAGGCGGGAAGAGGGTTAGGAGTTGCTTTACACCAGTTGTCGTCTGATCATTGAAGTTAAGCAACGCAACCCCAGCTAGTACTGACATGGGTGGCCGCTTGGGAACACTGGGTACTGCTAATACCCAAAAATCGTCGCATTAGTGAAGTGTCTGTGCAGTCTCTGTATAAGAACTATGCTGTGGACGGGGCTCTAATGACCTAGTAGTTGAAGGGCCCTAAAATACCAACAAACAACATACCGTTTTCCTGTATGTAAGATTTTGTCAGTGATCACGCAGTACTAGGCAAGATAATGGGTCATCACGGTCCATGAGTAAAGTTGTGAGGGAGGAAGGTTGGTTGGTGGTCATTGTTAGTGGGCAATACTGGGCTGATATTAAACTGTAATATGATTAGTTTAGTGGTTAATGTATTTGAAGGGTGAAGGTTTAAAATGAAGTTTGAGTCAAAATAGCTTTTTTGGTTAGCAATAGATGGCGCTGGCGATGATACCCTGGATGTTCCTCATGTTATAATGCTTACAAAATGTATTCAATATCTACTTAGCTTTTCCTCACAACCACCACTGCTACTCACTCTGCCATATTCCGCTTCCCGCCTCGCCTAAGAATCCACTTAATTCCTGTTGGTAATGGTGTTACACCAATTGTTTACACCATCCCCTCCTCATCACTAACCCCTCTCCCCTCCATTTTTGCCATCACGAATTTCTCTGTATTTCCTTTAACCCCTACATCTCTCGCTTTCTCCTTTTCCTCCACAAATGGGTCGTTTTCGTTATTTCTACTTTTATGCCTCTGTAAGAGTGCTTGCTCCGTGTAGGAAAAAGAGGCCCCCCCCTCCCTCTTCTCCTCTCCTTCTGAACCAACCAATGACTGCGAAATCTAACAGCTGTTGCTACAACATTAGATTTAAATCACGAGTGAAATGAATGCCGGGCAATTAAATGCAAAATGTTGCATGAACACACACATACAACTGCGGTTCGCGTACAGTCGAGTCGGCCCCCCTCTCTCTCACTCTAATTAAACAAGGAAATATGCAGATGACTGGGTGTAGAGGAAAGGAGTGAGGGCTCTAGTAAGACTTGCAATCGAAATTATATTTTTATATTTAATCACGGCGACAGCAGCAGCAGTAGCAGCAAGCAACGCGTAACGATGATGGCGCACAGCCTCTTCTAGGACAGGGCCGTCGTTTTCAAGTCTTGAGAAAACCAATTCTGGAAAGAGGGAAGAAAATTTGGGCTCCTGGCACCATTAAGGGCACATAGATACACGTATGCATGATACGGTAGCGACAATTCTGCGCTGTAGTCGACTCCTTTGACGCGTGTTAATATGAACCACCGTCACGCTCAATAATTTACAATAATCATATGCATCGATCTAATGGGTGCTAACGTCTTATACCCATTTCTTTTCATTGATCCTCGCACTTGCTCCCTCTCCCTTCTCGCTTTTTAGATGCTATGGAACCCCTCTCTCTCCCCAGTCCTATTTTCTCTCACCATTCCTCCTCTCCCCTATCACCACCGACTTCTTCCTACAACCTCGGTTTTTTAACCACAAGTGTATTTATTTGTTGTTGTTGAAGCGAATTAGATTTTTTTATGTACATGGCGAACCATACCACATATTGCACTCTGATTTGTAATTCAGGTGTAATAATGGTTCTAGTGGTTTTGTAAGGATAATGTTGTGGTCATCGTCCGCCTTGATTTTACTCTTACCAGCTCTCTCTCGTTTCCCCCTTTAGCCTGCTCCCCCCTTTCCTGGTCCTACATCTTGTCGTTAGACAGCCATGGTAGTGTGACTTATTTAACGTCGCCTTTCTAGCCCTGGCTTTGGCTCTGACGTTTGCGATTGTGCACTCACCTCTTGAATATACTGTACGATGATCGATCCTGATGGAAGTTCGATACAGAGGGCCTCTCTCCCATCTCTATTTTTGCTTTTTGTGGACGTCCTGCATCTGGTAGACTGATGCTGACCAGAGGCGTGTCACTGGCTGGCAATATGTTTTAATATAAGTTGAGCCCTTGTCGCCCTCTATAAACACCCAATTCATCCCCATCCTCCCTCCATTGCATTAACATTTAATCCATATAAATCCGTCGATTGTGCGCATCCATCGTTGTCGAAACAAACGAGCATCCATCCAGCTGGATAGATATCCGTTGTGTAGTATTTGACGGAATTATGGTTGATCTAACCTCAATTGTGACTGTCTTTCTTCCATTACCTTCTCTTCCTCTCTTCTTCCCTTATCTGCCCTCCTCGCCCGCCCTCACTCCACTGCTCTCGGCTGTTCACCATACTGTTTTTTTTCTGGAGTGAGGAGGCAGAGGACAGGGCGGGAGAGAAGAAGATGGTGGATGTGAACCACATGGTACCTTTGAGTATCCAGGAAGAGAGCGGAGGAGAACGGGACTGCGGGTGCTAAACTGTCGTTTTTTTATTTCTGAGAGACGAGTGTCAATACTGGATGAACTCTTAAATGGAAATGGATCCTTAAATAAGTAACATGCAAATTTCGGATGACAGAAAATGGATTTCCATGAACTGTTTCCATGAGAGTTGGGTAACTGACAGCGCCCTCTCTGGTAACATAATGTGCCTACTACTGAATGTATTGGTCGATTACTAAAATGGCATTTTGTAATAGTGCGAAAATTTTGCGACTTATTTCCGTCTTGTGGGATGCGTGCAACCTATCCATTATTCTGCACTGGATCCATTAGGGGCGGTTCAGTAGATTCCAAATACCTTGAGCGCCCTCTCTTGGCGCCAATTTCAATTCCTATCACTACTGACACACATATGCACCTGGTGTTGATAGTCAGGCATTTTAACGTTGATCTGTCTACCACACTGCAGAGGTGAATGCAATTCAGTCCCGGATTTACCACTAGGCTAAGTAGGCTGAAGCGTAGGGCCTCAACATTTAGTGGGTTTCAAAACTTAAGAAAAGGGCCTCAAAATTGAACTAGCCTAGGGCCTCTCAGTATCTAAATCCGGCACTGATGCAATTGTGTATGTGAAGAGGGCGAGGAGTGGAACGGAGGTTCCTAACCCTGAGAATTTAACAGTTTACATCTTTGTTGAAAAAGGGTTCTCTTATGCTATTCCCCCACCCTACCGTCATTATCTGGTTCATGGTGCACCAGGTCGATCCTGCCCGTTAAAGGCATTAATGGGTTATTCTTCAACCTGCTGTCAACGTAATGATACAACCAATTCCTTACTTATTTTAAGGTCAGCCTGTTTTCTTTGTTGGGACACTTTTCTCCCACCAACACCAGAAGGTGAGAGGACAGTAGTGACTTCGTACACCCCATTTTCTCTCTCTCTCTCTCTCGCCCTATAAAAATGGCCACTGGCATCCACCAGGGTTGAACTCACGGTGACAGGTAAGCCAATCTCTGCGCCAGTGTGGGTCGGCGAAAATCCCAGGTGTAGAGACTGGGTGTCGATTAGGAAGATGAAAGAATGACGCCTCGGAAGTCCAAAGCAAGCTATCTAATGTCAGTGTCAATGGAACCTAGAGTTGAAAAAGGTCATCAATGTAGTTATTGACGACTTTTAACAATGATTAATTTCTGTAATGATGGAAATGCTGTTTCCGGTAGTTTATTCTTGTATATGAAGGAGGGACATCTGTGTGTGGTCTGAGTAATGTTTGGTGATTGCAGCCTGCAGATAAGTCCTTGTTTTTAAGGCTCTCAAGTCGTGGTATTCGGGATATTGACGTTGCCAAGGAGATGTAGTTGGGGGGTAAGGGATTTTCCCCCAATTGTATTCCGTCTGTTTTCTTGTCTTGGAAGTCCATCTAGAGGAGTGCGTTGCGAAGATGTCGGCGGCCCCAAATTGATGGTGAAGAAGCATGATTTAGGAGAAGTTGCCTACAAAAGAGGGAGTTAAGAATTTGAAGGTCATTTCACTTAAAATTTTTATTTAATTTTGGACTTGATAGATCATAAATTTTAAAGTTTTTTTTTTTTTTGTAAAGTCGACCCACCCGCCTCTTTTTTTTTTTGTAGTTTAATATATGAATTAGAAAATAGTCTGGAGCTTAAATATTTCAAGTGTTTCAAGATGCCCCCTTCATCTTCTTTCGGAATGAGTAAGTAGCCTGCTATCATTGTTTGGAGGGGATGAGGAGTTTTGAATGATAGTTAGGAGGGGTAACGACGAGGTTAAGGTGCAAAAAAGAGGTCCTCTGTTGTAATATATATTTAAGTTTCCTAAGGAGAGAGAGAGAAATTAGAAATATGACTGACGCAAGTTTAAAGGCTGTCCTTTAGCTCATTGACAGGTTCCACCTCTTGCCCATCCACTCTGTCGTCTTCAGATCGATTCTTATGTGGAGCGGTTGCCCTTTAGCTCTTTATAGGGCCACTTCTCGACTCCTTGCAATGTTACAGTGCCGTTGAGACTGGAGTATAAATTATACCCTTGTCTACTAACATTTGCTACTATGCATTAGAGTGCTGCTCCTAGTCGTTGTTTCTTTCTCTCCTATTCTACACCCCCCTACCCTCTACATTTCTCAATTCCTGACACCCTTCTACTGTTAAATATTCCTTCTGTCACTTTTCCATCGTCTCTCCCCCGGCCTCTTTCTTCTCCTGGTTCGCCATTAAGAAAGTATCCACCCTCTTACACTTTTCTTAATGTTGTACTGCTACCTACCATGAGGTCGCCATATTTGTTAGTAAATAGTCAGGTTAGCGCCCCCTATCATTTGGAAACAATCGACTGATGCTTCTAAGGTACGTCTGTAGATGATGATGATGATGATAATGATGATTTGGTGCCCGATGAAGAACGTATATGCATCTATATAGGGATTTAGGGTCCTGCCTCTTTATGGCATTCGCAGTAATTAGCTGAGAAGTAAGGTGCCCCAAAGGTCCCATTTCAAGTATTTCACTCTCTATCTCAATCTCCCCCCCTCTCTCTCTCTCTTTACTTTCTTTGTCCCTCCTTCTCCTGTCTTTCTATTCCATTTTCCTTCTTCCTTAAGTCTACCTGCCCTTTCCTTTCTTCATTCTGACTTAGTGGGGAACTACTTAGATGGTAGCCTAATCATCCGACTTCCTTAGTCCATTCATTAGTAATGAGGTGCGGCAGATGCATTTGCGGTGGCGCTGCTGCCATTCAAGAGAAATCGTCTTCTTTATTTTCATCATCTCCTTCTGCCTCATGCCCTTCTATCCACCTCTTTTTCGGAGTTCCCCCCTCCCTCATTTATTCCCTATCCTTCAAAACTCCTCGTTTATTTCACTACACACCCTTCCTCTTCTTCGTCCTTCTTTCTCTCTCGCTCTGTCTCTCTCTCTCTTCCTCCTTCCCCTGCCGGCCTCTAAGGCTCATTATCAAGTTGTGTCGAAAATTGTTGAGAAACGGTCCTTTGCAAGTAGGAACCTCATTGATTCAGGTCTATAATCCTTAAAGACTGGCAATAAAATCTTTGGAAATGCATGTAAGGAGTAGTCTTACCGTTTCACAAGACTGTTTTCTTGAATGTAGACGGAAGTTGGCATGTTAGCTTAGGGCACGCAAGTAGCAGGAACTGGTAAAATGGAGTTGTCGCTGTCTAGAGGGTAATCCTACTCCTTCCAGATTTACAACAATAAAAATGAACACACCAATAGAGAGAGAGAGAGAGAAAACTCGTCTAAATTCCAATTGGATCCTATTTAAAGAAAGGGTTAAAATTTTAGTTGCAAGAGTGCGCCTCCAATTTCTGTTTTCTTAACATTGCAGTAGTACGCACCGACCCCTAAAAAAAAGAGGCCCGTAAGCTCCGGAATCGTCTGCTTTATAGAGAAGAGGATCTTAAAAGTGGATATAGGAAAGTTTCGGGTTGGATTTTTTTTTTTTGTGTTGGTGTTTCAAGGCCCGTCACCTACAAGGTCATTAGAGCCCCGTCCACTGCGTAGTTCTACTGCAGAGACTGCACAGACACTACACTATTGCGCCGATTTTTGGGTATTAGCAGTACCCAGTTTTCCAAAGCGGCCACCCATGTTAGTACTAGCTGGGTTTGCATTTCTTAACCTCAGAGATCAGACGAGAACTGGTGTGCCCAACGCAAGTTGCGGCCAAGTTGCGTTGGACACACCAGTTCCCGTTAGATCGCTGAAGTTAAGCAGCGCACACCCACGTCAATGCCAACTTGGGTGGTTGGTAAAGAACGTTGGGTGCTGAAAATTAACCCTCTTCCTCATCCTTTCACCTACCTCCTCATCTCCCGTGGGCAGCCTCCTAAGGGGTTGACCTGTTATGGCTGCCTGGCTTACACCCCAACCCACAAACTAACACTAACTGTATAGGAGAAATCTTTTTGAGCCAAATATAGCCGCGCTATGCTGGATCGAGGTGAACTGCCTTCTTTCGAGCGACAGTGAGACCTCCCCAGTGCACCTCGGGTCAGATAGGAAATAAAGCCTTGGCATCGTGCGGATATAAGATGGAATCATCAGGTCCCTAAGACCTCAGGGAGGCCTTATGCACGGATCTGCTTGGCCTACATTCGTGACTAAGCTGACATCTGCTCTGAACTTTAAGGGCCTCTCTTTGCCCTGTCTGCTCTGGGCCATAGATGATGTGTCCATCATACTGCACATGCTCAGTTAGGTTGTTTATTTACACTACGTAAGTTAATGATGCTGTATTGTTAAGCAGAAGAGACTGGGCTAAGATTGAATTTGGACGATTGTTGTATGGGGTGATGTCTATTGCGAAAAACCCAGCCCCCCCCCCCCGGTTCTTCACCGGTGTTGTCGCGGTATTTTGACGTTGAATAAAGGTGTCGAGGATTTTTATTTTGGAGGGCAGGAGTAGGGGTTTGTTATTTGAAGTAATTAACAATGGACAGAAGAACTTGTCACCTCTTAAGTGTTATCTGATGTGGACAATTGTAATCTCCTTCTTGTGATGCGCCCCAGTCGCCGTTAGATTTCTCGAGTTCACAGTGGCGGACGGGGGGCCCAATGGATGCTATTTTTTTTTTCGTTGGTTTGTAAGGGAAATAAACATGTGGTCTTGTTCCCACATAATTCTGTATACAGATACACACACAACAATTTGGTTGTATTTGTAGGCGCATTAATCTCGGTTATTCATCGTCAATTCGTTTGCAATCCTAAGATCCTATGTTTTCTTATGTCCTCGACCTCGGACCCTTCCTACACCTTCTTCCCTCTTCCCCTTCCTCTTGCCCCCCTCTCTCTCTCCTCCCTCCCGCCATCTCTCGTAGGCTTCTAGTTATCGTGCTACTGTTTATCACAGCCGCTGCGCTCTCCTCTTACTTCAACTCCTGCCTCCCTTTCCTGGCCTTAACGACCCCAACCGCCCTTTCTTTTTCCCTCTGTGGTGAACAGACGGTGGTACGTGATGCGATGCACTCTCTCGAGTGCGTTTCGTGCCCATAAACCTCGGAGTTACGTAGGAGTGTAGTAGCAGTAACAAGGAGTCCATTTGCGATGATGACCACTATAATCATCAGACTGCACTAAAACGTGGGCTCATTCCAATCTTTGAAGAGTTTGGTGGTCAATAAAAGCGAAGGGATTAGAAACGACTAGGCGAAACAGCTCGTAATGTACAGTAGTTGTTTATAGTAGCAGTAGAGGCCCTATGCAGGCATTGGCATACCTGGTGAGAAAAATGAGGGGACGCCGACGATGACGGGACATGAAGGCTCGTAATTTTGGGATGATTGTGATGGGAAGAGTCCCATCTGTGAGATTCGTTCACACCTACGTTTTAATTCTTTCTCTCTTAAAAATGTACGTACATTTTCCATACTAAATGGTCCATTTGATGATGGGTCCCATTCCACGGGTCAAGGATTTACAAAGGTCCTAAAACCCACAAAGAAATTTTTATATAACTTCTTCACTTCGGGGCCCATGTAAGTTCCCCTTCCTCCAATCCGGGGAGTGGATAATTGCGTTGGACACACCAGTTCTCGTCTGATCACTGAAGTTAAGCAGCGCAACCTCAGCTAATGCTGCCATTGGTGGCCGCTTGGGAAAACTGGGTACCGCTAGTATCCAAAAATCGTCGCTTTAGTGTAGTGTCTGTGCAGGCTCTAATGACCTTGTAGTTGAAGGGCCCTAAAACACCAACAACAAATCCAATCCGGGCCGAGAGACTTGGTTTTAATGAGGTCATGATGGGGCTCTCCAGTTTGGAACTAGAACATCGTACAGTTCAGGTCTTTCGACATTGATCTTGTGAGAAAGTACTGTACTGATATTTTCGGTGCAATATCATGTCCACCTTGTGGACACATGCCCCTCTTCCTCTTCCCCCTTCTCATCACCCAACTTCCCAAACAACTGTCCTGTTATCTCTCGCACAAGTCCAGCTTTAGGTACACACTCTCTTCCCTTGTAATTCAGCAGAGGGAGACGAGAAGGAGGAGCACAACATTGGAAAGTGTGTTTAGGTTGGGAGGAGGTTGTGAGGTGACTGTGGCCATTTGGGGGGGGGGGCCTTAACATGTGGTTGTGGTATGAAAAGACTATTTTTATATATACATCATGATTTATTTTTGTTTCTCACCCACAATATTTTCCTGGGAATTATACTCACATTTATCCCATGGCGTTATTTTACCGATGACGATTTTGGAAATGCAGAGTGTAAGGCAGCAGGATGAAGAGGAGGGTGAGGTAAAACTAAGCAGTATCTCGGTGTTTTGAATTACCCATCCCCTTCTCTCCTTAGCCCTGGTCGTTAAGGGAGAACGGGGAGGGTTAAAAGGAAAGAAAGAAGTGTTTATGGGAGATAAGAAAAGCGGCCATAAGGAATATGTCTTAAAAGGTTTCTTTAGATAAAACAAACAAGACGTTATTGTTTGCTTAAAATGTTCAAAAATTGACTGTCCTTTTCCTACACTTTCCCCCATTCTCCTCTCTCGGCCCTTTCTTCTTCTTCTTCCTCTTGTTGGACTTTTCTAAAACGGATGTGGAGTTAGGGCTTGTCTCCCAGCAACTTGTATATTTAAGGCGTGGTTGCATCCTCTTTCTAATCATGTTTGCTGGAAATTGGTTTAGTGGCCCGGATAGGTTGAAGCGCCCTCACGTGCGTTAGCAGAATTTGAAATGGGCGATAAAATTTTGTTAAGTGTTCAATTCTCGAATTGGTTTGTTCGTTGGTGTTTTAGGGCACTTCAACTACAAGGTCATTAAGAGCACCGTCCACCAGTGGCGTACCGAGGGGGGGAGGGCGAAGGGGAGACAGATTCCCCGGACGCAGAAAACAGGGGGCGCAAAAATGAGGTTCACGTTAAGTTTAGCGGGTGCCAGAAGGCGCAGATTTCGTTCTTTGTCCCCGGGCGCAGAATACTCTCGGTACGCACTGCCGTCCACTGCGTAGTTCTAATTCAGAGACTGCACAGACACTACACTAATGCGACGATTTTTGGGCATTAGCAGTACCCAATTTTGGGAGCGGCGAATTGCGTTAAGACACACCAGTTCTCGTCTGATCACTGAGGTTAAAGCAGCGCAACCCCAGCTAGTAGGACATGGGTGGCCGCTTAGAAAAACTGGGTACTGCCAATACCCAAAAATCGGCGCATTAGTGTAGTGTCTGTGCAGTCTCTGCATCAGAACTACACAGTGAACGGGGCTGTAATGACCTTTGTAGTTAAATGACCCTAAAACACCAACAAACAACAATTTTCCAAGCATCCATCCATGTTAGCACTAGCTGGGGTTGGGTTACTTAACGTCTGTGATCAGACGGGAACTGGTGTGTTCGACGCAATGCAGTCGCGCTGCCTCAACACTCGAAATACAGCCTGGTTTCCTCACCTTATTCCTCTCCCCCCTTTACGGTGTGTCCTAACCAGTTGTCGTTATGAATTTTGGGTTAAATACAACGGTATTATAATTGTCTACGCGCGCGGTCCCATCTTGGGGTAGTTTTTTTGGGTTTGCTTTCACTTACAGTGTCTATACTTCTAGCCTTTCTCCTCAGCAATTTGTGGCTCAGATGTTGAATATTATATAAACTTCGTTTCGCTTATGAGTTCGGGGAGAAGGAGGAGGGGGGGCGAATTTATTTAATATAAAAATAATCGAAGAGCGAGCGAAAAAGAAGGGGAAGGAAGCGAAGACGATTCAATGGGCTTGTGAATTAAATTTGTGCCATGAAAACGTCGTCGTGCGCGCCACTAACCAACACCACCTTCTGCATTTTGCATTGATTGTGACAAAAATGTGCATCGTTTTTATTCCTCACTTCAATTTCTAGATGCTTTTGAAGTTGACGTTGATAATGCCTGCAAAATTTTAAAGATTACGAGCCACATCCACAAGCATAGGACACTTCCTTTTCTCTCCCTGGTGGCTTTTAATGTCTCCACGTGGAGCGCCACAACCAACAGTTTCAGAATAAATATTTGCCCAATTATATGAGAGTGAAATATGGTTTCAACAACGAAAAAGAGCCGTTTATAATATTACTACGATAATGTAGTTTTGCCGCGAGCACCGCAAACAAGGCTATTTACTGTATAATTATAGGAGCTGTTGACCAGCTTGTTAACAGCTGGACAATGATTATCCTTCTCACTCTCTCTCTCTTTCACACTCCCACCTCGAAAAAATTCCATTATGGGACAAAATTTCTGGATCAACACCACACTGTCGATTCTGAGCAACATTTGAAATTAGCTTTAAGTGACAGTAAATACTTATTCAGCAACCGGAAATTGAGGAAATGGGCATACTACACGAGTTTATGGTAAGCAACTATGCTCTTTCTTTAACACCCGTCCCAATTTTGTTTTGGGTGTTAATTAGTTTGCCAATAAAATTGGAGGAGGAGGTGGTTATCCTGCTCGTTTGTATCGCCAGAATACTGTAATTCTAATTAGTGTTGTTTTGGTAGCGCCTGTTTGAGGGTTCACTCTGATGAATGGGTGAGCTTTCTCTGGTTGAAGGAAAATAGAAATTTAGGTCCCGTTTGGGAATGTCCGCTATCACCTATCGTCCACATTATGTACAGGGCTGTAGGATATAATCAGCACATAATTACCTCCGGTAGCTGAAGGTAGCACATTTTGGGATATGACTGTCATTCCAGCTCTCACTCACTCCTATCTTCTTTTATTTCGACATTCTGCATTTGTGATTGCCTTGGGTTGCCAGTAGATGGCGACAGTTATTCAATGTTTGTGGCATCCATTTTGTCGTTTTTTAACCTGAGGTTGGATTATGTTCTGCGCATGGCATGAACATGTAGTCCGTTGAGTTTAAATTAGTTAAGTACGCCTTAAGGCTGGCTCTAGAGAACGGCTTATTGCGTTGGACACACCAGCTCTCGCCTAATCACTGAAGTTAAGCAATGCAACCTTTGGGGAAAACCAGCGGCGAATTGCGTTGGACACACCAGTTCTCGTCTGATCACTGAAGTTAAGCAGCGCAACCCCAGCTAGTACTGACATGGGTGGCCGATTGCGAAAACTGGGTACTGCTAATAACCAAAAATCGTCTCATTAGTGTAGTGTCTGTGCAGTCTATGCATTAGAACTATGCAATGGACGGGTCTCTAATGACCTTGTAGTTGACGGGACCTTAAACAACAACAACAAATTTGGGGAAAATTGGGTACTGTTAGTATCCAATAATCGTCGCAGTAGTGTAGTGCCTGTGCAGTCTCTGCGCTAGAACTATGCAGTGGACGGGGCTCTAATGACATTGTAGTTCAAGGGCCCTAAAACACCGACGCGACGAAGCGAAAAAAGAAGCTGGATGTTGGGATGCCTTTTTGGCAAGCTGTTTTTAGGGAGGTAGCACCATTTTTGCATGGCATTGTCCTTCTTTTCGTGTTAATGTTTTAACTGGTTGGTGTTTAGGGGAGGAAGCGAGCGATTATTATTGACCCAACATTCGTGGGTGTTTGCCTGGTCACTCGTTTGGCCATCTGACCGGCTTTCTAATGTTTTATTAAGACAGTGATTTAAGATTTCTTCTAAACCATCTAATGCACTAAGCGATATTTGTCTTGAAGACGTCTGGTCGCTGGTCACTTTTAAATTTGGAGAAATGGAAGACAGCTAAGGTCCCATCTGTCTTTGTCTTATCTGGTCGTTAAATAATTGATGAGTATGTCTAATTTTTCGTTGCTTCTCTCTCTCTCTCTAAGGCACTAGTAACTAGCTCTGGACCTCTCAATATTTAGGCAGGTTTTCTATCTCTCTGTCCTGAAAGAGAATGGCTACACTGTTATGATCCTCTTTCCACAATTTTTCTTTTATTTTGATTTGCAAATGGCTATTTGCGATTATGCTGTCCGATGCGAGTGACGTGATGGCTACTGAAGAGATTTAATTTAACGACCCCCTTTTAGGGGTTCATTAAGAAACAGCAGGCGGCGCCGCGGAAGCATCCGTAGAATGTTTTGAAGTTGTTGCAAGCCATGTTTTGAAACGATTTCTTAAAGTAATAAATTAAGTAAGATTGAGTTCAAAATAATTTGCCAGTGGCCCACACGGATGTTGTGGAGAGGGCTAATAGGTATTGAAACACGTTCTGCAGATTGGACAGTTTATTTAAAATACTGAGCTAAACATGTGCACGTCGGGGTCCATTTAGTCCGAGTAATGACTTCCTCTACAGGGGGGTTTTTTGTATTCAGAGGGAAGAGGTACTCGCGGGACGCTTGGAATTCTGTGAGCCTTGAGACAAGTCTGCATGAATTTGTGCAAGATGCTAAGAGAGCCCACGAGGGACTTGGGTCGTTTTTCTTCTACTCCCGGAGGGGGATATATTTTTTTTTCTCGCAGATTGGTTGGATGGGTTCAAGTTGTCCCCATGCCGAAGCGACTGAAAGGAGGACACGGTTGGCATCCCGTTTTACTGAGGAAGGTGGAGTTTCTTGTCTCGAACTGAAGTGAGTTGTTGCAGGTCTCTTTACAGAGTTGATTTATGGAGAGACTTGGAAACTGTCAAAGGGCAGTCCTGTGACCCTCTCGTTATGATCAGACACCCGCTTTCCATTCTTACGTGCGCCATTACGTGTGTACTATATACTGAATTATACGTCCCACGGGACATTCCCTTCCTTCCCGCCCTTCTCTCTCTCATCTAGGGACTCTAGTCTTCTCTGATTGAAGAAGGACGATTTCGGATGGACTGTCGTTAAAATACTTCGTCCTGTTCCCCCTCGTCCTCCTCCTCCATATTTTGCCCTAAGATTTAGGGTTTTAATGAAATAGTCGTAGTTGAGATAGGACAGCCGGTTCCTTTCTTCCAATCCTCTACTTTCAAAGCTAGGTATAGTACCAGGACCGGACTTTAGGATACCTCCAATTTGAAAATAGAAAAGCGTGAGGTGGATATATTCCACTTTGGGACACATTAAGATTTTGTAAGTTCCAATTTTTTTTTCTTGTGACGTTAGAAGCTGTCAGTCAAAATAGTTTGGCCCAACACCCCGTCTCCAGAGAGGGATATCAATAATGAAAGGCAGCAGAAATAGGTCCTGTGACGTATCGTTCTAAGTAATCGATATCTGAAAGTCTTCAAAAGGAGGTAGAAAAAGGGAACAAATTTTAAACTGTTTTTTTTTTCTGGTGGTGGAAGCGCCGTAAATCCTACCACCTAAAAAAATAGGAGCCGTGTTGAACCTGTAATTTTTTTCGCACCCCCCCCCCTCTCTCCTCTTTTTTTTTTCTCATAACCGCATGGGAGTAATTTGTGAAGAAGGCAGTTGTTATTGTGGCTGTTGTCCATTGAGTTATGGTCCGACCCTGAAACTGGAAATTTTTTTTTCGGCCTTTCCTCTCTTTGCCTCTCTCATGTGAACTATGTGGGCCATACCAAATAAAAATGAGCAATATTTTTCTGATTTTATGTAGCATTTTGACACCACCCTGACACCGTCTACAGAGATTACCTGCTAAGATTTCACACCTTTTAACATATATACAGCATATAATTTTTTCCTCTTTAAAAAAAATTTAACAGATTTGATTTACGGTGTCCCATACTAGTATTCTGCCTTTGGATAATTTTAAATTTTTCTTTGTATATATTTGGTTAGCTTCATTGGCGGTGGTGTAAATGTTAATTTTGTTCCTCCACCCGACACTGAGGGGCAAGGTAGATGGCTGTGGTGGTGGTGATGGCAGGGTGAGGACAAGGGAAGGTAGAGGGGAATAGAACCAAGGGCTCCGCTTTGTATGAATTGGAGTTTGTAATCAAGTAAATCACGTCTCTCTTTACTTGTCCAGGGCAAAGGTACCAATCTTCAATTATTTATTTTCGGAAAGGGGGGAAGGGGGATTTTTGGTAAAATATTTAGGAGGAGGTGTTGTTGTTACGTTAGGAGGAGGGGAAGGGGCGTGGTATGTAAGGGAGAACAAGTTAAATGTGAACAAATTACCACTTGTGGCGTTATTGTATATGCTCATAACTCTTTAAATGACGGAAAGGGCGGGAATTGATTAATGTCCTTATGACAACATCCCGTACAGAGTGTGTCTGCTGCTCGCTCTCACTCTGAACACCCTGTCCCCCTTCTTAGCACCCTACCCTTCTCTCTCTGTCTCTCTGGCGCGCACACACTTGTACTACATCCCATTATTATACTACTAAGCCATCTTTCTCTTGTCTTAGGTCCTTTGACCTCTACTGGTCGATGGACCAACGTGGAGGCGGATAGCGACGGGAGGACTGGCAGGGAGTGAGGGGGGAACCAGAGAAATATGACAAATTACATTCTCGTGTGTCTTACAAATCAGACGACAATCCTAAGCTGAAGAATAGCAGATGAATCATTAAACTAACCACCCCCGCATCATCCATGTTCTTCTCGCTCTGATCCTGAAAACTCTAGTCCCATTACAAGTTTCGGACCCCTGAAATTCCCCGAAATAGCTTGTCAAATTCCAGTGACAGATACACTGCTTTTTTTTTTGCCACCAACTCGAATGGCTAAAGAAGGAAGCGTTGCTTTATTTTGAAAACGCGTTTTTAATGTCTGTAAAGGAGCAGAGGAAAAAATTAAATTAAAAAAGATGAAATGAAGTGTTAAAAGGTTTATTATAAGAGCAGTAAGTAATGAGGCGGATGTGGAATTTCAAATCTGGTCCTTTTTTTGGCATATTTTCGTAGAGTTTTTGTTCATTTCACAGGGTTGTTTTGAAAAACTGACAGCTTCTGGTTTTTGCGCCATGTTTAGAACTTATGTTGGTAGTTGGCTGAAGCGCCATTATTTTTTAATATGGCAGACTTTGTAGTAGAGGGGTTTTGATAACTAATGACAAATACCCCTCTACTGTATACAATATATTAGGGAAGAGGGGTTTTTTTTTTGCCCTAATGGTTTATTCGTGAGGGGTCATTCGTGAATTTGAAATCCAGTTGTTGATCTAAATAACACTTGATACATTTTTTTTAAGAGTTTATTTTAAGACGGAAGAGGCGTGTCGCCGTCCTCGTCGTTGTTGTCGCGGTTGTTGTTGTTGTAGTTTAAATCTAAAATAATTCCTGTTTTCACATCTTGGAAATGTGCGCATTACCAACGATTAATATCTCTATTTTTATATGGTTTATGAGATGGCGACACTGATAATTTGAGAAAGATCATTTTATTTTCAGCTTTAAGATAATTTATTTGTCGACAGATGTCACTTGGAATGAACGTGTGGCTGACAAACACGTGTCGTGGTGGTGACTGTGGATGGGCCCCATGAAGGAGAGCTGGCATTGGCAGGACTTGTCTCTTTTTTTTCCCCGCTCCGGACTTGACTTTTTTGTCTCCTTGTCCCCCCTTGTTTAATTTACCTCTCTTGTTCAGTTGCCGGTTATTCAAGGTGTTATTCAAACGTCCACCTACTCCCTCTCTCATTCTCTCTCCAGAGGAACCGTGTGGCATTTTTACAGTTTCAGAAAATTTAGAATGTCAAGCACCCCTGTCAAACTATATTAGTTAAACGATATTTTTAACCATGTTTGTCATCTAGATCATGGACACGATGCCGTATTTATAGCAGTTGTTTTTCTGTGCTGAAGGGGCTGCTGCTCAACTAGGTCCGACTCCATGGTTCATGGATTACGTTGCACTCCTTCTAATGCTGCAATCGTCACCCTACTTCTGACCTGACTAATAGGGCCTACCTAACTTTCTACGTTTCGGAGATAGGGTTGTCTACGTGGGATTTAGGTGTTCACCTAAGCATGCTCTGAAATAAGACGATATTTTATAAGACCTTCTACTGGGTTCCAATGAATAATATTCCCGTTTGGGACATTGGTGCATCCATCCGTCTTCTGCAGTCACAGCTCTGTAAATGGAGGACTCAGGACAGCTCTGATTTTTCTGGAGGAGCTGGAGGACAGCTCTGATGGTTCTGAGAGTACTGATGGTTCGGATATGTACTGATGTATTCGGAAATAAAACTCATGTCCATTGCGAATTGTCCTATTTCAGGACATTCCAAGGTGTACTCTTTTTCCTACTTTACCCGAGATCGGGACAGTGAGTGCTTATTATCTGTTGTTCATCAGACATTGCACATTTTGGACCTCTGTTCTTATACTGAGTATTATTTGTCTTTACGTCCGGATACCTTGGCCTAATTTTTTCCTTAAATTAATGAACCCGCGACTAAGGCCTGTCACAAAATAAGTAAGTACTCATTTATTTCTCTTTCTGGTCTTTGTGTATTTGCATATCTCATTACGAAGACCCTTACCTGGTTACATTCTTCCTCTACCCCCTCGCCTTTTCGGCGTTTGACAAAGAAATGAGGGGAAATGCTTGTATGTAAGAGGAGGATTTCCTGAAAGAAGGTTCCTAACGTAGGGTCGGTCAATCAAAATTGAGCAGCCGACGGTATCGTTAAAAGGTCCTAAGTAAGAAGAAAAAAAAATACATGACCAGTAAATTACTTGAGTTCAAACTTTTTTGTGGTGCAGTACTTGAGAATTGTGTCTGGTCTTTCTCGTGTTAACCACTCCTCCACCTTGTTCTTTCCAACTCCTCGCCCACCGCTCCTCGTTTCGGCTGGCGTCACGCCCCCTTGAGTTTACCCCGATACCGTACTTAAGGTCCCAAACGAAATTAACCTCATAATTTTTAAGAATCTTTTCTTTGAGGTGTTATTTTAAATGGTCTAAACGTGCTCTCTTATGTTTCCCGCCTCTCTTTGCTCTGTTTGAGAAACGGGACAAGAAAGGGGAGGAAGAAAGGTCATCCCTCTTTCTCCTGTTACCTGTGGCAAAACACGAATTCTGTGGGGGTTGGTATGTTGGCACTGTTTCGGTACATGCGTGTATATTTGTGTTGAATTTTGTCTTAACAAAATGGCCGCTAACCCCATCGTGTAAAATTCAAGTCTAATTTGTAGTTATTTGTCGCGATTTGAAAACAACAATAAAACTGTCCTCTTCTCCTCCTTGAAGCACCCCTCCTTGTACCCTCCTTGCTGAACTTTTATGACGATTTTATTTTTTCGTTGCTCCGAGGATCTCTCTCTCTCTGTCTCGCTTTGATGTCGATGATATTGTGATGAAACTGATTAAAGCCCACTTCTACCCAACAGAAAGATTCTTTTAGATACTGTGTCCATTCTCTGCAGTGTGTCCACTTCCCAATGTCTTGAGGGGGAATTCTTCTTCTCGCTTCGTCCAAATTAATTTGGCATTAAATTTCGTTCAAATCGCTTTTTATTACCAGGGTGAAGGTGTTATTAATCTTGATACCTGGCGTTTTATTTTAATCCTTGTCACGACTGGGGGGAAAAATACCTTACAGCTACGCCTACGTGGTATCAAGGGTAAAAATAGGTAGGTGTGTGACTTCCGGACAGGTTCCCGTACACAACGCTCCCAATTTACCCCATTGGAGAATCTTCTACCTGAATCATGACCCTGTAATTGCCCCACCTTTATTTAATCTGAATGTCAATAGTAGACTGAAAGAAATCAAAGCAGGATTGGACTGACCCTCCAGGAAACCGTTCTCGTCTCGTCTGATTACTGAAGTTAAGCAAGTGCAGTCCCAGCGCTAGTACTGACATGGGTGGACGCTTGGGAAAACTGGATACTGCTAATACCCAAAAATCGTCCCATTAGTGTAGTGTCTGTGCAGTCTCTGCATAAGAACTATGCTGTGGACGGGGCTCTAATGACCTTTGTAGTTGAAGGGCCCTAAAAACATCAACAAAAGACAACAACAATCCAGGAAACCGAGCTTTCCCGTTTGGGCCATCGTCGTCCAAAGACCAACTAGCCGGTTTTTTTTTTCAGCGACTGTGCCTCTTTTTTTTTTCCTTGAGACGTCATTATTTTTTGTCCAGCCCAACCCTGAATCGAATTAATACACTGAATGTGGAATTTGGCGGCACTCCCGCCAAGGGCGAGTCTTGGCTTAGAGAATGGTGCAGCGGACAAGCCTTTAAACTGTGAACCTCCACTTGATTAGCGACGGAATTAAGTCAGATTTTCGAACGATTAAACCGGAATGAGTGATGTTACGGTCTTGTCCTAAAGTCTAGGGAAAGGGTTGAAGGCGGACGGCCCGAGGGAAGGAAAGAGGACAAGAGCCGAGAAGGGCACTTCTTCACACAGCTCACTAGGATGGTTGTTTTTTATTTTCACGACTCACTGAGTCAGAGCCCTTAATCGCGAAAAATATCTAGTCTGGACCTTATAATGTCATTTCATGCACACCACCTGGAGGCGGACGAATCGAGAGGAGATGGAGGGAGAGGGGGAGACAGGTCAGAGTTTGAATGGGACAGGGACTTCACCCATTTCAATTGTGTTGTTTACATCTTATTTGAAATTCAAATGGGACGAATTTTACATATGCGTTTAGATGCCAATCGTATCTCTGGGATCGTTTTAACAAGTTAATCACCAGGGTTTCGTGGGTATTAAGAGTATGTGTGTGTGACACAGAGATATGGGTGTGAGGTTTTGTACCAGGGGGACCACATAAAGGGTACAAATCCTTAAAAGAGGGATAACAGTTTAAAATTACCAAGTTCTTATTTGGTTACCCAGTATCTTAACGCCACTTGTCGCCTTGTGTTTAATCGTCCAGAAAAACGCTTGTGTCAGATTTAATGTTATCAAAGCGAGGGTCATTCATTCATAGTTGACGTCATGTAGCCTCTGGTGCCACATTGGTTTTCGGCGATTCAAGTTAAAATGAACCTGACATGACCCTCGTAATAAGAAAGCTGGCAAGAGAAAGGTGAGATGATTGTGGTTGATTTCCGTTTTTCTTACTATACTTAACGGTAGGTCTCGTTCCGATATTTATAAATGTGGTAACGTAGTGTGCTAACATGCCCTTGTGGTAGGTTTTGGAGTCAAGGCAGCCCCCCCCTCTCTCCCCGGCTGCGGGGAAAAGTCTTATAAAATTATGTTTCTGGGTTGTATACTATTCCGAAGTATGGTTTAGTGCGATTTCAATCCGAGAAATAGGTTGTGGATTGCAGACAACTGACCAACTCGTCTCCGGTACCTTGAAAAATAGAGCTGAAACCGACCGGATGGCGTGTCCCACTCGGTCCCTTTAGCTTCATTTGCCCCCATCCCCTCCCATTGATACATTGTAATGTAAGTGATAGGACCTTGAGTTGCTACACCACAAACTAATGCAAAGTATAAAAATTTACCTTAATTTATTCATGAAATCATTTAGCTGAAAGGAGGAGGAGTAAGGAGGTGGGGCAGAAGGATGAGGGGCTAGAAAGTGTGAGGGCAGAGAGTCATTGAAAACACGTCTTTGCTTCGTTGATGGTCACGCAGTAGGAAATTTGAGAATAACGTATTCAAAATTTGATACTATGGCTACCATATTGAATTTCTAATGCATTTCGAATTGGAGAATGAGAGGTTGATTGAACTGCTTTGACTCGATTTACTTTAAAAGCACAACAGAATTGAATATTTGATTAGGACCTGCGGCTGATGCACTCGGCCCTCCCTCCTATCTAATGTGGGCGTTCATTGTTTAAAATTTCTTACACAGTAGTCAAACCCTTTGTCAGATTTTAGGCGGTAGAAGTTAGTCAGTCAGTGTAGAAAAGGCTCTTTTGTTTGCAGTGGTGACATACACCACGCGGTGGGACACTGACTTTATTTCCTCCCATTCGGGACGGAAGGCGCATTTCAGGATTATCTCTCTCTCTCTCTCAGGCCCGGCTCTTGGATTTCAGGCGCCCTAGTCAAGTGTGTCCATCGCCTCCTCCCCCATTAAATTGAATGCAGTTCGAGACTGTCCGAGCGCCCTTGGCATTTGTCCCATTGCCTAACTGCTTTGCTATGGCTGTGCAACAGGGCGCCTCGAGAAAGTCAACATTTAGAAAAGGCCCCACCAATCAGATAAGTTTGGGAACTGCTAATACCCAAAAATCGTCGCATTAGTGTAGTGTCTGTGCAGTCTCTGCATAAGAACTATGCTGTGGACGGGGCTGTAATGACCTTATAAGTTGAAGGGCCCTAAAACACCAACAAACAGCAACAACAACCAATCAGATAAGTTTGGGAACCCCAGGACTATGAATATCTTAAATAACGGCTAGACTGCATGGCAGGGAAATACCTCTGATATTGGCCACCCCATTGAAATTTGCCGCTCTAGGCAGCCGCCTAGGTTTGCCTGCACCATGAACCACCTCTTTCTCTCTCCCCGTCTCTCTCTCTCTCTCTCTCTCTCCAGCCCTGCAGGCATGGACCAATGCCGTCTTAGCAGCATTATGAAGGGGCCCCTAGGCAAGGCAGTGTTCTGGAGTGCCCTACGACAATAATATGTAAATGGTCACTTGACATCCACAGATTAGCATGGGGTCCCCGGGGAAGTGCTCAGTGGGCCCATGTGTTAAGATATCACTGCCAGGGACTCATGAGTCAGGCTACCTTTGCTTAGGAAGGGAACTCATCAAAATCCTATTTGCATTTCGAAAGCTTTGGTGGCCTATCATTGTTGTCCCACCGTGGATTAGTGGTGTTCATATGATGGTCCGGACTCCGGACAGTTTTTATTCAGCCAGGATCGAATTTTGCATTCAAATGATCGCAAGGTTATTAAGTGGAACTGCACTGCACCGTGTCAGCAGGACGTTACGGCGATGATTTGTCAGAGTACAAGGTCATTAATTTACTTACTGGTGTCCACTCACCTTATACGTTGACTACTTCGGTTATTTTGAAAAGAAGGATGGCTTGTGAAATGTAGTGGCGCTGCTGATGTTTATGTGATGCTTTTGTTAAGGGCGGATCGGAAATAACGTGGAATTTCAAGAAAAAGGCGACTGTTGACGTCGATGCCATCAAATCGATTAATGAATATGCATTTTCCTTTGTTGTTCAAGAAACGTTTCTTAATTTATTTATTTTTTCCTCCTCGAAATGTTACATGGTTTCCATGGTTATATCATCATCTATTGTTGCACGAAGTGGCTGGCTTCTTAGATGTGTTTGCCCGTGAACTTAATGGATTGTCAAAGATGATCCGGGCAAGCAACAATCCTTGGATCATTATTGTTGGAAAGTGAGGCAACCGCATGAATTTTGCATCTCAAAGTCTTCCTCCTTCCTGGACCAGCTTCAAACTTTGACTATCTGGACGAGCAAGCAGTTAACGACCTCGCCGTCAGAGAGCGGCTGTATTAAGTTGGACAAACCAGTTCTCGTCTGATCACTGAAGTTAACCAACACAACCCCAGCCATTACTAACAGGGGTGACCGCTTAGGAGAGCTGGATGCCTCTAATTCCCGAAAATCGCCGCATTAGCGTAGTGTCTGTGCAGTTCTTGCATTCTAACTACGGAGTGGATGGGGGCTCTAATGACCTTGTAGTTGAAGGACCCTAAACCACCAACAAAACAAAAGCACATGTAGACAAGAGTCTTAAATTTACTAAACCCTGAAAAACTGGTTTTGGGACAGAGACGTTTGAAGGTCCGCTGTGCTCCTTAAGAAAATTGAGGGGAGCGGCGGGTTGCGTTGGACATCTCCATCTCGGTCCAGTATGGAATCTAGAACTACTGACGCAGTTGCCAAGCACACCACCTAGCCGGGGGGAGCGGCGAGTTGCGTTGGACACACCAGTTCTCGTCTGATCACTGAAGTTAAGCAACGCAAGCCCAGTTAGTACTGACATGGGTGGTCTCTCGGGAAAGCTGGGTACTGCTAATACCCAATAATCGTCCCATTAGTGTAGTGTCTGTGCAGTATATGCATTAGAACTACACAGTGGACGGGTCTCTAATAACCTTATAGTGGACGGGACCTTAAACTCCAACAAACAACAAGAAAATTGAGCTGTGCTATAGCTACAGGAACTAAGCTGGAGTGCTGTTGGGTGGCTCGTAGCCTGTGGTGAACTGCTGACACCTCTTTTTCGCGGGCTGGTGTTTCCACGGGCATTGCTGGATTAATTTCATGGGTTGGGGAGTAAGCCAAGCAGCCATAACAGGACGAACCCTTAGAAGGCTGCTCACGGGAGATGAGGAGGGAGGTGTTGAGGACGTAGGAGAGGAGAGACGTTCCGTACCAACCACCCATGTTGGTACTAACGTGGGCTTGCGCTGCTTAACTTCAGTGATCTCACGAGAACTGGTGTGTCCAAAGCCTTAGTGTTTTTCTTTGTTCTGTTTATCAGCAGCATCCTCTCCAATATACTTCATGAAGAAGTAGACGCCATGAGGAATCTCCTTAAATTATGTCTTAAAACGAAGGCAGTCGGTTTTTATCTTTGTTTTTAGCCCTCTCTTTCCCCCCTCGTCTTAAATCTATGATCAGAAGTATTTTTTTTTTTTTTTTTTTTTTGCTAATGTGTTCATCGTCTTCAGTGACGCAGGGTCGTAAAATACGTCTAGTTTTCGAAGAACGTCCGTAGAGAGATAGGTGGTGCCCAAATCGGCATCTCGATTTTGGATCTGTCGTCGTCATGTAAATGTCCCATCAAAGAAATGAGTTAAATTTGTCGACAATTCTAAGAAGTTGTTCGGGTTGGTATCTTGAGAAATTGGTGTCAGGAGGAGAAGGAGAGGAATTTAGAAGACCATGGATAGATGTGTCACTGGCAAGATTAAATTTATTTCATCTTTAAGAGGGCACGCCTTTTTGACTGTCATTCACTCACTCGACTACAGTCACCACCATACCCCCTCCTTCCTTTCCTATATTCTTTCGTCTGTTGATTTTTTTTTTTTTTTTTTTTTTTTGATCTCCTACTCTCCCGTCACCACCACTGCCGCCGTCACTACTGCTACTATCCTTTAATCTGAAAGGCAGAAGGATGCTATGAGAGGAACGTGATTGGGAGGACCATTCAACAATTGCATTATTATTATTGTTGTTTTTGTCTTAAGATGTCCCTTCTGACTGAAATATATCTTCAATGTCGTTTGAGATGCAAATGAGACGACTTTTGGCACGTCTAAGTGGTTCCAGTCAGATATAAATACGGAAGCCCCGGGCCATATGTTATAATTAGATAGTTGCCAGCGACGATAGATTTATGTTTATTCGTTTTGTGGGACAGTGGCGACCGAATCGCTGTCTTCTTCGTCTATTGACTTCAGAAACAAAATGCTACTGCTGCTGTTATAGAAGCTATACAAACGTTTATTACGTTGAATTTTATTTATTTCAATTTTCTCACTGACTAGTGTGAAGAAGGACTGTCGTAATAACAGGCGGAAACTGCGTTGAAAGAAGTGGCGACTTCGTTTGTACTCCCTTGGCCTTCGGGGAGTGGGTTATTCCTTACTGGACACACCAGTTCTCGCCTGATCACTCAAGTTAAGCAATGCAACCCCAGCTAGTATTAACATACGTGACGGCTTGGGAAAACTGAGTACCGCTAATCAGAGGCGTTGCTAGGATTGGCGTCACCCAGTGCGTTGTTGTTTGTTGGTGTTTGAGGGCCCTTCAACTACAAAGGTCATTAGAGCCCCGTCCACAGCATAGTTCTTATGTAGAGACTGCACAGACACTACACTAATGCGACGATTTTTGGGTATTAGCAGTACCCAGTTTTCCCGAGCGGCCACCCATGTCAGTACTAGCTGGGGTTGCGCTGCTTAACTTCAGTGATCAGACGAGAACTGGTGTGTCCAACGCAATTCGCCACTCCCTCAACCAGTGCGGTGACGCCATGGTGTCATGGTGTCTGCCTGCTCTGTTGCTTCTGTTTTGGTGTCACACATTTTTGTCATGGTGCGAGTGGTGTCACCCGGTGCGGCCCGCACCTCCCTTGTGACGTCACAGCCGCTAATACCCAATAATCATCGCATTAGTGTAGTGTCTGTGCAGTCTCTGCACTAGAACTATGCAGTGGACGGGGCTCTGATGACCTTGGAGTTGAAGGACCCTGAAACACCAACGAAACAAAAATTTCCTTGGCCTTCCTTGTCTGCCCTCTTCCAATCCCGATGCTTAATGTTCGTGGATTTAATCCCGATATAGTGGCGAGGGTGCGCTTTAAGTCTCCTCTTCATTAAACAAAGTTAATGACCTACCTGGGGCAAGTGCAGGTGGACCTGCTTGCTTTGAAATTGTGGCAAGAACTTTGCCACAACAGAGACAAAGGAAAAATGTGCCAACTGATTCACTACTTTGGTTATTATCGTCACACCCGTCTCCAGCCTGTGACAGGGTGGAATGAGCGCCTTGTGGCTCTCAACTTCCTCGTATTTCACATCCGTGTCCTACAGTAGGACGCGACATCCCGTCTGCTTCCGATAACTTTTATACCTGTGATGAGCCTAACCAGTTCTTTCTCTCGTAACATGCCCATGCACTGCCCTATATTCTGACTCATACTGCCTGACTAGCCTAACCACTGTTCTTTAGACATCCCCTTGAGCATGATCGGAGATTCATGATTAAATAGTTTTGGGGTTGGGGGACATTGCGGAAAAGATGAGGGAGAAAAGTAGATTGAGATGGTTTGAGCATGTTATAAGCAGAGGGGAGGAGGAGCTCGTAAGGTCCATTACGGGGATGCAGGTTATACTGGAAGTACCCTGGGCAGAGGAAGAGCTAGGCAGAAGTGGGAGCAGATTGTACGAAGGGATATGATAGCGCGTGAAGAAAACGGGGCCTAGTGGCAGATAAGCGAGAGTGGTGGGCTAGAACTTGCAGACCCGGACCCTGCCACAGGTGGGATAAGGGTATGATGATGTTATCAAACCGATTAATGCCCGATTTAATAAACCAAATAAACCAAACCACTGATGGAAACTAGAGGTGTTTATAAAGTTTGATAGACTTTATTATATTTCCGCGGAAAATTTCTGTGTTTTTGACGGGCATGCGTAATGAAAAAAACGACGTAATAAAAGGTCCCGTTACCCCCTACTTGCCAAGTTTAGCAACGTGAAATCTCTTGGTTGGTGATCTGTTCAACGTTTCGTGTGCTTTACAATTATTTTTCCAGGAATCGTGTTGAATGCCTCATATATTTCGGTGCTGTTAGGAGGCGCCACATGTTCACATTTGTGGCTGTCCGAATTTTGTGATATGCACCAAACATATTTGGAGCTAAAGAGTAGTACATACTGTATGGAGAAGGGGTGGTATATTTTCTTTTAAATGGCCAATGGTCGTTGAATTGGTCATCTTCCTTCTCTCTTTCTCTCTCTCTAGAAACATAAGACGTAGCGGTCATGTGTTTCTGGTGTGTGTGAAATCGGTTCCTTGGCATCACAAACTGGTCTTTTAATGCTTGACCACATGCTAGGAGGGATTAAGTTTGAAATCTTTTGGCATTAATGAGCCTGCGAAAAACAAGGGCTGAGAGGGGCACTGGTGGCGAAGGAGTAAGAAGTAAATAGGGGTTGACTTGTGACGAGTGGGGTGTCTTAAGACGGTCCACAACGATCCCATCACAGCCCCGAGGACTTTCTTCCCAGTGGCCCCTTGTTAGTCCTTGTCCATCTCTTTCCAAAATGATTTCTTTTAATTTTCTGTTTCGACCAAGGATACCGACTTTGAGGATGAAGTAAGGGTCAGCCCAGGGGGCCTTTAAAGACATCCATTTGTAATGATCTCACTTCATTTTTCAGACCTCCTTTTTCACTTCACCCTAATATAAACTTGTTGGAATCTTCGCTTCTTTCGCCCCCCCCCTTTAAAAACCTAGTTGGTTTCAAAGAACCCCCCCATCCCCCTCAAATGAACTCTGTTAGAAGCAAGGAAAGGGCCAAAGAAAGAAGGAATATTTAAAAAGTCCTCGGCTTTCTTTTCACCTGCTGAAGGGGTGCGGACTAATGGGCGTGTCATAAGTGAATTCACCTTGACATGGCTTGTTGAAGGGGAGAGAAGATGGTGAGGGTATGTTTGTTAACTAGTTGACCTGACTTGTTGATTACGTCTCTGAGGGGGGTTCACATATGTGCCCTTGTTGATGCGTGATTGTTACCCCCCTTGGTCCTAACCACAACTCAGCCATTCCCATCTTCATCATCACATCATCTTAAGAAGCCCCAATCTTGTCTCCACTTGTCTCCCCCTCCCCCTTTCAACTTTCTTTTCTTTGTGGAATCTAATCTTCTCCTCCCCTGTCTCGGTGCCCTTCTTGTACCCATCTGCATATTTAGATATTGCACATGGATACCACATGGGGACCATTTTCAGTACTCATTACTGCTCCCTTCTGTTCTTTCTGAACTGTGCTGCCAAATTTTAGGTCGGCATCTGGTCACGAGGCCCTTTCTTTTTATCTCTCCTCCCTTTCTTTCTCCCCTACGTCAGCCATATTAGCGACGTTGACACATTCTTTTCTTGATCTTCATTTTAAAGAGTATTTCTTCACCCCTCCTCTCCCTCAGACATCCGTACCCTCTGACCTCTTCCTCCCTATCTTGTTCTGAGGAGCGCAGGAGGGTGGTTTTCAAAAGCTGTAGGCTAAGGGTAGGTATGAGTGTTGTTTTTTTTTTAAATGACTGCTTATGTTAGCAACGGACCAGACCCTCCCCCACTCCTTGTCTTTCTGGACAAGTTGGGGTTTACTACGCCTGTAGGATGGAAACACATCTCTTGAGTTGGGACCTAGGACGTCTCTTGTAAATGTTTTGGAGTTGTCACGAAATGTGCTTAAGCTGGACGTCCCCCCTTTAATCTCTGTTGTTCCAGCGTCCAGCGGTGTCCTGACAGGAAATATGCTTGGGACTGAAACCAGTGGGTGTTTTTATATGTTTCGGAAGGGGAGGGTGAGGATTAGAATACATAAGGCCCACTGTACCCATGCATGTCGAAAAGGTGATTTAAAGGGTTATGGCATCCGGTTGGCAGCCACCCATGTCAATCCATCGTCCGATCATTTACCAATCATCTTTTTTCCTCATCCTGGAAAATTTCAACGTCCCCTCCCAATTATCTCGTCGGATTTACTCAGTTGTTTTGAACCTGTCCCTGCCCTATCCTGCGAAAAAAAGGGGTCTAGTAACACTCCCCCCAAAAAGTGCAGTAGTGAAGCAGTACTGTTATTTCTTTAGTTTTGGCGAGTGTGTGTGTGTGTCTAAAGGAGGGAAGAGAGAGTTGGCGAGAGGGTTAAACTGTCATTTTTGAACCCCCCTCTCCTTCCTTGTGAGGAGGCCGAACCTGCACGAGGAAGATGGGTCCACACCAACTTTGTTTCTTTCAAATTTTGTTGTTGGTGTTAACGTCCTGTCAAGAAGTGTCAAACACGTCTGTTAGTCTGCCAAAAAAATAGTTACCGTATTTTAATTTTTGTAGCGTTCGTCGTGGGAGTTGTGAGGTCGATTCTCACCGCTTGAATTTTGGTTCAGGGGTTTTTTTTTCGGATGGTTTTCCCCTTCCTTAGACCTCCCCCTCTCCTTCTTGTGTCCCATTAGAGGATTATATAAATCAAGGGCTGCTTGAGTGTACGTATGCTTAAACCAAATGTATCGCAGTTTTTTAAAGGTGTAGGTAGGTAGAGAGATAAGTGCACATGGAAGAAGATGCTAACAGACGAAGATAAAAGGCTGCGGTTGTAATTTGCATTTAATGTGCGTCTAACTCTTTGCCACCTTTTTCCGTGGCTGCCACTTTTGGTTCAGCTTCCTATTAATAGTTTGGTATTGATTAATTGGCCGCTCATTTGCATCTATCTCTTCGTCCTGCGCATCCTTAATTTCCAGCATCGTTATCATCATTAGCCTTAACTCTTTAGTTTTTTTCGTTTCCGTCATTAAATTTCAAAGAGTTGAATGAATGAATATGGAGGTGGAGAGGGGGGGATATGGTGTGCATGCATCCCTCTTTCTATCTACAGGTACGATGAGCAAAAGGGATTCTTCAAGATGGAGAGGGGCGTCTTTCTTCTCTCTTTCTCTCTCTCTCTTCTGATAGTCAGTGAGTCCTCTCCGCTGCTTCCTACTTCCATCTTCTTTGGGGCTTTTTTTTTAAAATTCGTGACTTTAGTAAACCGCAATAAAGTCATTAAGTGTCAAGAATCTTAAATATAATGATAGGTTTCACCACCACTTTTCTCGCTCTTACCCTTATCCTTTCGTAGATTGTTTTCGACGTCATTTTCATCTCCAGTGCCGCCTTCACTTCTTCCCTTCTCTCTCTCTTTTTCTTTTAACCTTTTTCTCTCTTCCCCTACTTTTGTGTACGTCCCATCCCCTTCATACCTCACTTAGCTAGCATCTTTGAATACTAATGACTGTAAGTGGCAGCGCCGTTACATTTCTTCTTTTATTAGGGATAATATGTAGGAGGATTTTTTTCAACCATCACCGGAATTCGGTTTGTGGAATGTATTGTCCCATTTGTGGATAGCGTCTTCTAAAAGAATCATCGTCAGCGACTTATTCATCCCCAAGTTGCGTTGGACACACCAGTTCTCGTCTGATCACTGAAGTTAAGCAACGCAAGCCCAGTTAGTACTGACATGGGTGGCCGCTTGGAAAAACTGGGTACTGCTAATACCCAATAATCGTCGCATTAGTGTAGTGTCTGTGCAGTCTATGCATTAGAACTATGCAGTGGACGGGCCTCTAATGACCTTGTAGTTGATGGGACCTTACACACCAACAAACAACAACCCACGTTAGTACCAACATGGGTGGTTGGTAAAGAACGTTGGGTGCTGCAAATTTCCTACGTCCTCTACACCTACCTCCTCATCTCCCGCGAGCAGCCTCCTAAGGGTTCGTCCTGTTATGGCTGCTTGGCTTACTCCCCAACCCATGAAATTAATCCAGTAATCAAGCAAACCAATGAGTGTTCGAGTTTCTTAGATAGGCCAATGGCATTGGAGCAACAAGATGCTAATACCCCCTTCCCCCCCCCCCAAAAAAAAATCGTCGCATCAGTGTAGTGTCTGCATTAGAACTACACAGTGGACGGGGCCCGAAAACACCAACAAACAGAAATTGGAGCACTCCTCCTCTTCTATGTGAAGAAATGGACACGTGTTCTAAAAGAATCATCATCATCGACTTATTCATTCCCCCATGAGTGTTGGAGTTTCTTAGATCGGCCAATTGCATTGGAGCAATCCCCCCCCCTTCCCTTTCTTTTTCTGTGTGAGGAGATGGACAGTTAAGGTGTATCTTCCGTTTCAGATAAAGTCACCACCATGAGCTCAATTCCCATGTAGGCCTACAGGTGGTCAACTTCTTTTCTGACTTTTGAAATAATTATTTCGACTTTAGTAATCAAAATAAACAAAATTAAGCCCGCGCGCAAAATGAGCGGCAATCTCCGCAGGTGACGCAGGGTGACTAACTATAAATTTCTGTGATAGTATGTAGTGGCGCATGTTAAGTCGCAGGGTGACGTGACTCAGTGCCTGCGCCACGTGACCCTTCGGAACGCAGTGCCAATGTCGCAGTTTCCTGTTGGCGGTGCGAAGCAGAGTTCTCTTGTTATTTGATGGAAGTATGGTGAAAAACTGCGATTTAATATTGTGCGGTGACTTCCTGCGAGCAGAATTTCGCAGGGCTGCTACACCCTGCGTCTCATTTTGCGCCTTTCCTTAGGGCTATATCAATACTCTGACAATTTTCTCATTGGAGGGATATTGTAGTCGGTGTTCTACATTTCTGAATTGTCCCATCGATTCAGCGGGGCGATACTATTATTACGTTCAATCTTTGGTTAGATCTTGTTCACAATTTTGTGTGATCACTCTCCCTCTCTCTCTCTCTCTCTCTCTCTCTCTCTCGATAGAGTAATTAAGAAGCTGGAAAGTGCATTAAAATGGCCTGTAACATGCTTACTGTTGTTGCCCCATGTAGCACCGTAGTCGTCCTGTGTGTGTCGCTTCCTCCCCCTCTCACGCATCTACTACCCCTACCTTCCTTGTAACGTTAATGTTATTACTACGTTTTCTACACGATGTCTATTTTTTTGTTTCATTTAGAAAACTATAAAGAGAGAGATGATCTGCATTTTAATAACATTACGTGAGTTATTTGAGATGAGTGAGGAGTCTCTTACATTTTTCGTGATCCTTTAAAGCTCTCTGAATTAAGAATGGCTTTCTTTTATGTGCCCTATGTAATAGGTAGAGGCGCGTGCCTTTTAGTTGATTACATTATGCCCTTATTAATGCATGGTGCCTGCCATCTTTCTCTGTGCCTTTCCTTCTCACTCTCCCGCTTTTCCTGCCATATAAAAGTATACAAAAAAATGGCTGGTGAGGGTGGCAGCGGAAGGAGAAGGAGACTGCTTTTTTATGATTTCCGTTTTGCTGTAAATCCATTAAGCTAATTTGTGGTATATTTTAATGTTTAGCGATTTTGTTGCTTTGAATCACATTGGTTTTTGTCTCAGAAGAGTCATTATTAATACATTTACTTAGATAGTTTTTAATGTGAAGCCAAATGCTTTTAAAAACGGTATCATATGTTATTAGGGGCAGGAGGATGGAAATTTAAGATGGGGAAATATTTTTAGGGAGTTATATCTGGGAGGGGAGAATGAAGGAGTGCGGTTACAAGCCTGCCAGAGGGAAGATATAGAGCTCTTCTCTCTCTCTCTCTGGGTCGAATATCTGTCTAAAATATACTTACCAACTCGCGTAAGGTGATATTTTCGGAGATGAATCTGTCTCATCCTTTTTTTTTTCTTCACCTTTCCTCTTCCCACCGCCTATGGCAGAGTCGGGGAGCGGCGAATTGCGTTGGACACACCAGTTCTCGTCTGATCACTGAAGTTAAGCAGCGCAATCCCAGCTAGTACTGACATGGGTGGCCGCTTAGGAAAACTGGGTACTGCTAATATCCAAAAATCGTCGCATTAGTGTAGTGTCTGTGCAGTCTCTGCATCAGAACTACACGGTGGACGGGGCTCCAATGACCTTTGTAGTTAAAGAGCCCTAAAACACCAACAAACAACAGAGTCGGATGAATATTCACAAGTCCAGTGGGAGAAGCCCGTCCTGGTATCTCAGCAGTGTCTTACGTTATTTTGAGCCCTTGTATCGTACATATTTTGTTTCAGCATCGAAAATCCCTCTTCCGTCCCAGATGGGAAATAAAATTATGGTCCCGTATAGGAATGAGAACGATGCCACCTTCACCTCCCCCACTGAGTAACAGGAACTCTTTAAAGGAGGTATAATATATAAATACGTGTAGATCGGTAAATTGCCAGGTGAAGGAGTTTGCTCTCTCCCCTTCAGCGGTTTCAGGAAATTATTTTCATAGGTAGGCCGTCGTTAAATAAACATGCAGGCCTGTAAAATTGAGGAAACAGCGGGCCAACTGATGAAGGGTACGATACCAGGAACGTATCTGGTGGTGGTTTCAAATGGCTAACTTCCGGATGTTTTTTTCCACCGAATATCGGTCCCTTTTATGTTGTTAGGAGTGTATCTGACTTTGGTAACCGGAAACACCGCAGAACATGTGCTCACTGTCTGTAAGGATTAGGGAGGGGGAGTTTTATTCCTCGCCCCTCCCGAATATGATAAGAGTTTTTACTTCACTTTGTTATTATTATTACATTAGTTACGGTACTGTAGATAGAGGTGAGTCTTGTAGGCCTAGGTTTCTGTAAACGTTCAAATGAATCCAGAAAATTAAGAATGACTTACGTTAGCAATTGATTCTGTTGTGGGACGGTGAGTAAGATTAGGGAGATGGAGACTGGGACTCATGTGTTGGATCGACGTACTCAGGTGATGTAACTTGTGCAAGATGTCAACTATGGTGTTTTTTTTTATCAGTCGCTGTTTTATAGCCACCCTTCTATGATGAATTAAATAAGTAATTTCCATTAATATATTTGATTATAGAAATGATTGAATTATCACTACTGAAGACGACGCTCCATAGCAATTCATCTTGATCACTCACCCGGATGTTTTTCCAAGACAGAAGCTGAAATCCTTCTCATAGTCGGGATAAAGCAACTCCTAACCCTTTCCGGCCTATGGCCTTTGTTTGTTTTGTTAGTGTTTTAGGGCCCTTTAACTACAAAGGTCATTAAAGCCCCGTCCACAGCATAATTCGTATGCAGAGACTGCACAGACACTACACTAATGCGACGATTTTTGGGTATTAACAGTACCCAGTTTTCCCAAGCAGCCACCCATGTCAGTACTAGCTGGGGTTTGCACTGCTTAACTTCAGTGATCAGACGAGAACTGGTGTGTCCAACACAATTCGTCACACCGGGGATTATGGCAGGGTGATCTATTGGACAACATTTTTCCACAGCCGGTTGCCGATCATAGCTGCAACCCCTATGCTTTCTTAGCGTCGGTTTCTGTTCGTTGGGGAATTCCACCGACGCCAGGGGGTGAGCTCCTACACCTGGAAATTTTGCCTCACCTCATCTATATAAATAAGGATAGGGGTTGCAACTTTGATCGGCAGCCGGCTGTGGAAAAGCACTGTCAATATATCACCGTTGTGTCCATTCAGAAGGAGAAGATTTGTACCTGAGAAGGATAAGGAGGGGAAAATGGTACCTAGTCCTTTCATAAGGAGAAAATGAAGGACCAAATTTGTACCGGACCATGTCATAAGCGGGAGAAGGGTAAGGAGGGAAAAATTGAAGGAAAAAATCAAAACACTACAGACAGGAGAATGTCTGTTTTTCCTTCCTCCACTTCTGACGGCCATGTTGATTAAAATGATGACGGCAGCGCCGCGTAGTAGTCGTGAG
Organism: Trigoniulus corallinus; assembly: GCA_013389805.1. NCBI lineage: Eukaryota > Metazoa > Arthropoda > Diplopoda > Spirobolida > Trigoniulidae > Trigoniulus > Trigoniulus corallinus. The sequence continues at coordinate 25,391,009 of JAAFCE010009109.1, forward strand.
GTTGGATTACACTTGAACCTAGTGTATCGGAATATGTTTAAGAGGAGCGAGAGAGAAAAGGAAACGATTTTCGTCTTTGAATGTTGAAGTAACTTAATTACTTTAAAACGGTAACTGAAAAATGAGAGTTGCGGTGGGCCAATGGTTGGTCGATTGACTCAAGGTTTTGTTAATTTTTTTGTTGCTCATTTCCGCCGTAGTTGTAATTGGAATTAAAATAAAGTTGATGTTTCAACGAGGTAGCGGAAGTTTAATGACAATTAGAGAATAATGCGTGGTGCTGTTTCGGAAATCGCATTTCATCGTCGTAATTCAATTTCGACAAGGTCTCTTGAGGAATAAGATCCTTAATCAAGAATAAGCCCTTTTTAAGACGCATTTTTATAATTTGTAGGCGTGCGAGAGGCCATTTCCTCCAATCTGTACCCCTGCCTCTCTTCCCCTAACCCCTACTTCCTTCTCTCTACATCTTCTTCCTAAATTCACTGACTGAATTGTTAAATATTGCTTCTATATTCTTATTACCATTATTATTGTTATTATTTTTATTATTATTATAGGAAATTAAATTCGTTGTTTTTTTTTCATTTTTTGTACAGCACCTCAGCATTATGTATTCAAGATGGCGACTATTATCCATGTTTTAATGTTCTTCAAAGTTCAAGCCTAAAGGTAACGATAATGTTAAAATTACTTTTGATTACTACTCCTTATTCTTATAGATGAAGAGAAATTTAAAATCTTTAATCTAATAGCTGGATATTGGATTTTATGGATCCGCACGCCGTCCTCCTTGATGCACCCTAATGTAATTGTTTCTTGAAATCGTTATCTTGCAGTCGAAGCGCCGTTGTTTCTTTTAGGAAAATGTTACTCTGTTTGGACTTAATTTGTGGGGTTTTTTTTCGTTTTGTTGGTGTTTAGGGGCCCCTCAACTACAAGGTCGTTAGAGCCCCGTCCACTCCTCAGAGTGTAGGAGCTGATGTGAGGATTTTTGGGTATTGACGCTACCCAGTATTCCCAAGTGGCAACCCCCCTCCCCCCGTTAGTACTAGCTGGGATTGCGTTGCTTCACTTCAGTGATCAGACGAGAACTGGTGTCCAACGTAATACCCTTATCCCGCCTGTGGCAGAGTCCGGTCTCTGATACTAGCCCTCATCTCCCACCAAGTCCCCGTCCACCCCATACACTATCGTATCCTTACGGACAACGTGCTTCCACGTCTGCTTCGTTCTCCCCCTGCCCAGGGTGCTGCCAACCGTCTGCATTCCTGTAATGGACCTAACGAGCTCCTCCTCCCCTCTTCTCATTACGTGTCCATACCATCGCAATCTACTCTCCCTCATTTTTTCCCACGATGTCCCCCCACCCCACCCCGAAGCTACCTCTAATATCTGTTCTTGACTCCCCGCTCATATACGGCAGCATTCCCATGTCGGCTACTTGCATTCTGTTGACGTGGCTCTTACTCAGTGCCCAACGCTCTGATCCATTTAGCACAGCGGGCCTAACCACTGCCCTGTCAAACTTCGCTTTCAACTTGATTGGGACTCCACTTCACTGTCTCCACTTCAACCATCCCCCATTGATGCTATGGGTCACATCCGAGTCTATCCCGATTACTTTGGAATGTTGATCCTCAGTACTTTACACCTCTTGCACCTCTTTCACCAGTTCGCCCCCAGAGAGGACGTCGCCATTATTTTCCTGTCCTTCCCAATTGAGTATTATTATTATTATTATTATTCTAGCATTTCCGTAGCGTCCCGTAGGATCCGAGGTGGGATCCAACCTGATGAAAAGTGTGGCCAGTGTCCTATCGTGTGCTGTGGATGTTTACAATGCTACCACTGCTACGGGATGGAACCCTTTCTTTCTATGTGAAGTAAATATACGTGCAGATCGGTTCAGAATTGCCGGATTTTGGAGCCCTGATGGGGCCAGAGAGCGGTTGCATTGCGTTGCACGCACCAGTTCTCGTCTGATCACTGAAGTTAAGCAGCGCAACCCCAGCTAGTACTGACATGGGTACTGCTAATACCCAAAAATCGTCGCATTAGTGTAGTCTCTGCACAAGAACTATGCTGTAGACGGGGCTCTAATGACCTTGTAGTTGAAGGGCCCTAAAACACCAACAAACAACAACAACCCAGCTATTATTGTCATGGGTAACCGTTTAGGGACACTAGGTATCGCTAATACCCAAAAATCGTCGCATCAGTGTAGTGTCTGTGCAGACTCTGCATTAGAACTACGCAGAGAACGGGGCTCTAATGATCATTGTAGTTGAAGGGCCCTAAAACACCAACGAAACTGGTGGAGCGAGATCGTATGTTCCTTTATAGTATCAATCAGTGGTGTTTATTATATAGGAAGCTCTGTAGTGCAACTGGGGTTCAATTCCAGGTATGATTACGCGAATGAAATCTCCGAAATGCACCTTTATCAAGCGGAGAGGAGGAGGGGGATACGATTAACTTTCTGCAAGGTGATAACTAGCACCCCCAATGAATCCTTTTTCACCTTGTTGATGCATGCAAAAGAGTGGAAAGTCGAGGTTATTGTTTGGGGGAAATTTATTCCCTCTCTTTGGAATCTTGATGATGATAATACGTTGACTTGAAAATTGTGACGGATCAACCATCTCATACATAGGCCCCTTGAGGCTAAGGCAACACCAAATTTTTCAGAAGCTGTTTGATGTGGTTCCAAAAAAAACAATCGGGCCAAGGGGTGTAATTCGGTCTCGGGACAGTCGCCATCAGAAAGTGGGAAAAGAAATTGTGGAATAGGCTACAAATGTTAACTTGTATGGGACGATGGCGTCTGACTTTTTATACATCAAATTGATCAAGGTTGAATATAGAAATTCAGGTAGAGGGGGTTATGTTTGAATCTCACGATTGACCCCTTGCCCCCTTCATATTCCTTCTTGTCTTCCGCTAATTTCTTAGTATATTTACCTTGTACTCTTTTTTCCCCCTTCCACTGCTTGTTCACCCGGTACTCATCTTTCAATAAATGGCTCTACCTGCCTACCTAGAGGGTGACAAACTTTTCTGGATGGTGTGTAGAGGTGAGGGGTGCACTTGCACATAACTATGGAAGGGGAGGGAGTTAGCCAAAAATTTAAGTATAGGGCATTGCTGTTTTATTATATAAGGTGTAGGCTAACTCCAGGGATTTGTATGCCTTTTCCCCTCCCTCTTCCCTTCCTGACGTCGTTAATCACCTGGTAAGTGGTCTTTATTTTGTTTTATAGGAATTTTTACGCTACGAATTTGCGCCTGTTCCCCTACCCTTCTCCCCCTTCATATCACCTCCCTTTCTCCTAGATTGCCCCTTTTTTTATTCTCTCTTTCGTACTCGGTCCCTATCCTCATTTGGGATGGATTTTCCTATCATCTCGTCCCAAATCTCGTTAATTTTTTTTTTACTTTTGCGGTGATAAGGAACCAGCCTTGGCAGAGGGGGGTGAACGTGGGCCAACCACCCCATCGTATCACGATACGCCGCCATCTCATTTTTCCCTTCTTGATCTCAGATATATATTTTTATCTCGATGACTTTTGTGCAAGATTTAGCCAGGTTATAAAACGAGTCTTGCCAAAAAAAAAAGTCTCACCTGTAATTAGTGAGGAATTTGTTTTGATCGTCGGTAAAGGGAGAGTTTGTATGTGTTTGTTGAATAACAACAGCAATAGAGGTGTTTAGCTCTTGATATTCAGGTACCCTCTTGTGACCCTTCCTCCTCCTCCTTAATCTCCCGGCCTGCCCCATCATCACCTTGAAAAAATAAATTGAAATTCTTTTAAGAAATTTTATTATGACTACGATCTTGCAATTAAAGATTTAAAAGGAAGGTGGTGGAGGAAGAGGGGATGCTACTCCAGCACCCACCACATAAAGGTTTGACAAATTTGAGGTTGATACTTTTTTTTTTTAGAAGCTGTTGTCTCCTTTTAAAGTGGAAACCTTGCCTGTTGTTCAACTCTGACCCTTGTGATGCCTTGATATCATGAAGTCGTTTAGTGGTCAAATAAACCTTTAAAGTAGTTAATAAACCTTTAAGTACGAGGACGAATACGGAACAGGTGATGGGAATGAAAAATGAAAGAAAAGGAAAGGGGGGGAATGGGAACGATGCCAGCATGGAGGTGACCCGTTTGATAGATATGTGTGCTCGAATGAAAATTGGACGAACTTAAAAATTCACGTTTGGGATCATTATAATGCACGATATTCAACTTAGTTTTTAAGCCGGCCATCACTCTTTTGCTGAATGCTTGATAATAATAAATAGGAGCTAGTTTACCCCCATCCCGCCAACCTTTGCTTCACCCCTTATAAAATATCTAAAAGCGGTTCTTATTAGTCCCCCGCTGTTTTGAATTTGTATAAATTTTATTTCTGTTTCTTAGATCCTCCTTTCTCGAGATCTTGCATTCTCACCCCTTCCCCTCTCTTCTTATGTTCTCCTCATCACGCAGTATGTGCACCTCCTGCACCGCACCGAATAATATCAGTGTGAAGGGTCAATCAAGTATACCAACCTGTTTGTTGGATTCAGATTTTCGTGCCAGTGAAAGATGCTTTCTATTAAACGTCCCGTTTGGGAATAAATGAATATATTCGTTTGCGGTTGTCCCTTTAGAGAGATCCATATAGAAATAATTCTGTCTTTTTATTACCTTAGGTGAAATACCCTTTACTACGTATTTAACAGAAAAAAAAATTAACAATTGGATAGTCTTTTGTCTTTAGGTGTGTGAAAATTTGAAAGGTGTTTTTATGATGTCGATTGCAGGTGCTCGTGTTTGGGGATCATGTATTTAGGAGTGTCGATTTGTTGATATCCAACAGGTTTAACGAGAGAAGTAACATTGTTTTTTTTGTACTAATAAAATCACTCGAGGTTTGGTCAGTGCCGAACTAGAAACGATTGTCCTGTTTAATCCCACTGGACATGTCGAATTTTTCAGCTCAGGCACAGAGTGGGAGAGGGGGCTGTAAAGCGCTTTAAAGAAGGGGCGTTAAAATAATTTGACAAGATACGTGAAGCTCCTTCCTTTTTGCAAAATGCTTCTTTTGCTCATTATTTTAACATTTTTCTGGTAACAGGATTGGGTTTTCAGCATTTGCACCTCTCTCTCCAACCCCCCTTAGGAGGCCATTGGCTTTTAGCCTGTACCCTGTCACTCTGAGTTATTATAAACAGTTATCGATTAAATTTTGTGTTGGCTTTGTCCAGGTCTCTACATATCAGTCTCCATTAGTCGAATGTTTTGGGAGGACCACATTTGATGGGGTTGTATGTACATGGTCATCAGTTGCTCCCATCATCCTGGCTGTCTGCACTTTGACCGCGACCTCCCACGGCCAAATTTTATGCGTGACATAAAATGGCAAACATAAAAGTCACATTTTGGTCGTGTTTGAGTCAAACGTGAAACAACAACAGCATCTGAGGAACCATCACCTTCCTCGTCTGCCATCCTCTTTCTCCGCCTCTTGTCACTCTCCACTCCCTCGGAATGAAGTGTGGGGAGCGAGAAGTATCTTCTAAATCAACCGAAGTTCTGTGTGCGGGACAGGGGTACTGCTAGTGAGGTCACCCATCAAGAACACCCTCCCCCTAAACAATAAACAGAAAAAAGGTGAAGAGGGCTTGTGTCTTGTCCCGTGTCGCCGCTATCTTGAAATAGGATATTATATACAGGTTTGAAATTGTAGTAATTTCGTCTTGACCTTTCATCTCTGAACCACTCACGTTTTTAGCGAGCAGGGCACGTCTCGAGCGTTGCTCACCTTGGAGTTGTTTCAAAGTGAGATGGTTTTGGGGAGGTAGATGAAATGCGTTTGCCCACTGGGTGTCGGACTACCGACTAAAACACCTATCATCCTCTCCTAAGCTCTAACCCGAAACCGTTTGGTACGTCACTTCACTCTTGGCCCAATGGCACATTGCTAAGGTGGTGAGGAGGGCCCCCCTTCGTTAACTGTTCATTCTCTGAGATGATAGGTCAAACACAATTAAATAGATGTAACAGAACGACATCATCGGGGCTTAGCCCACGTTCTTTTCAATTGTTTGTCCCGTTGAAGGAGTGAAGAGAATGGGGTAGTTCATAAAATGCTCCGGTAGTGTTATGGCACTGTATTACTCAAACTTCTCTTTAGCAACTGTTACCGCTGTCGCTGTCCTAACTTAAAATGTCCCAGTAAAATGGGGTGAGAGGGTGTCTTCGCCTTATGACTTCCAGAAGAGGTGGTGAGAATTATTTCAAGTGTGTTTTTATTTTTTATGTCGTTGTTAGAAATCAACTGTCGTAAATTGAAACGTCCCGTGGTCGGTTGTCATGTCATTGATATCGAAGGACGTCGTAAACTCCAAAGATTAGCGGTGTTTAATGTAAACTGTGTCGGTAAATATATCACATGGAAAGGCAGCGGGCTATGACGACGACCCCTTCATCTCTCTCTCTCTTTCTTTGTTCCTGCGTGTGTGTCAGTCAGCACCCTCCCTCAAGTAGAGCTGTTGTTCAGCGAGCACTGTTCAAGTTTTATATTAAATTGATATCTGGCGCCTGTATAAAATTGACGATGTATACTTTTATTACTTTTACCGCCTTTGAAATGTGCAGTGCTTTCATAAAGTCCTTAACGCACATACTCTTCCCTCATACCCCGGACCCCCTTCTCATTACATTCGACCCTTGTCTTCATATAAAAGTGTGTCTCCTCCGTTGTGTATCCCTCCTCACTTATCATTTCTTGAATGGCCCTCGTCAAATTACGGAGGGCGATCCTTGAGTCAAGGGGGTCTCTGGTTATGTTAGTGCGTCATAACTGAGTTATTTAAAATAATTTTGTACTCTCCTTTGTTTATTTTCGGTGGTTGGTTAATAGTGGGCCAACCTCGGAAGCTCAATTGGTTAGAGTTCACTTGCCTCTAGAGACAAGTTCACCACTGCGCCGCTGGCCGATGAGGGCAGTGAGTTGCTCTCTAATAAGAGAGGGCACCTAAACTGTGCCTCTTTAATCAGAAAGAACGATACTGTCCTATCTTGTCCTGAATCCATCCACGATTCCCCTCATGCCTTCTTTGCACACCTGAATTGGATAATCTCTGTATTTGGTTTTACCTTTGAATACCCCTTCTGACGTCATTTGACTGAAACTCGTTTGTGTGGCGGACCTGATCAGAGTGGTGTCTTGGGAGCGGCGTATTGCGTTGGACACACCAGTTCTCGTCTGATCACTGAGTACTGACATGGGTGGCCGCTTTGGAAAACCGGGTACCGTTAATACCTAAAAAGTCGTCGCATTAGTGTAGTGTCTGTGCAGTCTTTGCATCAGAACTATGCAGTGGACGGGGCTCTAATGACCTTGTAGTTGAAGGGCCCTTAAAATCAGCGAAACAGAAAAAAAAGGATGTCTTGTCAGGATGAAGAGCGGCGGGAATAATTTCGGCTAGAGCTCATCATCATCCCCTTATCCCGCCTGTGGCAGAATCGGGTCTGTAGGTTCTAGCCCTCCACTCCCGTCTATCTTCCACCAGGTCCCCGTCCATCTCACAGACTACCATATCCTTACGGACAACCTGCTCCCAAGTCTGCTTCGGTCTCTCCCTGCCTCGGTTGCTTCAAACCACCTGAATTCTTGAAATGGACGTAACGAGCTCCTCCTCCCCTCTCCTCATTACGTGTCCATACCACCTCATATTTCGGCTAGAGCTCGTCGATTAAAACATGTCCGTTTTCGGGAGGTTCTTGGGAATGAGAGTTTCCAAAATCATAAATTTTGTAGTCTCAGGCAGGTGACGTGGATGTCGGTCCCTTTGCTACCTTTATGTTACTTATGTTTCGGGACCCTTCAACTACAAGGGCATTAGAGCGCCGTCCACTGCATAGTTCCAATGCAGAGACGGCCCAGACACTACACTAATACGACGATTATTGGGTTTTAGCAGTACCCAGTTTTTACAAGCGGCCACCCATGTCAGTATTAGCTGGGGTTGCGCTACTTAACTCCAGTGATCAGACGAGAACTGGTGTGCCCGGCACAATTCGCCGCTCCCTTGTTTTAATTTTGTTGCACTAACGGGTTTGGGATTAAGCCAAGCAGCCATAACAGGCCGAACCCTTAGGAGGCTACTCGCGGGAGAGGAGGAAATAGGTGTGAATGGGGTGTAGGATAGGGGAAATTTGCAGCACCCAACGTTCTCTACCAACCACCCATGTTGGTACTAACGCGGGTTTGCATTGCTTAACTTCAGTGATCTCACGAGAACTGGTGTGTCCAACGCAACTTGGCCGCGCTTTACTTATGCGGAGAAAGGTAGTGGTGTGAGGGGATTGTTTCTTTCCCTTAATGATCTTTTTAAACGTTTATTTTGGAGCCAATCACTTTATTTAAGAGAAACAGGAACAACATAATTTATAACAGCAATGTTGTCGAGTTTATTATTAAAAAATCCTTAATAAGACTCACTTTTCCCCCCGCTCTCCGAATGTACTGTAACTTGTAATCATAAATTAAGACGATTTTTAATGCTAGTTTTTTTTCTCGTGAAATTGTTATCGGTATAATCATCATTTGATAAACACCGTCTGATGTTATTAAAGTTATCGTGCGACTTCAGAAATGTAAACGCGCCCACCCCTCTCTCCTATTAAAACGCAACTTTCATTTAACGAATAAATGGTTTAATATCACGTAGGGTATTTTTTTGTTGTGTTGTTTGGTCACGATTTTTAATTGCATACATACAAACAAACACACGAGTTTATTAGGGCTGACGTCACCATCATCTTGCCCCTCTCGGTTTCTGTTTGTTTGTTGGTGTTTAAGGTCCCGTCAACTTCAAGGTCATTAGAGACCCGTCCACTGCATAGTTCTAATGCATACACTGCACAGACACTACACTAATGCAACGATTATTGGGTACTAGCAGTACCCAGCTTTCCCGAGCGACCACCCATGTCGGTACTAACTGGGCTTGCGTTGCTTAACTTCAGTGATCAGACGAGAACTGGTGTGTCCAACGCAACTCGCCGCTCTCTCGGTTTCTGGAATATTATTGTTTTTGATGGGCCATTCACCAGTCCCATCGTGGGGTAGACCGGCATGTCCCTACGGCAAGCAGCGACAATATTCCTGTGGGTTCTAGACGCCTAGCTGAGGTGACCCCAGTCATAGTATGCTCAGTGGACCCGCAGACCCGACCGTGCCACAGGCGGGATAATGGTATGATGATGATGATGATGATGAGTTCTTAGGTAAAAAAAAGAATACGATAATGTGACCAGGTGAACAGGGTTTTGACCGCGCTTTCGTCTGTCCCGTTTGAGAATCTGCGGATGGCATTGTCTCAGACAAACATGAATTAATTTACACCGAATGTCTCTTGGTCAGGGTTCTTATTCGTTTCGTTGCACTAGCGAACAACACCTCTTCCCCTCCCCCTTTATCTAGGTCTTTCTCGACCTTTGACCCTCTCACTCTTTCTCCCCCCCCCCACACCCGCTCTTTAACCATTGAAGATAATCACAGACTTTAATTTCCATAATTCGTCAGAGATAAGTGCTGGAAGGATGTAATTGAGGTGATATAAATGCAGTTAGAACTATGAAGGCTAAAGGTGAATGATGATGATGAACCCACACACGCACAAACACACCTGGACAGGTGTGAAATATGTTTGTATTCCACCATCTCATTGTTGACCCCCTTCTTCTGCTTCTTACGAATAGGTAAGAGTATAGCTATTTTAGTGTTTAGGTAATTTTTTAAATGGTGACTGTTATAGTTCCTTTCTATTCAACGTTGTCCTCTTGCCCCTTGAAGTCTGGAATAGTTAAAGTTCATGCCCTTAAATGACTGGGGGAGCGCCCTACTCACCTGTGGCGAGTTTGGTATTTAACAAATTTGAAGAATAGATTTCATTATCTATTTTTATGCAGGTTTGAAAATTTGCCGAAAATGTGATTTGGTGGGTCAACCCCCGTCTCTCTCTGTCTCACACACTTGATGCCACTTATTGTTGTTGAAAAGGATGTTGCTTATTTCATTATACTGCGAGTCTGAAAATGATTAAAGACTTGGGGAGGGGGTTCTCTAAGGTTCCCCTTCTGCTTTACCCTTCTTCGGGTATTGCTGTTGTTCCCTTTGGGGAGAAGGTATTATATCGTCGCCAGCTTTTTTTTATTATAAGTGGTGTATATATACCTTAAGGGGGACGATGTTGGAATCTTCTTCACCATTATTCAAAATATTGACATACGTTTGCCAGTTTAACAGTTTTAATAGAATGACCCTTCAGGCTAAGAACTGCGTTTCCTATCATCCCCTGTCTTCAGTACACCTCACTCTGCTTCATATTATTATTGTTTCAACTGTCATTCTGGGAGGAAAGCATTTGAACCGACCCATCAGCAAAATTGCTTTTCCTGATGGGTCGGGTACCCATCTTTTCCCCTCTGAATGGGCACAAGGGTGATCTGTTGGACGGTGTTTATCCGCACCCGGCTGCCGACCAAAGCTGCAACCTATATGCTTATTTATCGTCGGTCTACTGTTCGTTGGGAAACTTCACCGACGCCAGCGGGGCGAGATCCTACACCTGGAAATTTGGCCTCTTCTACCCTTCGCACAGTAGAGAGATTTCTGCGACGTGCAAATGCCATCGTACACCACACGGGACCTTGGTTTTACTTCTCTTCCGAAGGAAGGCGCACTCGGGGCATCTCACCTCTCTCTCTCTCTCTCTCTCTCTCTAGCCCGAAGGAAGCCAATCCATTTTGTTCCAGTATCCAACCTAGAACTACTGATGTAGTTGTTGTTTGTTGGTGTTTTAGGGCCCTTCAAATACAAGGTCATTACAGCCCCGTATACTGTGTAGTTCTGATGCAGAAACTGCACAGACACTACACTAATGCGACGATTTTTGGATACTAGTGGTACCCAGTTTTCCCAAGCGGCCACCCGTGTCAGTACTAGCTGAGGTTGCGCTGCTTAACTTCAGTGATCAGACGAGAACTGGTGTGTCCAACGCGATTCGTCACTCAGCTACTGATGTAGCTACTGAGCGTGCTACCCACTGCGCCACCGAGGCGGGATCTTGTGATGCTAATGTCAGTGTAAAGACGGTTGTTTATGGTCATCCCTTGATTCATTTTCTTCCCTTGCATTAGATGAGGAATCCATCGGATGTTTTTGCTGTTGAATGGATGGTGTAGTGTTGATACACAATGGTGAAAAGATGAGAGAAAGGACCCAGGAGGAGGACATGGATTTGGCATCAGTATGTGTGTTGGTGCTAGGCGCTAGGGCTGTTCACCCTCCCTCTCTCTCTCTTTCTCTTCACTCTTCTGACAACCATTTCCCATTTTCATTATAAATGATGGCCGTGTTGTTGCTACTCCATCAAAATGTGTATCGTCACAGGCGGGCAGATACCTCAGCAGTAGTAGCCATTGTTCAAAGTATCGAGGGCCTGGCGATTCCTTCGTCTTTTTTCCCTTTAAAGGAGAGCTGATTTCCACTCTTTTCCTGTGTATGTCAATTCCACATCTCCTCTTCCTCTCCCTTTCATATATATATTTTTTTTCGTAAGGGGAAAATGGAAGAGTTGTCTCTCTCGCTCCAAAAAGACTTCCGGTTTGTATATAATATATACATGTGGAAGATCGGTTCACTCTCCGCCGTGTCGGAGAGTGGAGTCTGTCCAAAGAAGTTAGAGAGACCACCTCCACCTTTGATCTTCCAGCTCAGCTTCCTCCTACTCCAACTCTTAAACATCTTCAGGGGTTCCCATACTCTCTCTCTTTTATTTGGATATCTATAGCTCTCCCTCCCTTTCCCTACTCTCCCACTCCTCCTCTCCGATCCTTGATGTGTGATGACACGCATTTATTATTCTTTCATATCGCTTTG
>JAAFCE010009109.1:25408126-25475468 GCA_013389805.1 Trigoniulus corallinus
TTCTTGAGGGTGCTCATCCTCTCACAGCAGCACAACTGGTTAACTACTCTTGAAGTACTATTAGAATGGGATGGGTAGGGATGGAATTGGGACGGGGGTGTATGATCCTATATAAAATAGAGTGGATAAATTCCCTCATAATCCTTTCATAATCCAACATCTTTTAAAAAGCCGAGCTTGGAATTGATGTTGCTTGAAGAGAGCGACAGAGAGAGAGAGAGAGAAGTGGCCATTTATATGGATATAGGGGGATATTTTCGGACATTTCTAAGACGGCAGAAGTAAAGATAATAAAATTTTTATAATATCTGAGAATAAAATAGCGGGCCCTGATGGACATTGGCGGAAAGAGAAAGTATGGTGCGCCATTTAGAGTAGTCATATTCATGCATTCTTCATTCATAACGTCCCCATTATTATTTCTTTAGCTTTTGAGGTGGGTGCTGCTTTTCAACATCGTATTAAAAATTGAAGGTGCATTTTAGTAAAGATTCAAGGGCTAAAAAAAGAGTATTAGGACCCTAACCATCTCCTCCGCCAGTTTTTTTTTTCCACCGTCGTTGTGTATTTTTTTAATTTATTCAAGTTCCGGTTTTTTTCCATGGCTGACTTTTTTCTCTCTTTCGAAAGCTATTTAGTAAAAGCTTTTTTATGAGTGTGTGTGTGTATGTATGGAGTTTATAAATATATTGGTGTTGAGGCGAGGGGTTGAGTGGAGCTGGGGTTAGGGGCCAAGGGACCTCTCTCTCACTGTAGTGACTATACAGTATATACATCCACATATGGGCTATAGGGAAAAAATAGGACGTAAGTGTGAGAGGCCCATAATTTTTTTTACGGTGGAATAGTTCGAGGTGCGTTTAGGACAGCGCGATCGACTTTTTACCCCTCAACCCCCTCTAAAAATTCGAGTACATACTAAGGGGGAGGTATGGCAGAAGCTGAGGGAAGAGACAGACCTATACCGTTGGAATCGACGCCGTCATTTCCTAATGTATCCATTATTTGATATATTTCTGGAATTCAACTACACACCAGAGATTTAAAAATGAAAGGTTATATGAGGGGAAACACCCCCACGACCCTCTTTCTTTTTTCGGAGGGGATTAGTTTTGCATCTAAGGTCCCACGTGAAACATTTTTTCCCTTTCTCCTAGTCTTCAGCATAGAGCGTGGCTTGGGCACAGAAATGTTGGGGAAATGGCTGCCACGGTGTGATGAGGGGCTCGGGACTTACACACTGTGAAACGTATGACGAAATAGGCCCCCCCTCCCCCACAGCGTCCCATTATGTATAAAAGCTTTTTCTCTCACTTCATCTGTACCCTCCCCTCAACCTTTTTTTTTTCGGGTTTTTTCTCTCCTTTCTCGTCGTACTTATAAGGGCCCTATCAATAGACACATATAAGGCCTCTGTAATTTAAGTTTATACTATAGTTTATTTATTGGTCCCAACATAGTTGAGAAGAAATGCTCTGTTTTTTCTTTCCCCTTCCCCGAAATATTTCGTCCCGAGTAATTTCATAGAGCATCACGCACGCCATTATCCTTTCCATTGATGTTAAGGCTGTTTTGATTGGTGGTGAAGTTGTTAACCTTTCACTTTTTCTTATGTCTGTCTTAGCCTATAGCAGGAATGTCCCGTCCTGATATGCACTACCGGTTCGTATATCCTCCTGATGTTTATTACTCGTTTCAGGAACTTCCTTCCGTTTCGCTAATCGAACTGCGCGCGCAGTTATTTCGTAGGCTGCAAGGTGCACATTTTGATTTTTGAGGATACCAAGCCATTGGCGGCTAGCAACCCGCCGCGATGGCGTAGTGGTTAGCACCCTCGGCAACTGCGCCAGTAGTTCTAGTTTCGATGCTAGACCGAGGTGGGTCGGCTTCTTTCGGGCGAGAGAGAGAGGCAGGCTCCGAGTGTGCCTACTTTAGGATGAGAAGTAAAACCGAGGTCCCGTGTGGGTGTACGATGGCACTTGAAGTAAAAGAACCCTCTCTACTATGCAACGGGTAGATGAGGCAAAATTTCCAGGTGTAGGAGCTCGCCCCCTGGCGTCGGTAGCATTCCCCAACGAACACTAGACCGACGATAAATAAGCGTAGGGGTGCATCTTTGGCCGGCGACCGGCTACAGAAAAAACTATGATCAATATATCTCCCTGTGTCCATTCAGAGGGACAAGATGGGTACCTGACCCTGCTATAGGCGGGAAAAGGGTTTGCATTTGCGAGCCATTGGCGGCTCTAGCCTATTATCGCTATTATTTAGCCTGTAACTGGATGACTCTTTCTAGTTAGGTCTCTTGGTACACTTCTCATAAAATTCGATAAAGTCGGATTTCGAAAGGCCAGTTGCTAGAATAAACTCTGGAAAAATGTGAATTGGCCTTAGATGAAACAGGGTGATCCTAATTACCGCCGCTGCGGCGATTTAGCCGACTTAGCCGACTTCAGCTCTTGTTATGAATGAATTGAATTGCACATAGGCCATATTCCGTGTAATCCCCGCCTCGGTGGCGTAGTGGGTAGCGTGCGCGGTAACTGTCAGTGTTGGGAGAGGGCGAATTGAGTTGGACACACCAGTTCTCGTCTGATCACTGAAGTTAAGCAACGCAACTCCAGTTAGTACTAACATGGGTAGCCACTTGGGAACATTGGGTACCGCTGATACCAAAAAATCATCGCATCAGCGTAGTGTCTGTGCAGTCTCTGCATTAGAGCTACGCAGTGGACGGGGCTCCCAATGACCTTTGTAGTTGAAGGGCTCTAAAATACCCGGTAGTCAATCAATCAAATGCGCCTTCCGTCGGATGAGAAGTAAAACCGTGGTCCAGTTGTTGCACGTCGAAGAACTCTCTCTACCATGAGGCAAACTTCCCAGGTGTAGGAGCTCGGTGGAGTGCCCCAACGAGCAGTAGACCGACGGTAAATAAGCATGGGGGTTGTAACTTTGGTCTGCAACCGGCTGCGGAAAAACAACTGTTTGCGTAGAGCAGGGCCGGCGCTATATTTTGCGGAGCCCTGTGCAAGCTAATTATGCGGGGCCCCATGAAAACATGAAGCGGGGCCCTTCTATCAATAGGTTCATTATTCCGAATGCACGGGGCCCTGTGCCGTTGCCCTGTTCGCACACCCATCACGCCAGCCCTGCGTAGAGTGGGATCGAAAGGGGAACGAGATGTTGATGGGTAATCTTCAGCTTGACCATTAGTACCTACCTGCCTATAAGCCCACCCTTTTCTTCTTTAGCCGTTTCTACTTCGTGCCCCCTCTCCCTTTCGTGCCTGTCATTGTCAAAGTTCAGTTTGTTGTTAAACAGCTAAAGAAAGGTCCATCCTCACCTTCATCACTTGTATAAATGGTCCTATTGAACGTGTTTTTCTAATGGACACGACCCCCAACTGTTGCCGAATGTCAGTACGTTTGGTTATTAGCCGCCTCTTGTCAGCTAAACGCTGTGTAAAGGATTGAAAAGGTCAATTGATAGTGAAAGCACCATTCTGTTTCTTTATTTACCGCTCTCCATTATCGTCAGTTTTGTCACGTAAAGTTTTTAAGCCCTCAACCGTGACTTAATTCCGAAAGGGGCTGTAAAGGTGACGGCGTCTGTCACTCTACTGTTGAGGCATATCTCATTTTTTCTTTTCGTGAATGGGCCCTATCTCAGATTAGACTTTTAAGGATGTTTGTTATTTTTACCCACGCCCCCTCCTCTCTCTACGTCTTTGAAAGTATTTTAGTATACCTGGTGAAATATCTAAGAAAAGAACCTACAAAAGCAGTTTATTTTGTAAATCTTTACCTGACGGTCCGACGTTAACAACCACCTTTTCCTCTTACTCTGCCTGTCCTGACTTAGGACCCCGTTAATTGTTTCTATTGTTTGGCTTATTTTCTAGTAGTGATTATGATAATCGGCTTTGCAAGTAGATACGCCCATTGATGATTTTTTTTGGAGAGATTTAAAACTAGCCGCCCCCCTTATCCCCTTCTTTGTTAATAGGTGTATTATGTTTTCGACGGAGACAGAGAAGAAAGATGCATTCCGACGTGAGCCATTATTAGGATGACCCCTCTTCGTATATGCGTGCGCATGCTTGGAATGCAGCGCGTGCTGTTGCTTTTTAAAAAAAAGAACGGCACGATGTTCTAAAGTGAGACGAATAGTGCAAAAATGGCGGCTGTTTTCTTTTTCATTTGCTTGCCATCGTCATGATTGAAAGTCGGATTAATTTCAGTTTTTATGTAATCGTAGGCGTGATTTATATTAGATTAATGAACAGATACCGCCGGATACTGAGATATTGTCAACTACAGTGTATTTTTTATCATCATAGTCGCTGTTTGTAATGGAAGGTGGGTCATCGTCAAGTTTTTCATTGTGTGGCATTTTTAGTGCCCCGTTACTCATTGGAATCTTGTGAGGGTATTAGTATTATTTAAGATGATCAAATTGAACGCTGTATCTCGCTCGGCGAAAAAGTTTTATAGTCAGCTTTTTTGTATTTATATCTATTATCTGAATTTGAAATCTTAGGGATACGGTGGAACGGGGTGAGTAAGATGGTGGATCGATGAGAAAAAAGTGGAGCATGACTCCTCTCTCTCTCGTTCATGTTTGCTATTAATCTGTTGCCTCGAGGGGCGAGGGTTCGCTTCTTACTTTTCCCTTCTCTTATCTCGTGCTGTCGCCTTCTCTACTGAGCTTCCTCCTCGTCTCCCTTCTTCGATCTTTTCCATCCAACACCTTTTCCCCATTAAAGAAAACACGATTATTTGAATTGACAAAAATCCGAGGAAATTGGCGAGAACGACTGCTGCCACATGAGAAGTAGAGCACACAGAGAGAAGACGAAGAAGAAGAGGGGAATGGCAGGCTGAAAAGGACAAGGACAAAAATGTCTGGGAAGACTTACAGGGAAAAGGAGGAAAAAAAATTGTTGTCGTTTATGGAGATCTAAATGGATTTTCCATGCCCGAGAATGGTGAATGATGAGACATTGTTCCCGTTTAGTGAAAATTGACGACAACGACGACGACCTTCTCATCTCGGCTCCTCCCTACAAAAATCCCGGAGGAGAAATACATAATTTTAGACTTCATCCTTCCATCGTTTATCCTTCACCCTTAGCCCCCCTTTTCCCCAATACCACATTGTTTTTAATGCATTTAAATGCGCATCAATCTAGGAGAAGGGGAGGGGACATCCATCAACGCCGTCACTTAATGCTATCAGCCTCTCTCTCCTTCTCTCTATCTCCCTCTCTCTCGTCCTACCTGCGCCAGGATTTGATCCCCTTGGAGTGATCGTTAAATTCCTACCTCCTTTTATACCTCACCTCACCAGGTTTCAACTGAGCTCCCTCCCTCTCCCTAAAAGCACCTTTTAGTTTGACGGTGAGTTGTATTGTTGTTGTTGTTTTTGGGCCCTTCAAATACAAAGGTCATTAGAGCCCCGTCCACAGCATAGTTCCTATGCAGAAACTGCACAAACACTACACGAATGCAACGATTTTTGGGTATTAACAGTACCCAGTTTTCCCAAGCGGCCACCCATGTCAGTACTAGCTGGGGTTGCGCTTCTTAACTTCAGTGATCAGACGAGAACTGGTGTGTCCAACGCAATTCGCCGCTGGTGAGTTGTAGAGGGGCCGATAACTATCTGAATATACTGTATGTAGTCCATAAAGGGTACCGAATTACCAGGCTCGGTGGCGCAGATGTTGAGTACTAGACTACTGTTTCGAGCGAGAGAGGGAAGGAAAGAGACAGAGAGAGGCACCGACCCCCGAGGTCGCGTTCCGTCGGTTGAGAAGTAAAGCCGTGCCTCCCAAGTGGTGTGCACAATGCTATCACTGCACGGGAAAAGAACCGGGCGTTAGTAGAAGTGCCCCTTTAAAACCATATAGACCGACGATAAATAACCATCGGGGTTGCAGTGTCTAGTCCACATTCGGCTGCTTAAAAATACCGTGCAGATGTCCCAGTGGGACAAATATGAGTAAGATCCGATGTTGCCTTAGGCAGACAGAGTAACTGCTTTTACTCTAAATGGGACCGACTTCACTTCAGCTGGAACGATGGGAAATTCGGTTTATCGTCTGTCTTGCTGGTGACCCGAGTTGGAGCGGCTTATTGCGTTGGACACACCAGTTCTCGTCTGATCATTGAAGTTAAGCAGCGCAACCCCTGCAAGTACTGACATGGGTGGTCGCTTGGGAAAGCCGGGTACTGCTAATACCCAATAATCGTCGCATTAGTGTAGCGTCTGTGCAGTCTTTGCATAAGAACTATGATGTGGACGGGGTTCTAATGACCTTGTGGTTGAATGGCCCTGAAACACCAACAAACAAGGGAGCGGCGAGTTGCGTTGGACACACCAGTTCTCGTCTGATCACTGAAGTTAAGCAACGCAAGCCCAGTTAGTACTGACATGGGTGGTCGCTCAGGAAAGCTGGGTACTGCTAATACCCAATAATCGTCGCATTAGTGTAGTGTCTGTGCAGTGTATGCATTACAACTATGCAGTGGACGGGTCTCTAATGACCTTGTAGTTGACGGGACCTTAAACACCAACAACAACCAACAAACAACAACAACCAACAAACAACAGTGACCCGGGTTGAATGTTGGGACTCTTTCTGAGCGTGATTCTGTTGTACCCCAATCAATACGTTAAAAAAAATTGGTTAAGGGAAGGTTAAAAGCCACGAATTTATTTATGACGTAATGGAATGAATGGGATGGGGGAGCGAATGCCGTAGGGACATGCGCCTGGAATCCCGTTGCCGGGTAGGCAGTGGGGAGTGAGTGAGGAGTGAGGTGATGGCAGTGGATCAAATTCATGTATTCAGTAAAAATGTTTTTATATGTAAATTGACGTTGGTGGAATATGGGGCAGATTATTTTTACAGGGACATAAGTAATGAAAGTAGGAATTTTTTTCAGAGTTGGGATGATGTGCGGTGACCTACCTCTGTGGGACATTTTCCGGTGGGGCATGGATGCTCCTATTAGAATTTGGCCTGGAAGAGAATTGGAAATTCAGAGGAGATGCGGTATCGTGATAAGTGTAGATGGTAGCCTTAAGGCGAACAAGCGAATTTTGGAAGGAGAGGGGTTGGGGATTTGTGGAGGGCGATGTTTCAGAGAGAGAGAAAGAGAGAAGGGAGAGGGAGGGGGGGTTAGAGGCAGAATGGTGAAATCCGGGGGCTTTATAATAAAAATCTGCAAGAATTCAAAATCTGGAGCATATTTGATGAAGAGGATATTTTTATTATAGAAGTTAATTAATTTTCGATGTAGTACATATTGCAGATCAAAAGAGCCCAATGGGCGTGTTATTGAGGAGGGGCTGTTCAGAAAAGTTCTGATATCGTCCAACCAACAAAAGCAAGTCCTAACCCTCTTCCCGCAGGGTCGGGTACCCATCTTGTCCCTCTGAATGAGCACAAGGGTGATATATTGGACAGTGTTTTTCCGCAGCCAGTTACCTACCAAAACTGCAACCCCTATGCTTATTTATCGTCGGTCTTCTGTTCGTTAGGAAATTCCACCGACCCCAAGGGACGAGCTACTGCACCTGGGGATTTTGCCTCATCTACCCATTGCATAGTAGAGAGGGTTATTTTACGTTCAAATGCCACCATACACCACAGGTAGACGCACTCTGGGCCTCTTTCTCTCTCTCGCCCGAAAGAAGCCAACCAGCCTTGATCCAGTATCGAACTAGAAATCACTGACGCAGTTACGGAGCACGCTACAACCTGAGATACCGAGGCGGAATGATATTGTCCAACGAACCTGAAAGAAAAATAACTTCCTCTCCTGCTGCGATGTCCACTTCAGGAGCAGCAGTAGCGATTTTGCTCAGTGGGCCCGTGTCCATCAATACTGCTGATGGTGTCTGACTTTTTTTCGGGAGAAGTGTGCCTTCTTTCATCAGATGGGAAGCCCGTTGCCCCGTGTGGTGCACTAAAAGAACCCTTGCTACGCGGAGTTTTTATAAGAAAACCATCACATAAATATCGTCTTGAAATGAATGACCCTGTGCGCGTTGGGGGTCATAATTAAGGTCCAGTTTGCAGTATGCCGAACGGGGTAAATGGTCATCTTGTTCTCTCTGCCGTCTGACCCCCTGCAGAAATGGAATCGTTTACCTGCCATTCAGTAGTTTACTGGGACAAGTGTGTATTGTGGTGTTTTAATGTGCACTGAGCTGCAAGATGTTCTAGCGTAGTCAGGAGCCAATTATCTGATGAATGGACAGGATGACGTCATAGGTAGTTAATTTAAAATCGTTTGTGTCTCGAATTGTAGTAGTTATAGCCTCTATAAATAAATTTTCTGTCCATCGGACGCAATTGTCATTGTGGTGGGTAAATTATGAGGTAAGGGGTGGCGATGTCGTTATAGCTAATTTGAAAAGAAGCGACGGAAGGAGGGGTGTAAGAGAGGGGGGGTCAAGCTGGAGTAGTAGTAGTAGTGGTAGTTTTCTCTTGGACTAATCATTAACCGACGAAATCCTTTGGACATGTGAGTGCCACTGACATAGCACGTAGTCCTTTGTTTATGAGTGTGTAGGTGACTGTGAGAGACGAAGTTGGGTTATTAAATTTAAATTTGTGTCCTCTGTGTCCCCATCTTTCAACCCCCACCACCTCCATCCTGGGACTCCTACTTTTTGGTCATCCTGATTTCTACTACGACAACAATTACTAGTAGTTGTATAGTAGTTAGTAACAACAGCCGTCTGGTTTAAGAGGATGTTTTATGACGAGCATAAAATAGTTGCTGGAAATTAATGGGAGACAGACGACAACAAATTTGACCATTTGATTCGTTTTTTTATATATAGACTATATAAAGGAGGTCCTTCAGGTGCTGTAAAATGAACGACCCACCTTTGCGGAGGGAGGCCAGTGTCCAAATTGAAGAAAATGCGAATTCCATCCTAAAAGAGCGACGCCTGTTAATTTTTTTAATGTTACTAGAGTTGGGGAGATCTCATCTCGGTGGCGTAGTGGGTAGCGTGCTCGATAACGGCGTCAGTGGTTCTAGGTTCCATACTGAACAGAGGTGGGCTGGCTTCATTCAAGAGAGAGAGATGCCCCGAGTGCACCTTTTTTCGGATGAGAAGTAAAAGCGAGGTCCCGTGTGGTGTACGATGGCATTGGCCCGTAAAAGAACCATCTGTACTATTCAACAGGTATATACAGGTGAGGCAAAATTTCCAGGTGTAGGAGCTAGCCCCTCCTGACATCCGTGGAATTCCCCAACGAACAGTAACCCAACTGTAACGTTGGTCGGCAACCGGCTGCGGAAAAACACTGTCCAATAGATCACCCTTGTGTCCATTCAGAGGGGAAAGGGTTAGGAGCTGCTTTTTTGCTGCGAGAGTTGGAGAGGGGTCTCTCTCTCTCTCTCTCTCTCTCTGTCTGTCTTCCAATGATAGCATCTTATCCGCCGACTCACCTTCCATATTGAGGTAGAGGGGATGGATCCTCTCTAATATGTGTACATTGGGTCAAAGGTGAGAACTGCAGGTTGATTTTTTTTTTCGGTTTGTTTTTAACTGTCGCCAAGCAAAAATTTGAGGCGACTTTAGGGAACTTCTGAATGTGTGACCAAGATTGTGGCTCAGTCGGCCTTATTTGAGTGGTGGAGTGTGGTTAGGTGCACAGGTTGTGGTTCAGATTCCCCGTCCCCCAGAAGAGCGAATGCCCTGTTGCGTTGGACACACCAGTTCTCGTCAGATCACTGAAGTTAAGCAATGCAAGCCCACGTTAGTAGCAACATGGGTGGTTGGGAAAGAACGTTGGGTGCTGCAAATTTCGCTTTTCCCATATCCTCTTCACCTACCTCCTCATCACCCGCGAGCAGCCTCCTAAGGGTTCAGCGTGTTATGGCTGCTCGGCTTACTCCCCAACCCATTAATACAGCATCCAGCGTCCCATTTCATTCTAAACGGAGTGAATTCGTACCCTGCCTGCTCTTCTCTCCCCCACACCAGGTATAAAGTCGTCGTTCCCACTCCAATAGTAAGGATTTTTTGGCTACAGATACCAGTACAGTTTATAGGTGCGCTTGAGCATTATTTATTAACCAAATTCAGCCCCCCTTCCTTCTCCCTTACAGCTCTGCCCGTTTCTCTCCCTCTCGGCTGAAATCAAACGGTAACTGGGAGCCGGCTGCGTAGAAATAAGTTATAGAGGGCATTATAGATATTTTTTTCAGAAGAGAGGAAGAGGGGTGTATTTCACTGAATTATCTGCTAGGCGTGGGGGGGGGAAGGAGAATAAGTGCGTGGGGTAACTGTTGGGCGGGACGGGTAGTAAGGATAATGGCGGTGGATAGCCATTAAATTCTAACATGAGTTATTATAGCGATGTAGTGTTAGCGTAGTGCTGTAGCAGTAATTTTTTGTTGTTGTTGTTTTTGGTCAGCTTGTTGTATGGAGAGGGAGGGGGGTGATGAGGCAGAATCTGTTTGGGACGGTATGTGGAGGAGGGGGAAAGAGTGTGAGGACGAAGAAGGAGCACTTACGGGACAGTCAGCTGAGAGATTTTTTTGTGTGTATGTGCATAATATGATTTGATTTGGATTGGACTGATGAAGAGAGCGTGGTTGGGATCGTTGAAACCATTGCCTAATTTTTCAGAAAAGAAAGAATGTTTTTGCGATAAAGAAGAAACAAAAAAAAGTAACTAGATAGGTCACTGGGGTCATCACGTTTGGCGCACTTAGTACCTACTTTTACTATATCGCTGCATATTTCATTTTTCCTTCATAAGGATGATCTGGTTATTGTTATACGTTCACTCTCCCCCATCTCCACCCCGGGTTAGGAATTTAATAATTGCGTTCAGATGTATGTATGGGTGCAAGATGTCTACTGCCCTTTGTCCTGCTCTACGCTGTCTGTCGAGGTCTCAGACCCGGCTCGTGAGTTTCAAGCGCCCTAGACAAGTGGGTCCATCGCTGCCTTCTATTAATTTAATGCAGTTCTAAATTCTCCGAGCGCTCTTCAAACCCTTGGCATTTGTCCCATCGCCAATGCATTGCTATGCCTCTACAACAGGGCGCCTTGAGAAAGCCAACATTTAGAAAAGGCCCTATCAATCAGAAAAGTTTGGGTACCCCAGCACTATGGACATTTTAAATGGCCGATAGACTCCATGGCAAGGAAGTACCTCTGAAATTAGCCGCCCTAGGCAGCCGCCTAGGTTTGCCTGCCCCATGAGCCGCCTGTGGGAGGCCTTATTGTAATAATGTATCGCCAAGAGCAGTTAATGATGGCCGAAAGTAGTTTATGTAGTTTACGAATAGGCCCATATGATTGCCGACGACTGTGAGGAACTGTAATGAATTTCTGTCGCCTCATTCACTGCATCATCATCGTCGTCATCATACCCTTATCCCGCCTGTGACAATGTCGGGTCTGCGGGTCCACTGAACTTGCTCTGACTTGGGGAACCCCAACCAGGTGTCTGGAACCCGCAGGAATATTAGTTGGGTTTTCTATGTGGGATTCCGGGATTCCCTGGGGAGCGGCGAGTTGCGTTGGACACACCAGTTCTCGTCTGATCACTGAAGTTAAGCAACGCAAGCCCAGTTAGTACTGACATAGGTGGTCGCTCGGGAAAGCTGGGTACTGCTAATACCCAATAATCGTCGCATTAGTGTAGTGTCTGTGCACTATATGCATTAGAACTATACAGTGGACGGGTCTCTAATGACCTCGTAGTTGACGGGACCTTAAACTCCAACAAAAAAAAAAAAAACGGGATTCCCTGGGACTCACTTGCTCAGTATTGGACCAGAAGACTTGAGAGAGGTGTCGAGAAGAGAGGATTAAAAAAATGTAGAAATTGGGGGAAAAAGAGGTTTTTTTATTCCAAAAAACTAGAGAGATAGTCATGACTTTTTTTCCTCTGTCCGGGACAGAGGGGAATACGCTCTGGTAGCGTTTAGTGTATAAGGGGGAGGAAAGCGAAACCCCGAGGAGTAGGAATGGATAGACTATGGAAGGAAGTGGGTGGGACGTCTGTGTTTCTTCTGCTACTAGTAATCTATGTTTTGCTGCCCGTCAACCCTAATTTTCTGAGTCGAAACATGGGGGTTGGTTCCAAAATGGCTGGAGTGACGACTGTGACGATGAAGTTGAAATGATGTCGTGGTTTTTTTGTTACTCCTTCGTGATGAAATATAAACCGAAAATTTATATAACTTAAATACACTAACTGGCAGCTTATTTTCCCTTTCACTCATTTTCTATTTATATGTGTACTTTACCGCTGAAGATTTTTTTTTTATATTTTTGGGACTTGAGGACCCCCTTTCCCCTCCCATCAGTAGTCATCTTCGTGTTGTTGTCCCTTTTTTTTGGACTTCTTTGTAAAAACAAGAGTAAAACAAACAGAAAACTTGCATCTAAATACTTGTATTTTGTGTTTATTTTTTTCATCTTCTAGAGGATGATGGAGGGAGGGGGGGCTACTCTGTTCCTCTCCTTATGTTTTGACCCATCAACAAAATAACAACGATAACAACAAAAACTGAATTTAAAGTGACGAAATAGCACTGACATTAGAAATGGTTACTTTCAAGTTTGAGAAACTGGTTCGGAACTGTTGTATACTGTTGTGTTTATACTTGTATTTTGTTGATTTGAACAGTTTTTTTTTTTCGGAAAAAGGGAGGGAGGGTGTTAGGGCATTTTTTGTTTCGATTTTTACCCTCTTCAACCCACGCGCACAAATATTTCTAGTCTAAAAATGGTATTTTTGAAATAAATTCACCACTTCTGTGTTGGCCAAAGTACTGAAAGAATTCATGTGTCTGCTGGGCGTAAAGATGGCGGAGGTCTTTCTTCAATGGCAGCCGCAGAATTTCTTCTACCCCGTGCTTGAATTTAATGAATGTTGTTTATTTCCCGCCGGTCATGAAAAGGGGATGGAGACTTTTGCCGCCAGAATAAGCTCTTGGTGTTCCTTTACCTCGACTAGGCTCGAACCTTCACTCTCGCGATCTGTCGAAGGCCCATCAGTGATTGCTGAAAGGATGGCGAGCGGCAAATTGCGTTGGACACACCAGTTCTCGTCTGATCACTGAAGTTAAGCAACGCAACCCCAGCTTGTACTGACATTGGTGGCCGCTTAGGAAAACTGGGTACTGCTAATACCCAAACCTCGTCGCAAACCTGTAGTGTCTGTGCAGTCTCTTGTTGTTGTTGTTTGTTGGTGTTTTAGGGCCCTTCAACTACAAAGGTCATTAGAGCCCCGTCCACAGCATAGTTCTTATGCAGACACTGCACAGGCACAACACTAATGCGACGATTTTAGGGTATTAGCAGTACCCAGTTTTCCCAAGAGGCCACCCATGTCAGTACTAGCTGGGTTTGTTTGTTGGGGTTTTAGGGCCCCTCAACTACACGGTCATGTAGTTCTGATGCAGAAACTGCACAGACACTACACTAATGCAACGATTTTTGGATACTAGCGGTACCCAGTTTTCCTAAGCGGCCACCCATGTCAGTACTAGCTGAAGTGGCGCTACTTAACTTCAGTGATCAGACTAGAACTGGTGTATCCAACGCAATTCGCCGCTCTGTGTGCAGTCTCTGCATTACAACTACGCAGTGGACGGGGCTCTAATGACCTTGTCGTTGAAGTGCCCTAAAACACCAACAACAAACAAGCTGTAAGGATATTGAAGTCCTATGTTGAAAGTAGTAAGAAACCACCTCGTTGGCTCAGAGGTCGTGCGCTGGACTGCTGCGTCAAGGGATTCCAGCTTTGATACTGTATCGAGGTGGGCTGGCTTCTTTCGGGTGAAGGAAGGCGAGATAGAACCCCTAGTGCTCCTACCGTCGCGTGGGAACTAAAGCCGTGGCCCCGTGTGCTGTATAGGATAGAATCACTGCACATACGGTAATAGAATCATTTCTATAATGCACGCAACGAATAGTAGCAGAGCAACTTCTAACCCGTTTCCCGCCTATGGCAGGATCGGATACCCATCTTTTCCCTCTGAATGAACACAAAGGTGATTTATTGGATAGTTTTTTTCCGCACCTGGCTGCCGACCAAAGCTGCAAACCGCATGCTTGTTTATCGTCGGTCTAGTGTTCGCTGGGGGATTCCATCGAAGCCAGGGGGGCGAGCTCTTACACCTGGAAATTTGGCCTCATCTACCCTTTGCACAGTAGAGAGGGTTCTTTGATGTGAAAATGCCATCGTACACCACACGAGACCTCGGTTTTACTTCTCATCCGAAGGATGGGCCAACCCACCTCGAACCACAGGCGCAGTAAATCGAGCACGCTACCTCGTGTCGCACCGAGGCGGGTTCTACATGCAACTAATAGATTGCCCCCCTCCTCTGGCATAGGTGGAGCAACTGTGCCCCAAGGGGTCAGCAATAAGTGTGGAGACTGAGCAATAGGTCGGCAATCGGCTGCGTTAAAATACTGTCCAATAGGTCGTGCGTGCGTCCCAGTGGGGAAAAAATGTATACCCTACCCTGCTATAGGCGGAGTAAGGTTTAGTTGTGGCTTTCAGTTTTACTCTGAAGGTGGTAAAGTGTCGTTGTCCTGACGTTTTCTGTATTTTTGGTTCTATGTCGATATAAATGGCCGAAAGCCGAACTTCATTTCTGGCTCTGTTATTGACCAAACTCGAAAGATGACCATAATGCTGGACTGCAGAATGGCCAGATGATCAATAATGGACTGGATGAAACTGACTATTTTAAGAAGCATGCAGCCTGAAGTCCATCTTATCAATCTTGATGCCAAGTAGCCTTTTGTCACCCCTTCCCCTTTTCTACACGTTTCCTCGGCCCCCCCTTCCCTCCGTATAATTTCTCTCTTGGGAGCGTGTCAGGAGAATGAGGGGAGGGCTAAGAACCCGTAGGTGATGATTCGGATTGAAAAGATCCAATCTTTAGGACGGTGTTGACGTGTTGGACACGAATCACATTCTTTTGTTATTCTCCTTCTGGTCCCTCCGGACTGTGTTGTTTTCCTATCTGATAGTCAGTGAGTGACCACTGGTCATTTTATTTCCACAGTGTCACTATGCATTCTCCCTTACATACCTCATGCAGCGTGATTGATTTCCTGCTCGATGTCGTCATGATATCATAGGGTCGTCCATCGAAGTAGAGTGGACAGGTCGAATTCAGAGTCATTTGCGAATTGTTCCCCCACTATAACACCCCGTCCCCGTCTCGTGGAGCGGCTGTATTGCGCTGGACCCACCAGGTCTCGTCTGATCACTGAAGTTAAGCAACGCACCCCGAAGGTAGTGCTAGGTACCCCCAAGGTACTGCTAATACTCAAAAATCGTCTTAATGGCGTAGTGTCTGTGCAGACTGTGCATTAGAGCTACGCAGTGGACGGGACTCTAATGACCGTTGCAGTTAGAGGGCCCTAAAACACCAACGAGACAAAACCCGTCTCGTGCCGTTGCTGACCACAGGTCTGTTATCTGGCAGCTATTACAAGGGAGTGGGCTATCGAAACAACCAGTCAAAATACTTTTTTTTCTGTACTACTGCAAAGATGGATACTGCGACGACTTATATATCTGTTCATTGGACCGGGGTTCAATTCCGGAATGTGTTGTTGTTATGCATTTATTCGATAAATTTCGTCTCTCTCCATCAATTTCGCCACTCTTATCAATTTCGTCTCCTTTTTGGAGTACATTGTATATCAAAACTGACTGAAAGTTGGCAAGAGGTGTGGGGGGGGTCGTTGTGGGGGGGGGGGGGGGGGGGGGGGGGTCTCTGAGATTTGGAAAATTGAGTAGTGTTGTGGAGTTTGTCAGTTTTGTTGGAGTCTCTAATGCACCTTCAATATCTTATCCGAATTGGCTATAATATAGTGCAGTACACATCCTGAAGTTGGCGATAGAGTGTCCCGTGAGGGAGGTAGGGCAGAGAGGGGGGAGCCGGAAGAGGAAGGGGGACTGTAAGGGGTGAAGAATTCTCCCAATAATAGCAGTCAGCCAGATGCTCACTACTACTCGGAAGTATAACAGTATGGTGTTAGAGCAGCTAGAGTATAAGATGGGGGGGGGGGGGGGGGGGGGGGGGGGGGGTCCGAGAAGAGAAACGGGAGGGGTATATATGAATTAAAAGGATGTTGGAATCAGTGGAAGATATGTCTACAGTTTGATCTTGGTAACTCGGACGAGTACGTTAGTGAGTGATGTCTAAAAATAGGTTGAAATATCGACCAAAATTCCACCTAAAATACTTGAGTTATTTTAGCTTAATGTAGGAGTTTATGATCGCGTACAAATATGTAATGCTTCAGCTCAATCGAGATAAAAATGAGACGTCCACCTCTCTCTCTCGTTTTAGCCGGGAGGGTCGTTCATAAAACTTATTCGCCCCATCGTCCCACGACCCCCCCCCCCCGATCGCTATTTGGCAGCGTTTTCAACTTCACTGCCCTAACAATTAAACATGCTTTTATATTTATTTAATGCTTTACATTTATTACTTCATTAATTTTTTGACCGTTTGCGGGCCTTTGTTCGCTAGTGCTGTGTATGTGTGTGTCGCTGCCAGGTGTGGCTCGAGGGGTGTGCGTGACCCTGTGATATATCACTTTTGTGTCATAGAATCCTATTTATATACAAAAACTATTCAACATTCCTTTGATAGCTCAGATGACTACTTTATGGGCCCTTAATTTGAGGCATGTGGACACAGGACCATTTTACTGGAAATGATGAAAGGCGTGGCGAATTTCGTGTTACCACTGCCGAGTGTTATCAGTGTGTGCGATTTTTGTTATCTTTTACGACTCCCCCCCCCCCTCCATCCTCCCTATACCAGTGTGGTCAGTCATGATATTGACTGACCTCTGTAAATTGTTGGGTGTTTCGCTAGTTGGTCGCTGTAGGTTTGATCAGCACTGACCAATGTAGCGTTGGTGTTGCTGGAATGGGGAGATCACCATGCAAGCAGGTATCTCGGGTTGTGTGCCTAGAGGGAGAGACAGAAGACAGACCCCCCTCCCCCCACTGAATCGTAGAAATTAGCACACTCTGCCAAATTTTGCGTCCTTCCTACCCTCCCTACCCTTTCTGATTATCCTCGTTCTAATATATGCGTCCCATTACGAGATCAGGTCTAATTTCGGTACAAAGCCCTATAAGCATTGGCTGGGGATGCAAAAGTGATGTTTTTTTTCAACAATTATTAATGTAATTTTGACACAGGGGTGCCAAACAAAGAGGTAGGCGGAGGGATACCATAATGAGGGTATTCTGATACGGGCTACTATTCAATAGAGCTGGGATCTTAAAATGACATATTTGTAAATTCGGCCATTTCCGGAAGTTACCGCCTCATAAAAAGAGGATTTATAAAAGGTATGAAAATGCTGGCAAAGCGGAGACCTCAGTGCACGGCCTCAGTTTTGGGGGTCTCTGTCCTTCCACAGAAATGATTCAAGTCATGGGTCGCAGGTTCGATTCTTGCTGAAGCGATCGCTGCATTTTCGATTTGGAGATAAAGCTGAAGTGTGCCCGAAGCCCGTAACCAATGCAGTGTAAGTGTGAATATCAACAACATCTCCTAGGAGCTCACTATTCCCACCCTTCATCGGGTCCGAAAATGGCTTGTTGGTGTTTTAGGACCCTTCAACTACAAAGGTCATTAGAGGCCCGTCCACCGCATAGTTCTAATGCAGAGTCTGCACAGATGCTACGCTGTAGGACGATTTTTGAGTCTTAGCAGTACTCAGTGTTCACAAGCGGACACCCATGTTTGTACTAGCTGGGGTTGCTTGCTTCACTTCAGTGATCAGATGAGAACTGATGTGTCCAACGGAATACAGTGCTCCCCCGAAAATGACCTTCAGAGTTGACAGGCCGATTGTTAATAACCAAGTGAATCAAACTAAACCGAATTTGCGGCAGTAATGTGTGCCGAAAATTGACCCGTAGTCTCTCTTTTCCCCATTATGATTTTTACTTCGCCCTCTCTGTTCACCCATTTTCGGTGACCCCTTAAGAAAAAGAAGGCTAGGTTGAAGACAGTAAGGGGCTGAATGAAAAAAAAACTCCTTAAAAGATGTCAACTTATGAGCACCCGGGTTAAATCAACATGGTTGCGTTAATGGCACCGTGGATTTATTTTTGTTTAAAAAATATATTTTTTTTTGTTTTGCAATGCTGAAGTTGGTGATGATACTAATTAGGAGCTCAATGAATGAGGACTCTGAGTGGGACAGGGCAAAATGTGTGTGGAGCGTGGAAGGAGGGAGGTAGTGTCTGACGTCGGACGACGAGTCGGGGGTGCAAGAGAGGGACGAAGTGTGAGTGAAAAAGACAAGACGTGAGATGAGATGACGCTCCTTTTAGTTGACTTAATTAGTATACACTGGCGGAATGAAGAGCCTCATCCTCCTCCTCTCTCTCTTATCACGGGATTCAAGTGTCCCGGGAGGTTTTTTTTTGTACTTTGTCCTGTCATATCTCTCCTCCATCTTTTCCCCCTTTCCATCCTCTATACGAAAAAAATTCACCCCCATTCCCAAACAAAGTCGCTTTTCCCCTCTATTTTCAGCCCTTCATTTCTCTGCCATAGATATAGCCCTTAGGTCCCATTGGCCATTAAAAAACAATGTCCCACTTTCACCCTTGCTCTTGACAACCCTTATCCCCTTTCCTCACCCCTCCCTTCTCTTAAAAAGTGGAGCCTGACTCTGAGATGGAAAAAAAGGCAGTAGGGCAAAAGTGGCCTAACCTACCCCCCTCCCCAAAGAAGACATAATCCGAAATTGACTTTTTGTGAAGATCACATGGGCTCTCTATCTCTTGTACCCTCAATGCGCAAACAGGACCTCTACTCATAAGACTTTGTGGAGCCATTGACAACGTTGTTTGCAGTGGGCCTTTGCCTACAGCTGTCCTGTTCACGAAATTGTGCACCATTGTTGTCTTCTTGCTTTAATTTGGCTGGATAGTTTAATGTGAGGGGTGGTCATTCATTGCACCTGACCATTCCATTTCCTCGTTTCTAGAGTGAATGTGTGAAAACTCTGCATTATCAGGTCACTTTGGTCACTTGACAGATTTTCAGGTTGTCTCCTAGACCGAGACGTCACCCAAAATACGCCACATAAGACCCCTCCTCGGTGGAGTCGAATGTCATTTGCTGTTTATCTCCCGGCCCGGTTTTAACTTGTGGTTTTGTTGGTATTTAAGGGCCTTTTAACTACAAGGTCGTAGAGCCCCGTCCACTGCATAGTTCTAATGCAGGAACTGCACAGACACTACACTAATGCGACGATTTTGGGGTATTATCGGTACGCTGTGTTCCCAAGCGGCCACCCATGTTAGTACTATCTGGGGTTGCGTTGCTTAACTTCAGTCATCAGACGAAAACTGGTGCGTCCAACGCAATACAGCCGTTCTTCTAACTTGAGCCTTTCGTACTTGCGCCCAAAAAAGCACTGTTTAGCCCCCGTTACCCTCCATTCAGCCATGTCACTCGCGCCCCCTTTTCTCTCTGTCTTCTCTTTTTTTTTAATTTTAAGGTCTTTAAACGTCAGCTACGTTTGTTTTTGTCCGATTTAAAGACCGGCCGCTTGACCTTCGTCAGTCAGGCGAAGGTTCGAGGGGTTGGGAGGGTTGTCAGAATGACGAGTTGAAGGCTTTCATTCTCACCTGTATAATTAATAAGAAAAAAAAATTAATTAATAAGGCTGTTGACTTTATTTATCGCTAGTGCAGCTTTCGCCCCCCTCCCCCTCCTTCCTCGCGCCGGGCGCTGTTGCCATTTCCCTCTCGTTGACCAGTTGTTAGTAGTGTAGTGGTCATTATCATATTCAACGAATTTATCTTTTGGAAGTGTAATTTACTTCATTACATTGAACAGTTTAATTATTGGTTTCTTGTCTGTTAATTGTAAGGTAACGAAAGATCGACCTGAGAATGTGCGACCGTTTAATTGTTGGTCAGCGTGTCCAAGGCGTGTTGCACCTGAGGGACACTTGTCATTTCGACTGGCTTGCCTTGCCATCTCTCTCTTTTATTTATGACACGAGTGGTAGTAAAGGAGGAGAAGGTGGAAGAGGGGGGGGGACTGGTAAATCAATCAGGTGACGTATAAGTGGACAACTGACCAATGTTTTGAGAGGTTTCTGTTGGGGAAAGGTAGGTAGGGTGTGGGAGACCCAGCATAACGAGTGGTTCCTTCGACTTTCCCCTTTCCCCCTCTCTCTCTCCCTCTTTCTCACCACTCTTTTCAGCTGTCCACCAGTTTGATATCAATAACAAATTATAAAACTGTTCGAGAATGAAATTACAGTAAATCAAAAATGAAAAATAATCAGCCAGAGGGGACTTTGGTCAATCATTTAAAAATTTATTTCAAGGCGTTCAACCAAATAAACTGTCCCGTCACTGGACTGCTACCAATTGTGGTCCTCCTTGGCCGTCATCATTTGAGTCCAAAGAGATTGGCATTCTTGAAGACTACGATTGGAATTGAACCCTCAGCTTTGCACGTATGATTTCAGTTCTCTTTCGAGCGGCTGTATTGCGTTGGACGCACCAGTTATCGTCTGATCACAGAAGTTAAGCAGCGCAATCCCAGCTAGTACTGGCATGGATGACCACGAAAGAACACTGGGTACTGCTAAAACCCAAAATCATCTTGACAGCGTAGTGTCTGTGAAGACTCTGCATTAGTGGCTCTAATGACCACTGTAGTTGAAGGGCCGTAAAACACCAACAAAACAAAATTCGTATCTCAGCCGGTAGATTGAATGCCTTGACATATGAGTCCGTGGTGGTAGGTTCGATCCTGGTCGAGGCTGATGATTTCTTTTCCAAGTGAAAGGGGGAAAATTTTCCTCTATGCAGCCTGCGTCTCGTCTCTCGGATGGGAAGTCAAGCTTGTGTCGTCCCGTGTGGTGCGAACGATGACACCACTGCATGTTATGTGACACTACCCTGTCGAAAAAGTTCTCCAATGACCACCCGTCGGCGACAGAATCAGAAGTCATCCCAGAAAATAATTTAGGCTGACGTTAAATAAGCACGGAATGTGTCATTAGGACAGCTCAGGGCCATCTTAACAGCATTATAGACCCCTGGAGAAAGCAATGTGTTGGAGCTCCTACGACAACCACTCAGAGGAAGAACATGTAAATTGTCACTTGACATACGCAGATTAGCGTGAGGCCCCCAGACAAGTGTCAAGCGGGCCCATACGTTAAGACGGCACAGGGTCAGCTGTGTAGTCTCGATGCCGACACGTACGAGACAAATGGGGATCCTCACTATTTGCACCTGTGTTGGTGGCGCAGGTCGTAGCTCGCTCAATTCCTGCATCAGCGGTTCCTGGTTCGATACTGGATCAACGTGGGTTGGCCTTCCGTCGGATGGAAAGTAACGCCGTGGCCCCGTGTGGCGTGTGATGCCATTTGCATCTAAAAGAACCCTCTCTACTATGCAACGGGTAGATAAGGGAAAAGAATTTCCTGGTGTAGGAGCTCGCCCACCCCCTAGTGTTGGTGGAGTGCCGCAATGAACAGCAGGCCGACGATAAATAAGCCTAGGGATTGCAGCTTTTGGTCGGCAGTCGGCTGAGTAAAAATACCGTCCAACAGATTGTATACCATCACTGCGTCCATGCAGAGGGACAAAGATGGGTACCCGACCCTGCCATAGGCGGGGAAAGTGTTAGTAGTTGCTTCTGCTATGTGTGATTTTTTGAATGTGTGAGAACTATCCACCGCTTCCAGCGAAAAAATGCTACCCCATGCATCGTAGGTGATTCAGAAGTGAGTAGATTCTGCAGTCCAGTAGGGTGGACTGTGACATTTAATGGGGTCGTTCACGTAATGAACTCCTGTGATAATGGTGTCATGCTCAAGCGCGTCGTCCACGTGTCATTCGTGGTGCTCACTGTCCTAGAGAATGCTGCTGCTGCTGCCTAGTGACGGTGTTGACCCTCTGTTTGCACCCTCCGACTTGTCACTCTGTTCGCTGTTCATTCACTTCAATTCATTCATTCGTTTTTCGGATGGGACTTAGTGGGGGTGAGCTCGGTGATTGGCGGATGAGTGTGACGTCACGCGAACGCCGACCGCTACAACCGAGAAGCGATGATTGTTTATTGTTAAAAGTTGGAGCCTGGATGTGGTTGCGTTCAGTAGCAAGGTTGGCTGTCGCGCGACGTTTTTCGTAGTTCGGGAAACTTTGGGCGGACGTCGATCGGTTTGTTGGCGCCGTCACCAAACCGAAGTTACTGCCGGTTTTCGATGCCGTTCATTTCGCAGCTCGTTTTTTCGTCGCTTGGGTTGGAATCGATGATGTGCGAAGATAGCGTCAGGCAGCGGTGACTCTAGCGACTACTAACGGCCGACGATTAGAGCAGCGTTGTAATCGTCGTCGTCCGAGTTTGTGACAGGACAACTACTGCTTTCATTACGGTTTGAATGGAAGGGAACGGTTCTTAAACATTGGACCTCTATCCTACCTCATCGGGATTTTTTGGAATGTTTACTGTTGTCCAGAATTGACGATGACCAGGACGTCAAAAGATTAATTTCTGGTGGAGTTGTTGTTTCTTTACTTCTATTTTTATTTGGTGTGTGTTTTTTTTCCTCCGCCACCCGAAAAGAGTGGTGGTGACCTGTGCTCGGTCATATCTTCCGAAAAACAAAAGTGAC
The DNA here is from genome assembly GCA_013389805.1 of Trigoniulus corallinus. NCBI lineage: Eukaryota > Metazoa > Arthropoda > Diplopoda > Spirobolida > Trigoniulidae > Trigoniulus > Trigoniulus corallinus. Next base: position 25,430,834 of record JAAFCE010009109.1, read on the forward strand.
CCATCCTTGCCTTACCCTGACCAGTTGGATTTTACTAGTCGGCATTGACGGCAGGTGGCGGTAATAGTTTGATGGATATTGTTGCACGTGTCGATTGCGTACTTGGGACGTGCGTGCTCTGGACACTACTAGTGTGATTATGCAGTTGTAGATGGATACGTTGTAGAAGTCGACTTTGAGGTGAGTTGCCTGTCATCCACATTCTCACCCCTCCGTTCGTGGTGGTCAGTAGTGACCCCCCCCCTCCCCGCCGTCCTCTCCTGCTGCTGCGTTTATCAATTTACTTGCACAGATGTCTTTTTTTTTAAATATTTAGTGCTGTTTTTGGGTATGGGACATTTGCTAGATAGAGAAGCGCTGTAGTCCGTGGGACGTTTCAAGACCTTGGTTGAGTTGGGTCAGTTTCCAACTGTCCCACTTGAAATAAAAAGGGCTCTCAAAATTATCTCACACATGGAATCGGGCCTTTCACATTTTACGTTTCTCACTCCAATATTTGCTTACATTTTTGTTGGAAAAGGTGCAGGGATTTTGCTAGGGCGCTGTGTGGGTGTCGGAAGAGACTTTTGGGGTATATATAAAAAGCGTTTTTCTGTCCAGAAGGCGATGTTGTGACTAATATCCGGTGTGTTTCGTCGGAATTTTGGTTGAAATTTCGGCGTCGTGTGAAGTGAGGTGAGCGTTAAACTTGTGAGCTATCTTAAAGTTTGTGTTTATATAGTTAAAAAATATATCTCGTTTCCGATCTTGGAAATCCAGATGGATTTTGTCTCTCGTCGCTGCCCCCCCCCCCCCCGCCGTCTCTTTTTTTTTTACTGGTCCCCCCCCCTCCCCCGTCGTTTTACACATCCTCCTACACTTCAAGGTTTTTTTCTGAATGAATTGGTCATTGATTACAGTGTCGGGTTTAGGGATAGACGTTGGAATGTCGGAATGCCAGAGATCGGCCCGATGCTGCTGCTGTCGTCCTCTTTACCCCCGTTTTTTCTCTCTCTCTCATTTTGTGTTAAAAGGAACTAGTTTGTCGATATTAACTCAAGTATCGCCCACCTCTACCGTCACCATCCCTCTGTATCATAGGGTCCCTCATCCTTTTAATTTTTTGTGCAGTTTTTTTTTTTTTTTGGTTATTGCGTCTCAACCGCGTCTACGCACCATTTTGGATAACCAGTTAGTTGGAAACATTAATTGTATGGGACGTTCCTCTCTTACTATATATCTTTTCGTTGCGAATCTGCCCCATTTTAGCGGTGTGCTGTTTGACAATTTCGTAAATTAATTTTGGACATAGTGAATACCCTAATTAAAGTGGAAACGTATTTTCCTATTGGTCACCAAAGAATTCGTTTCCTCTAAACGTGTTTCAAGGCAACTCCTAACCCACCTATGGCACTGTCGGGTGACCAATCTAGTCCCTCTGAATGTATACAAGGGTGATATATTGGACAGTGTTTTATCGCAGCCGGCCGCCGACCTAAGTTGCAACCCCTATCCTTATTTATCGTCGGTCTTCTGTTTGTTGGAGAATTCCACCGACGCCAAGGGTCGAGCTCCTCCTACGCCTAAAAACGTTGAGAGTAGAGAGGGTTCTTTTACGTGCAAATGCCGTCGAACACCACACGGGACCTCGGTTTTACTTCTCATCCGAAGGAAGGAGCACTCAGGGCATCTCTCTCGCCCGAAAAAAGGAAACTCACCTCGGTTCAGTATTGAACCTAGAACTACAGACGTAGTTACCGAACACGCTACCCACTGCGCCACCGATACTGGATCATTTGTTGCACTCTTAGGCCATGGCTGGTTATTTGCCCTGAGCTTGAAATGCTTTTCGGGTCAGATCATTCTTCTTTTCACGCAGTGTATCCTAGACATATTAAGAGACCATGTTCCAGGAATTCCTTTCTTCCCTCAGCATGGTGCTGTGTTGATGATGGTGTCCGGAGCCAGGTGACCCAGCTCCACTTCCAAAGGATAGGAGTTTTTTCAGGGCCTTAGGTGAAATGCGTTTGCACACGCAGTTTCGGACTCCCGTTGCCGGACTGCCGACTGAAACACCCTATCATTGTCTTGTAAGCACTAGTTGGGGACCGTTGAACACATACTTCAGGCTAGGCTTCTTGATGCACCTTTATAGCTTCGCCACCTATTAGCGTGAGCCTGGGACACTTGGTGCTGCTCACCTTTCTTTTCACGTATAGAAAATGGGAGAACATGCTCCAGGCGTCCCTTCCCCACCGTCATCATGGTGTTTTATTGATGATTGTGTCAGGGGCCAGGTGACCTAGATCTGCCTTCAACTCTGTGCAATGTGTGGTCCATCTGCTATAGGCGAGGAATGTGTAATGGCCGTCGTCTCAACCCCTAGGTAGTACGGCACTGCGCGGATTTCTCTTTTCCTACCTTCTGCAGGTTGGCAGGGAAGTACCCATGTCCTCTCAAGAACTGGGGGAGCGGCTGTATTGCTTTGGACACACCAGTTCTCGACTGATCACTAAAGTTAGGGAATGCAACTTCCAGCTAATATTAGCATGGGTGGCCGCTTGGGAACATACCCGAAGATCGCCGTAACAGCGTAGTGTCTGTGCAGACTCTGCATTGGAACTACGAAGTGGACGGGGCTCTAATGACCATTGTAGTTGAATGGCCCTAAAATACCAACGGGAGTCGGCCAAGCAGCCTGACTGCTTCCGGGGTGAAGAAAAGAGATAGGAGTGGGGAAATTAATAGTACCTAGTGTTCCCAAGCGGCCACCCATATCGGTACTAACTTGGGCTGGGTTGCTTAACTTCAATGATGTGACGAGAACTGGTGTGCCCAACGCAATTCTGTGTAGGAGTGTGTAGGGCGAGTATAGGGAGTGGAGAGTGAGAATTAATTTGCAGGCATGGGAATGGGTGTGAAAGTTCAATTACTTTCTAAAGGGGGTTCGTTCCTGTGTTTGTTGAAATGGAATGATGGTTGTGGGGTTGTTGATATTTGTCCTGGGATTGGCACTTGTTACGAGTGTCTTTTGGTTAATCGTTTGAAATCACTGTTTTTCACGATTTACGTTTCTAATAGGGCCTTTGTCTGCCTGGGCGCATGCACATATTTTGGTGTGAAGGAAATGTTTTTAATTAATTCCCAATATTCGCATAAATCGTCTCTTATTAATGTGAACGGGTGTTGTTTTTTTTTGTCTTCTTGATTGGGCCGATAACCGGTTCGGCGGAGGATAATTTATGAGGGAGACGAGGGCAGGTAGATTGAGATTGAGAAAGATATACAATTTTGTTACTACCTACCTGAGCAATCGTTTATGAAATACGGAAGGACGAAAAAAAAATATTATTGTTATCGTAAATTATATAATTAACTAGTCAAGTTTTTCGTGAGATATTTATTTGCTTTCATTTGGACTTATTTATGTGCACACGTGTATATTTTTTTGGGGGGTGGACCACAAAATAGCCACAAAAAATAATTTACATCTCGTGTGGGCTACTTATTGTTACAAATTTTGCAGCGATTAACAAAGGAGTTCCGGTCATGAGCAAGAGCGCATGCACATTGCCAGTTAAATAGGTGTTTTTGAGACAATGTTCTGATGCAGATTAGAGATCGGCATCTGGGACGTCCGATAGGCAGTAGCATGCTCCACGACGTATATGGGGGTGAAGTGGTTTGTTGGTGTTTTGGGGCCCTTCAACTAACTACAAGTTCATTAGAGCTCCGTCCACTGCCTAGTTCTAATGCAGGGACTGCACAGACACTACTACACTAATGCGACGATTTTTGGGTATTACTAGTACCCAAGGCTTTCCCAAGCGGCCACCCATGTTAGTACTAGCTAGGGTTGCGTTGCTTAACTTCAGTGATCCGACGAGAACTGGTGTGTCCCACTTATTCTGGTCATTCACAGCTTTGGCTGGCAACCGGCTGCAGAAAAAGACTATGACCAATATATCACCCTGTGTCCATTCAGAGGGACAAATGGGTACCCGACCCTGCCATAGGCGGGAAAAGGGTTAGGAGTTGCTTGCTTCACGGTAATATATCGACTAATGGGATCATCTGTAGCGAGTCACTTCATGGGCCTGTTGGTGCAGGCTGCGCTCCTGAAAACGTCATACCAACGTCACACAGTCCGTCACACGGGAGCGTCGAGTTGCGTTGGACACACCAGTTCTCGTCTGATCACTGAAGTTAAGCAACGCAAGCCCAGTTAGTACTGACATGGGTGGTCGCTCGGGAAAGCTGGGTACTGCTAATACCCAATAATCGTCGCATTAGTGTTGTGTCTGTGCAGTATATGCATTTGAACTATACAGTGGACGGGTCTCAAATGACCTCGTAGTTAACGGGACCTTAAACTCCAACAAACAGCAACAACAGTCCGTCACCGGATGTAGTACATCATTGGTTGAGCATCAGGCGGTGTCCTTCGACCGAAATGTGGATGCTCCTTGTTGAGTCCTTTGTTGTGCATACCTTAAGAAAAAAACAAAGGTGTGAGAGGGGGGCAAGTTTGTCACGTGAGAGAAAAACATAACCCGTCACCATTTGGATTGGGATTAATGCTTAGGACGTCCGGTCGCCGACTCTGTAAATAAGGTGGCGCTCGTCCTCTCCCTCTGTACGTTGGCGTCTCCGATTTTCAGTTGGAACCCAAAAAGTACATAAATGTATTTACTTTTCAGCAACCTCACCCATTCCCTATTTCGGTACTTGGAGAGGGAGAGTGAAATGGGAGATAAATCTGCCCTATTTGTATAGGTGCCTGCCGTCTATTTAATTCTCCCATTGCCCCCATCTCGTTGGCGTTAAAAGAGCGTCATGTTGTTGATTACTAAGTTCAATAGGGTGTGGCTATCTCCCCTGTTACTTTATTTATCCTTTAGCAACTATTGTCCCGTTTGTGGATGTAGTGCGAAAAATGTGTCCCGTATTCGGAAATAGCTATTACATAGTTATTGGTGCGTGTTACTTGCATAACGGGATCTATGTAATGTAGATTTTTTTAATGACGGCCCATCCGGGTTACCCGGTACCCCGTATGGGCCATCCCTTATATACACCCAGAACAGTGGAAGAGGTGATGCTACCAGAAAAGCAAGTAATCGACGAGGAGCTCAACGGGGAGTGCGGTGTTTGATGGACACCTTTAAAAAGTAAATTTTGTCGGCCAACGTAAAGGTGTACAAATACTCGGGGTGTAATCCTTCCTTCGGTTCCTCTTCTTTGTGAATTAGGCAAGGTCCCGTTGCCGCCTCGGTGTGTAGTTTTGTCCTGGCTACCCACCTTTTCCGCTTACTCTTTTTGTTGTCAAATATCTGAGAGAAGGAAATGATCTATTCCTGGTTTAGGCGGTAGTGGTGGCCCATTCGTTTTCGGATGTTGGAAACGGAAAAGGGCAAAGGTGATGGGGTTGCCACTGTAGCATGAGAATGAATTTCCTTGATATTTGGGCCGCGCGTCATCTTTCTTGACGCGGTGGGTATTCCACCCCCTTGGACGCGTATCGGATTGCTTGCCTACACTCCCGCCGCCCTACATCAGAGGAGGGGCTCTCTCTCTCTAGATTCCCTTCTTCTTCTTCTTCATGTTTGGCCCCTCCCCCCTCTCCCTATTCCCTACTTCTCTGTGCTAGGTTCCATTGTTTCAGGCTTTGGTATGGTCCCCTTGGTAAGAGAAATTCTAGTCACGCGTTAAGGAAGGGTCACTACCTATTCCTTTGTTGTTATATTCGGGAAATATTTTTGTTTGTGATTTATTCCGTTTGTTTACGGGTGAATATTAATAATCGTCCCGCCTTTTCCCTTTACTCATTCTACTCTTTTAACCCTGGCCTTCAAGAGTCTAATCCATCACCGTCCCACATGAACACACACACCTCCCTTGTTGTCCTCCTTCTCCACCCGTTGTCGGTTTCTGCTTCGCCCTGTTGTTTTTTTTTTTTAAAGTGTGTCTATTTTCCATATATTTAAATGAAGCCACTTTTATATAAAGCGTCAAGATGGAGGTTGGAAGAGGAGTGGCAGGAAGCGGGACGGTCCCATGGTGCTATTTCTTGTTTGGGCTACTGCACCACGACCTGCTCTTTAATACTTTGACATAAATATTAAAAATGGTCAAAATATATTTTTGAAAAACATGTTGCCTCCAGCGTTGTCTGTGGGTTCTTTGAGAGTGTCTTAGCGCCATTTTTTAACGGACTTTTGCAAAAAAAAAAAAAAAAGTGTTGCCGAAATTTGAAAGGAATTTTCTGTTTGGAGAAATAGTACTGACGGTTTTTCTTCTCCACAAAGAAAGCCCCCCTCTTCTCTTCGCTTTCAGTCAAAATTTTTGTAAATTCCACGTTTTTATCTTGCCTTTCGACTCGCGGTTTAGTTCAGCTTCTGACAGTTAATTTCCAAGGTGACAGGCCAACAGTTTGAGAGGAAGCTGTCATTTTGTTAGCAGGAAACGACATGCGATCCTTACGACAGGGTAGGAAAGCATGAGAGGGAGCGGTGAATTGCGTTGGAGACACTAGTTCTCGTCTGATCACTGAAGTTATGCAGCGCAACCCCAGCTAGTACTGACATGGATGGCCGCTTGGGAAAACTGGGTACTGCTAATGCCCAACAATCGTCACATTGGTGTAGTGTCTGTGCAGTCTCTGCATAAGAACTATGCTGTGGACGGGGCTGTACTGACCTTGTAGTTGTAAGGCCCTAAAACACCAAGAAACGAAAGGAAAGCATGAGCGCCCAACTAAAGGATGGGATGATTCCTTCTTCTTCTTGCTGTTTTGGGAGCAGCTTATTGCGTTGGACACACACCAGTTCTCATGTGAGATCACTGAAGTTAAGCAACGCAATCCCATCTAATACTAACATGGGTGGCCGATGATGCCCTAAAACACCAACGAAACAATTGATGCTGTTTCATTTTTCTATGATAGCTGGGTCGGGTACCCATTTTTGTCTCTCTAAATGGACACATGGGCGATCTGTTGGATAATTTTTTACGCAGCCGACTGCCGACCAAAGCTGCATCCCCTATGATGCCTATTCATCATCAGTCTACTGTTGGTTGGGGCACTCCACCGACGCCAAGGGACGAGCTCCTATACGCGAGAATTTTGCCTCGCCTATCCGTCGCATAGTAGAAAGGGTTCTTTTACCCAGGTTCGCCTCCAGGTTCTATGCATCGAGTGGTCAATCTGCCACAGACGGGCGTCGTCGCACCCAAGATCAGTGCCAGATTTACCATTGGGCTAAGTAGACTGAAGCCTAGGGCCTCAACACTTAGCGGGCTTCAAAACTTAAGAAAAGGGCCTCAGAATTGCATTAGCCTAGGGTTGCCCTAGGGCATCTCAATATTTAAATCCGCCATTGCCCAAAACCGAACAGACACTCCTCGGAGTGTCTTATGCAAACTTTCCTGCCTTATGCAAATATGGGATTTTTCGAGTGTGGCCGTTTGTAAAGGCATTTGTCTGTAATTTGGGACCACTGCCCTCCCCTTCGCCGGCCGTTTCGTGTTTTGTACATGAGAGGGCATGCGAATTTTTTTTTTTTTGACCTATAATGGGTCTTTTTGTCATTAAAAATGTTACTTTTGGCTCATTTTCCAGAAAAAGTGTTGTTTTTATTGTATCTCATATGTAGCAGGACCAGACAGACCCATCTTCCTAAATTTATTGCATCCGCCATTTGTAAAATAATTGTTTATTTGTCGGGTGCCCCATTTGCCCCTCTCCTCCTCCTTCTCGTCCTGTGCCTTTTTCTGTTGCAAATTAGCAGTTGTGTGAGCTTTGAACGTGAGCATCTTGAGCATCAAAATATAATTTTCAAAGAATTAAGGGGGCCCCGGAGTTGATGATTGTTATCTTTATTTTAAGATTAGTGAATGGGTCATTTAGAGGCCCAAAAGAAGGATTCTGAAGGGTGCAAATATTAAAAAAAAAATTGTAATCTCGTCCTCTCACCCTTTTCCTCTTAAAATGAAAGATACCCCTCTCCCTACCATTCGCAACTTGGCCTTGATTTTTATAATTTTGGCCTTTGATTCGAAATCCTTTCCTACCCTTCTTAACTTCCCTCCTCGCATATCCCCTCATTTTTTTTCTCTAGGCCTTATCCCTTACCTCTTCTTCTCCTTCTTCCGGATTCCGTCCGCCCTTTCACCTCCTAAAAAAAAGGTGTAAAGGATTATGCGCGGTGGAGCAGCTGAGAGCAAAAATGTGGCACGTAATTATTGAAATCATTAGTGTGAATTGTAAATGAGAGAGGAGTTAGTTGATGGGACGGTGGTAGGGAGAAAGAGAGAGGGTGAGAGAGAGAGAGACACCTGGTAAAATTGATGAGAATAGGGCTGAACAGCAACAGAGGGAGTCCCAGGACCCCCTCCTTTTCCTTTCTCTTTAAACTAATCTACGCATCGTTTTATTAATTGTTTTATTCCGTGGTTGCTAACATTAGAAATTAAATGTTGGTCACCTATTAATTTTATTCAAGATGCCGACTTTGTTTTTTTTTTATTTTCTTTTTCTGACATGTCTTGGTTCCTCCTCCCCCCTGCCCAATTTCATCCTGTCTTCTTCCCTCCTCCTCCTCTCTCGCAAGCTGTTGATTTATAACTTAATCGTGATCAAGTGTCTTAAGAGTAGCAATTTGCAATTTCGCTCCAATTTCTTGATGTAATTATTTCAATTAGAAAAAGTATTCGGTTTAAATGCTTCCTCCTTCATCTATCTGACTTGTGCACCCGAAAGGTGCGTGTGTTTCTTTTTTTTTTCGACTGTCCACTGTTGACTGACTGACCCGACCGGCCGGCCTGTTGGTCGGTCGAATATTTTTGCGCCTCCCTCGCTAGGATGACCTGATTGAATTTTGTTTTCCCAACACCCCCTTCTGTTATTACTGATGGTTGTAAACAAAAATTGTTGGTCACGATGACCACTCACTAAGGGGTTGTGGAGGGGGAAGCAGACGTTTTTAGGATGGTCATTGAGCCCCACCACTCTGATGGTGGATGCTGTTGTTCTCTCTCTCTCTCTCTCTCTGGTCTTGGTGGGGTCGTTGATTTGTTTCAAAATATTTGGGGATGGAGGAAATAATTTTTTATCTACATTTGTCTGTTTAGTGGATGGACAAGGTGTAGGTATGGATGACCCTTATCCCGTATCGTGGTTGCTGAGCCTGAGAACCTTTTGTGCTCAGCAAGTGTAGATGGCTTTGCAGGTGGTTCGTCCAAATGCAGCTCTCATCTCTGCTTGGTACCGATTGCGGTTTCCAAAATAGTTTTTCTTGAAGACATAATCGGGCTTCCACAGAAACATACTTGTCATATTTAGGAAGTCGTATTTATTTTTATTTTAATTGATAATCGTGTTTATTTTTCTGCTGTATAATAAAAATGATAATAATTTTAATAAATACGCCGCCACTCCTTGACCCTCCCTCTTCCCCTCCCTCTCTCTTTCTCTCTCTTTGTGCACCAAAATAAGTGGTCATTTTAATAAAGAGATAGATATGATAGATAGCGTAGAAAAATTTATATTTCCGTGTTTTGCCCAATTTGGAAACTGTCCCTCTTTCTCACCATTCCCACCCCTCTCTCTCTTGCACCTCTTTTCCATATTTTGTTTATCGCCCCGTTTCCCTCTTCGCTTGCTCCCTCTCTCTCTATCTCTCCCTCCCTCCCTCACTCGCCCCACACAAGTACTAATGATCTTAGTTATGAACTCCAAGGGGAGGAACCTGTTTTTAATATACATAAAATTTGTTATATTTAAAGTTATCTTGACATGTTCACTCCCGCAGCACTCATTTCCAAAAAAAAAAATCTATTTGTTTCACCTTCCCCCGCACCCTCTCTACCCATGTTTCTGGCCTCCTCCTCCTCCTCCTCCTTCAATAATTTTATAGATCTGTGTCTAGTCGTTCTCTCTCACCTCCTTTTTGCACTTTAAGAAGCACACATAGCTGCTATAACCCCTTCATCTCACGCCCATCTTGATATTTGTCCGAAAAAATCATTTATTTTCTCTCTCTCTCCCCCCCCCCTAGCACGCCGGTCACTGAATAATTGTTCAAAATGCGTGAGGAGAGGATTTGAAATTTGCGTAGATGACCACTTGTTTTCATAATTTAATTAATATTTCCGTGTAACTCCTTTTTATTTTTCGGACAGCGAGAAGGTGTTAAGGAAAACAGAGGGATGCATTTGATTTGAAATATGTAGTGTTATAAGTTGTACTTATTTCTTGGAATTATAATTTAGGATTAACTTCCCTCCCCCCTGTATCTGAATGCTGCTTTATCCTTCTTCTCGCCGGACAGCCCTGTTTTTCTTACTTCCCCAACCGGCATCGTCTGGTTCCTGTCATTGACCCTTTAAAGTCGATCTGCTTTTAGTCCCAACTTTGGTTCTTCAGGAGTGCTAGCTAGCTACTGGCTGCTGCTACTACTACTACTATTCTTGCCTTCGTTAATCATTTTGAGACTTAATACTTGCTGTAGAAAGATATAGGGATGGTGGAAAGGAGAGCCTCCTTTCCCCTCTTGTCACCGTCCCGTTTCAACTGTCCCATATCAGAATTTTTTTACTGGCGTTGATTTGTGATTGCAACGATTGCTCATCATTGATGATGATGATGATTATGATGGTGATTTTGGTAACCGGTGGGAGAATGGAGGATATCGACTGTTTCTGACTGTAGCTTACACCCACACCTCATACGGGTTGTGGTGGGTGTGGAGAGAGAGCCCCACTCTTGAAACCACGCTCTCCAAACTGAAATAACAACATCGACCTAAAAAAAAGTTTACAGAAGTCACCGGATAATTTGACATCTCGTTAGTGTGTTAAACATTCGTAATAAATCTTCACATTTTTTGGAGTTTGACAGGTGGTTAATTCATTTCTCATGGATTTTGTAGTTGGCTGATAGTGAGAAGGGGGGTCCGAAGCCGATGGGGTACGTGGCCGAAGGTTAGATTTGTAGGTTGTTGTTGCTGATGCTGTTGTCTTCAGCCCCTCTCGCCCCAAGTGCTCACCTCAAATGATGTGTGTTGTGTGTGACTGCTACTACTATCTTGTTTGACCAAATATCAATGGTCTCAAGTGGAGCCTTAAAAAAATGAGAGATTTTTATTGCAAACTGCGAATTTTTAAGACTGGGCCAAGCAGCCCAAAAAGGAAGAAAAAACTGAGCCGTGATCGGTTTACTACATTAGTTATGGAGGTCAAGAGGAGAAAAGAATAAAAGTTCAATGATGTGGATATTATTTGTGTGTCTTGTCAGTATAGTGATGATTATGAAGCATTTTTTTTTTTTGGAGGACAAGAGTGGAAGAGGGGGTGTGGGGTAGAAGTGAAGAATGTAGCCCGTCGTCTTCTAGTTGAAATTTGAGAATATAACGAGTCACTTCTTGACGAGTCGGTGTGTGACACTATAAAAATGACCACTGTATGTTTTATAAAGTTAGAATTTTTTTTGAATGTGATGACTATTCCGCCCCCTCCCCTCTCCGCTACCTGTTTCAGAGGAGGGAAAGAGGTGTGGGGAATTTCAAAGGATGGTTAAATCACATCTCTTTTTTTTCGGACATTATCTTGCTTTCGTTTTGACAGACTTGAGAGCCCGTTCTTATTGTCTGACCTTATTTGTTGTCGTTGTTTTTTTCTCTTGAGAGGTAATCATTTATCATGTGGGGCCACTGATTGAGTGTTGGGAAAAGGGGTTAAGGTGGTTGTGGGTGGTCACTAAGTTGAAATGAAAGATTGAATATAATACTAAATTTTGACCGAACTACTGCTGGTCTTGAAGTCCAGTCCGAATTTTTGCTTAGGAGAATGCTAGTATTTGAAAACTAGGATTTTTGAAAATGCCCTTCTCTCTTTAGATGGCCATATTACAACTGACCACTTGCGTTTTGTAGAAGAGGACATTTTTGCAAATTTTGTTAAGTTTCTTTGTATGATTTAAGGACTAAGGAGAAGAATACTAAAAAGGTCCCAAACGCAGATTTTCACTGTATCAAACGTTGCAGAAGTGAGTGGTCAAGTTTCGTCCACTGAAACACGTCTATCTATAATTAATAATAGCCCTTTCTTCGGTCTCTCTCTTTTTAACTTAATAATACTATTTAAAGCGTAGGGATAATTATTGATCATTATTCATTGAATTGAGTAATTATTAGTTGGCGTGGGAATTGGGTGACCAACAACTTGGTTGAGAGGTGCTGGTGTGTGTGCTCTCAGAACTGGTGTGGAGCTATTAGCTATTGCACTGCATGCATGACCCCCCAAAGACCTTACTTTTGTGACCCTTTCATTCATTCTAATGACTCTCCTTGCTCTTTTGACCATGTCTCTCAGTATTAGGGTAGGCCCCACATTTTCACACGCTTCTGTCCCGGATCACTATCCAATCTACTCTCCGTCCCATAAACGGATAATGCAACGTCGATGTTTGGCAGTCTATGGTTGTAATGGTCTTAATAACAATAATTGAGTTGAGGGAGCCGCCGAAAAGAGCAACTGCATTTTCTTTATTGAGGCTTAAATAAATGCTATCAATTAAAATTAGGCTGTCCGTCTGTCTGTTGCGCAGTCCCGTTGCCTCCTCATACCCTTCCCCCGCTTCCCTACTCCCAATTTACATGACCTGAGTTGCCCCGTTAGCTATTGCTTATAATCAGGATGTGCTACCATGAAGGTGGGATTGCGTTGTGCTCTCGGGCACCTTTTAATGCGAAAACAGTTTTTGGCATCTTTTAAGACGTATCATGAATGGTAGTCGGTCACAACCCATCCTGGATCCACCAGTAAAAGGGGGGTTCGGGTTTTTGCCTGCACATTTATCCTATTTTTGTGTGGCGATCAACGATAAAAGTGAGACTTTTGAGTTATACGTTGCCCGAGGCACTGACTTTAACAGAGGGTTGTTATATGGTGTGTCGATTTAAAGGTACACATTAAAAGTGTGCTTGACCCCCCCCCCCTTCGCTTCCACCGCTCTTCCTGTGAATGACGACATTAATAACTGGGGCTAAGAAATATTTTTGGAAGATGAGGATTCATCACGCGAGATCTTACTTATTAGTCTTATTACAGTGTAATAGTTTCCTGTTTGAGACACTCAAACGACTCTGTTGTCGTTGACCTCATTCATCAAATTTGGGTTTTTTGAATGAATGGGGGCTGTTGATTGACTGATTGGCTCCTACAGTGCAGATTCTTCACCGACACCTGAGTGGGCGAACTGCTTTGTCCCAGGTTATGTGACACACTTAGAAGGAGGGGATGAGCGGCTGTATTGCGTTCGACACTCCAGTTCCCGTCTGATTACTTGTTGTTTGTTGGTATTTTAGGGCCCTTCAACTACGGGGTCATTAGAGCCCCGTCCACTGTGTAGCTCTGATGCAGAGGCTGCACAGACACTACAGTAATGCAACGATTTTTGGATACTAGCGGTACCCAGCTTTCCCAAGCAGCCACCCATGGCAGTACTAACTGGGGTTGCGTTGTTTAACTTCAGTGATCAGACGAGAATTGGTGTGTCCAACGCAATTTGCCGCTCCCTCGTCGTCTGATTACTGAAGTGAAGCAGCGTGACCCCAGCTAGTACTAGCATGGGTGACCGCTTAGGAACACTGGGTACTGATGGTACTTGAAATTGTCCTAACAACTTAGTATCTGTGCCGGCTCTGCACTAGAACTACGCAGTGGACGGAGCTCTAATGACCTTTGTAGTTGACAAGCCCTAAAACACCAACGAAACGAAAAACACCGAAGGAGGAGTTCCATTGTTCGATTATCCCAGCCCTCAGGTCCAGGCCCACCTCACTTTGGTAGGTGAATTGTTAGGAAAGTTGCTGACCCTGATGCTGTTTGAAACAGATGGCTCGGAGATAGTGTTAAATAATTCAATAGGTTGTTGGTTCGATTCTGGTTGCGGCAGCGGTGACTTTTCTAGGAGTCGCCCCTTCCCTTTCTTTGCCTTTTTGTTTTGTTGATGTTTTAGGGTCCTTCAACAACAAGGTCATTAGAGTCCCGTCCGCTGCATAGTTCTCATGCAGAGACTGCACAGACACTACACTAATGCGACGATTTTTGGGTATTAGCGGTACTCAGCGTTCCCAAGCGGCCACCCATGTTAGTATAGCTGGGGTTGCACTGCTTAACTTCTGTGATCAGACGAGAACTGGTGTCTGCAACGCTATAAGCCGCTCCCGCCCCCTCCCTGGCGTCTATGTAACAAATTGTCCCAGGAAAAAGGTAGGAAATTTGTAGAAATATGTGTGGTTATGAGTAATACATGCGGCTTCCGTATACAGCAGTATAATTTAATATAAAGTGCTACCGTTGGGATGTTGAGGGGACTTGGGATTGGGATTGAGTTTTGGGGGTTCAGTAAAGGCAGCAGCCTGCTACTAATTCATTGAGGCGAGATTTTTTTTTCCGCTTTGTAATATAAAAAAAAGCCTCAACGTGACATTTAGGGGTAAAGAGGACGTACGAGGGGAGAAGGGCTGCATCAAGATATCTCAACTGGAGAAATCAAGGGCCCGTATTGAAATTAATGAGTGCTATTTGTAAATTATAGATTTTATACTTTCCCTATCCCCTAATAATTGGAAGTGTAGGGGTAAATGTCTACTACGAGAGGAATGTGGGTGGAATTACGTGTGTAAGGGGGGATGAAAGAGAAAGCTGATAAAATTTTCGGGACAGAGCAGAAGGAGGGTCGTAATGGTCGATAACTCCGAGGGAATGACATATCGTACCGAAGAGAGAGAAAGGTTGATTTAGTACTCAGAGCAGACGTTAAGGGACTGTTGTCGATATGAAGATTTGGTGTTCGTGTCCCGTCCCATTGCAAGACACACGTCCCTCTCCCCACTCATTCCGTTGCTCTCATCATTTGCCTCATATCTTCTCTCATTTCTGCTGCTACCCTCCCCTCTCTCTCTCTCTCTCTCTCTCTCTCTCTCTCCTTTACCCTTCCTTCGTTGTACCTTGATGTGTTCTTCCCCTCGCCCAACATTTTAAAAATTTTCTTCTCTCCCCCATCCCCTCTGCTCCTCTTCCTCATCCCCCAAGTCCTCTTTGTGATGTTAAAGTGAGCCGCTCGATCGACCGACCAATGCCACTACATGTGTCTGTGACCACGTTGAGTTTTCTTTTCAATATCGGGTAACTCTATTAACGCCATAGGACCTCGTTTCCCATTGGCTGTTGGGGCCCCTTTGCGAAAAATTCTAGGAGAGGACCTATAACGTTCATTAGTGATAGTGGGGATTCTGAATCCCAACGACTGAGGTAAGGGGAACTGTGTGCCGGGTTCTGAATCGGCATCTGTAGGGATGGGGAGAGGTGGACAGCGCCATTGCTTGACTTTCTTGTCGCTACCCAAAGGCCGTTGCCAGTGACCAGACATTGGGACGAGAAATCGTCATCTTCTCTTATGCCAGGTACATGTTATTACCCCCTCTCCTCCCAAATCTGAATTAGGCTTTACCCTATATGACTCGTTATCGTTGTTATATGAACAACAACCCTCCCCTTAAGGTGATTGTGAACATTAATGGTATTTGTAATTTGTCTGTCCACCCCCCTGTTTTCCCTTGATTGAATCTCGGCGCCATTCTTTTGATTAGTTTTATATACTGTTATTATTATGGTTATAACGGCGGATGGACGCGGAGGACCTATGGTGATCAAAATATCGGTGTATTTATTGCCTCCTTTGTCATCCTGTGTTGGTATTCTATCCTCAAAATGTCATTGGTCAAGCGTTCCGGATTCGCAGACGGCAGTGTCCGAATTTAGCGGCGAACTGATTAGGCATTCGAGCGAGATGGTAGCATATGTCTTGACACTGTTTAGGGTCGACTATTGTTTTGGGGCTACTGTATAGATTGACCTCTTGAGAGACTAGCAACATGTCCTAACTGGCCCTGATTGATGGGTAGATGATATAAACATCGTATGGTTATAAGGGCGCTTCTCTTTAGTAAACTATGATCCACTCAATTCGGTCTGATGGAGTGGCTCTTTGGCGTTGGACACACCAGTTCTCGTCTGATCACTGAAGTTAAGCAGCGGAAACTCCAGCTAGTACTGACATGGGTGGCCGCTTGAGTAAATTGGGTACTGCTAATACCCAAAAGTTGTCGCATTAGTGTAGTGTCTGTGCAATCTGTGCATTAGAACTACGCAAGTGGACGGGGCTCTAATGACCATTGTAGTTGAAGGGCCCTAAAATACCAACGAAGCAAATCGGTCCGATGCGAACCTGTGCAATATGAACTCAAGTGGGAAATTCACTCTGCCAATTGATGTAACCTACTGCGCTGAGGATATTTGAAATCTTGTCACACATCCGCGTAATCTCGACGAGGATTAGGCATACTGTTATGAATGTCGAATCACTCAGTTCGTTGATGATGATGATGCTCTCAATAAGTTAGGATTATGTAATTGCCGGCAACAAATTACAAAATTGAATTTCCAGCGTCATGATCCGTATGTCAAAAGCGCATTCTGTGGAATGAATTTGGGAAGGCCGCCATCAGAATTCCATTCTGGGAATAAGAGTATCAGAGTGGGGAGATGGTCAGTCGTTGTGTTTATTTTATATTACACGTAGTGGTTTTTTATAATCGGACAGAAGCATCGATTTAAGCTGATTGGGTGTCGGTTGTTTGTTGGTTGTTGTTTGTTGGTTTGTTTGTTTGTTTGTTTGTTGGTTGTTGTTGTTTGTTGGTGTTTTAAGGCCCTTCAACTACAAGGTCATTAGATCCCCGTCCACAGCATAGTTCTTATGCAAAGACTGCACAGACACTACATTGATGTGACGATTTTTGGGTATTAGCAGTACCCAGATTTCCCAAGCGGCCACCCATGTCAGTACTATAGTGCTCGCCACGAAAGTTGACACATTGGTGGGAGGCAAAGGATGAGTCCTCTTCAAAAAATAGGGAAAGTATTGAAGTTCTGTTTGCCATTACTGAATGAAGCCTGCCATTTGACCTTTTTCAAACTCCCTAATTTTTGTAGTGAACGTTCCTACCTTCTACCTCCCATGTGTCATCTTTCGTGGCGAGCACTATAGATGGAGTTGCGCTGCATAACTTCAGTGATCAGACGAGAACCGGTGTGTCCAACGCCATTCGCCGCTCCCCCTTGTTTGATGGTGTTTTAGGGCCTTTCAACTACAATGGTCATTAGATCCCCGTCCACAGCATAGTTCTTATGCAAAGGCTGCACAGACACTACATTGATGTGACGATTTTTGGGTATTAGCAGTACCCAGATTTCCCAAGCGGCCACCCATGTCAGTACTATAGTGCTCGCCACGAAAGTTGACACATTGGTGGGAGGCAAAGGATGAGTCCTCTTCAAAAAATAGGGAAAGTATTGAAGTTCTGTTTGCCATTACTGAATGAAGCCTGCCATTTGACCTTTTTCAAACTCCCTAATTTTTGTAGTGAACGTTCCTACCTTCTACCTCCCATGTGTCATCTTTCGTGGCGAGCACTATAGATGGAGTTGCGCTGCATAACTTCAGTGATCAGACGAGAACCGGTGTGTCCAACGCCATTCGCCGCTCCCCCTTGTTTGATGGTGTTTTAGGGCCTTTCAACTACAATGGTCATTAGATCCCCGTCCACAGCATAGTTCTTATGCAAAGGCTGCACAGACACTACATTGATGTGACGATTTTTGGGTATTAGCAGTACCCAGATTTCTCAAGCGGCCACCCATATCAGTACTAGCTGGGGTTGCGGTGCTGAACTTCAGTGATCAGACGAGAACTTGTGTGTCCAACGGAATAAGCCGCTGACAGCGTTGGGGAGTGGACAGAGTCTAAAAGGATTGTGTAGGGCAGTGGTTTTCAACCTTTTTATTGGAACGGAACCCTTTGGAACATTTAGACCTTTCGCGGAACCCCATACAGGGACAGAAAAAAACATTAATTGATACAGGTGTGTGTGTTAGCATAAGCAGTTGAATTCGTGGCCTAATGTTTGAGGGGGGGCCCCCCTGAAGTTCATCTTCGACAGACAAAAGTCGTTCTCGTTTCTTGTGTTTTCATTGTTATTTTTATATTTTACCTTGCCATTGGCGGAACCCTTGGGCGGACCTCACGGAACCCATATGTTCCGCGGAACCCTGGTTGAAAAACACTGGTGTAGGGTAACGTCTCATGGATCTGACCCTGTGGCGTCATCAAGCGGAATGATGATGACGTTCGCAGTGGCATTTGTGCTGTGGAAACACTTTCAATCCTCCTTTTGAAATTTCATCCGTGTGATGTCTGGTTAATAGGTGCTTTAGTTTTATCATTTAAAATTACACTAGATCATAGTCGTCTTGAACAGCCATTAAAATAAAGATTTTAAGCGAGGCTTTGAATGATTTTATTGCACCTATATCGTAATTTGTACTTAACTGTGGACAAAAAAAAAAGTTTTACAAAGTAAATGGACAGATGGTGTAATAAGATAATTTTCAGAGTAGTAGGGGAGGAGGGAGAGAGGATATTTGGTTATGTTATGGCGTTTTATAAAACTTTAAAGTTATTATATTGCTCTCTAGTGAAAACTATGGTGTTTCTGTAAGATGTAGCATCAAATGAAAAAGGTAGAGAGGAAGGAAAATGATGGTAAGTTGCGTATATCAGGATGACTCCGCTACATTCCATCCTACTGCCCCCTCCCCTCTCTGTCCCCCTCCTTCCGACTGGACGATCAATTTTATGGCGGTAGTAATTACAACCACTTTTCCCTTGCTCGACAAAGTTTTATGTCCACTGATTAGAGAAGAAAAAACGGACAAGCACATATTTGGTGATTACTAAACAGCAACAACAACAAAAATACGTTTATTGTCATTGGTGGGATGTATATATATATATATATTTTTTTTTTTTTTTTCTTAGATATATATATATACAGGTGTGGGACGGTGAAAGGGGGGAGGTGTGTTGTTGCTGTTGTCTGTGATGCTAGTGTTACCATCATTACAGGTGTGATTTTTCTGTTTTTTAAATCTTTGAAAATGTGGCGTGTTGTGGTACAAGGTTTCATGTTTTTATGATTTGTAATGTGGTGGGTTGCATTGCTCCTTACTGAATTGGGATGGTGAGTTCCATGCTGGTCACTTGGTCTCTAAATGCTGCGTCTTTTTGCGATTTGTCTCAAGACTGATGAACATTGGCCATCAGTTAGTTGACTTTTAATAATGAAGAATCAAATTGCTAAGTGCGTGTGATTCATCCATCTCCTCTCCAATCTTTGCCTCACTGTACGATGCAAAGCGGTGTTTTAAGTTGGTTTGGCACGTCGCTGGACAAAACACTTAATCCTATTATAACAATTACAAGATTAGTGAAACCAATTGTGTTTCGAGATGTATGTGACCATGTCTCCACCCTAGCACATCTCATTAGATTTCTTTTGTTTCGGTTTCTTTGCCCCATCCTTCGCTCCCCTCTCCCCCCTTTTTCTCCCCCAATATCCCCTCTCTCTCTCTCTCTCTCTCTCTCTCTCTCTCTCTCTCTCTGTCTTACTCTCTTTTGATTTTATTGTTTCTTCGTTGGTCTTATCCCTTGTAGTAGTCACAGTAGCCCTCTCAATATTCAAAGACAGGCCGCAACACTGACATGTGACAATATATAACGAGGTTAATGTGTCTCAAAGGAAGAAGCAGAGTAGAAACACGTGTATCGCAAAAGATCATATCTCATTTGTCTGGGACATGGTGTCAGCGGTGTGTCATTGATCTTAAGGATGGAGATAAAGACGTAATTTTGACCCGACCTGTGATTTTTAGAGACGTGTGATGTGAGACATGACGTAGGAGACAAGACGCAGATTTGAGGTATGACGTAGTGACAAGACACGGATCTGAAACATGAAGTAGGAGTCAGGACGCGGATTTGAGACATGACGTAGGTGTCAAGACGTGCAGTGGCGTAGCCAGGATTTTCTGAAAGGGGGGATATGACTCGATAGGGTGTATACCTCTTCGTTATATTCGAGGCCCAAGGGGGCTACGCCACTGAAGACGTGGATTTGTGGCATGAAGTATGAGACAAGGCGTGGATTTGAGGCATGAAGTAGGAGAGAAGACGCGGATTTGAGGAATGACGTAGGAGACAAGACGCGGATTTGAGGCATGACGTAGGAGAAAACGCGGATCTGAGACATGAAGTAGGAAACAGGACGCGGATTTGAGACATGACGTAGGAGAGAAGACGCGGATCTGAGACATGACGCGGATTTAGGGTAAGACGTAGTAGGCAAGACTCGGATTTGAGACATGACGGAGGAGACAAGTCGCGGATTTGAGGCATGACGTAGCAGACAAGACGCGGAATTGAGACATTACGTAGGAGTCAAGACGTGGATTTGAGGCATGAAGTAGGAGACAAGGCGCGGATTTGAGACATGACGTAAGAGACAAGCCGCGGATGTGATACTTGATGTCAAGAGACAAGCTATGAATCTTAAGACATTAATGCATCGGTAACGTGACGTCATATTGACCATATCATGTGGGTTGATAATGCTCCGTCTTCTCTATTGATTGACTTTCTATGATTTTTTTTCTAATCCTTAGGACGGTCGGTATCCATTTTGATAATTATTTGTGACGCTGTAGGTCATCAACTAGTAGTACTTTTAGCCCAAGGCACTCGAAAAGACTGAAGAGAAGTCACTGACGCGGAAGGGAGAGGGTTGTCGACTGCACCAAGGGGAAAGTGCACGCGGGCAACAGAGTACAGTAATGATACTTTATTATTGGTAATTTTAGAATGAGTGTAGAGAGGACTGACTATCATATCCATCGCCCATTCATGACGAGATGGAGTGTGTATCCAGGAATAGAAAAATGGGATTTGTATCCTAATATGAGATGTCTGCTGCGGTGTGCGTTTACATGGATTTGAGAATAAGGGTAGATGTGTATCGGTGGTCTCTTTGCCTTTATCCCTCCCTCTCCTCACCCTGTGGATCCTCGTCTAAGACTCTAATGAAGGTCATATGTATAATATATGGGAGGTGCATATTGCTTTATTATGCCGCCATCGACCACAATTTACTTCAGCTCCTTTCCCCAACTTCAGTCGGAAAAGTGGCTTCCTTACGATGTCTCCCTCTTCCACTCCCCCTTTCTCTCTGTCCTAACTTAGAGCGAGGATATTCGATTCCATTTTTCCTCCAAATTTAGAGAGGAAATATCTGACCCTCTAATTTTTTTTTCCAAAGATTAACCCGAAACTGATGACGTACTAGTGTTGGACATAATTTGAAAATTTTGTTTTCGTTCCATACGGGCTCTCTCTCTCTCTCTCTCACTCTCTCTCCAGTCCTGTGAGCCATCAGCCTGTCGCAACAGATCCAAAATACAGAACCCCCCCCCCCCCCCCCCCTGTTTTTTTTTTGAAGACGTGGATTGGGAAAGGTATTGTCCCTTTGACTGAACCCTTCCTCGTTCCCTTACTCTGTTCTTCTTTAGGGTGCACCATCCGACTGAAGTAGGCTGAAAGACTGATCTCTCTCTCTCCCCCTCCATCCCTGCCCCCCCGTTTTTGGAAGTGTAGTGATAGGAAAGGTGTTGTCCCCTTCACTACCCCCTTAGTTGTCCTCTTAGGGTAGAGCTCGTCTTTGGCTATCTTGCCACGGTATTATTATAAATTGTATTCTGATGTGTTTTTCCTAATAATGTGCATATACCGGTGATGACTCATTCGTTAGTAGCCATCCCGTCATCAATTCCCCCTCCTGTCCGCCTGCCCCCCCTCTCTCGCTGTCTGTCTCCTCACCTCCATTTGTATATGTGTGTCTGTTCACATATGAGGAGAGGGAGACTATGATTAAGATACTGTCTCCCATCCCGCCACCCGCTCGTACCCAGGAGATTTATCCTGCAACAGCAACAGCAGCAGGCCCATGGCTTTGGCCCTCCCCCTCTTCATCTTTTATCCCTTCTCTGAACCTTGAATTGATGTTGCTGTTGGTGTATTATTCTATGCATGATGATGATGATGATGATGCTCATTGTGTGTTGCTGGTGTTTTGTTTGCTTGGCTTAAATATGAGACATGTATGGCGTTGGTTGTAGCAATAATAATAATAATAACAACGAAATTCAACAATTCTTCGTTTGTTGAACAATCTAACGATTGCCATTGTTGGAATGTAGCATAATAGATTTCTTTGGTTAATGTGTGTGAGGGTTTTTTCCCCTTTGCATATCGCAAGAAAAGCGTAACAAATCACTATTAGATATACAGATACACATACACAGCACATATATGGTCATATAAAGATTGCCGCGAAAAGGACATGGATTGGGCCGATGTACCCTGTCACTCTCTTCCTCTCGCTCTGTTTTGCATTCGAGTTGAATTTCATATTCATATAATAATTGTTGTTATTATTATTACTACTACTACTACTACTATTACATCCACTCGCAGTTTGTTATATTACAGCATAATATTCGCTGTCGTCGTTATTGTCTTCATGGTAATGATTGGGAAGACAATGAAAATGCAATTGAATCCTGTGACCCAGTGATGCCGTGTACTGTTGTCGTTATCTGGTTGGATAGGAAAGGGAAAGGAGAGGCTGAAATATTTATTATTCATGTTAATAAGATACTGAAACTATGGCTTCATATCTTGCTTCTCTGTCTGAGATGGGTTTTGTCCTTACAAATTCAAAAATTGTACTTCTCTGTTCTCTCCCCTCTCACTTCCACTCCCGGTGAGCGGCGAATTGCGTTGGACACACCAGTTCTCGTCTGATCACTGAAGTGAAGCAGCGCAACCTCCAGCTAGTACTGACATGGGTGGCCGCTTGGGAAAACTGGGTACTGCTAATACCCAAAAATCGTCGCATTAGTGTAGTGTCTGTGCATAAGAACTATGCTGTGGACGAGGCTCTAATGACCCCGTAGTTGAAGGGCCCTAAAACTAAAACACTAACTGATCACTGAAGTCAAGCAGCGCAACCCCAGCTAGTACTGACATGGGTGGCCGCTTAGGAAAAACTGGGTACTGCTAATACCCAAAAATCGTCGCATTGGTGTAGTGTCTGTGCAGTTTCTTCATAGGAACTAGGCTATGGACGGGTCTCTAATGATCTTTGTAGTTGAAGGGCCCTAAAACACCAACAAACCACAAAAACAATAACAAAGCTAATACCCAAAAAATCGTCGCATTAGTGTAGTGCAGCGGACTTCAAACTGTGTTCCGCGAAACCCCAGGATTCCGAAATATATGACTGGGGGTTCCGCGAGTCAAAAGGGAGAGGCGAATTGCGTTGGACACACCAGTTCTCGTCCGATCACTGAAGGAAGTTAAGCAACGCAACCCAGTTAGTACTGACATGGGTGGTCGCTCAGGAAACCTGGGTACTGCTAATACCTAAAAATCGTCGCATTAGTGTAGTGTCTGTGCATTCTATGCATTGGAACTATGCAGTGGACGGGTCTCTAATGACCTTGTAGTTGAAGGGCCCTAAAACACCAACAAACAACAACGATCAAAATGGATCATGGCATCCTCCTTTCATCCACACCTTACTAAAGGGTTGGGACATTGGGTTGTCAACTGTCATCCAGTAAACCCATCGTCCATTAGCTCTCCCCAATGAGGGTCCCCCTGCTGTCTCCCCGTATTATGTTTTTCTCTCTCTTTCTGTCCAGCTGTCTCCTATTTCGGCTTTGTCATCCCCAATTCGTGAGTACTCGACCCTGTCCCATCGGCTATTAGTCTCTGGTCCTTATTGTTTTGAAATTATTTATTCTTCAAAGATGTTCTCCATTAATGGGTTGATGTGTCAGTGTCTATCGAAATCATCGTTGTAGTGTTTTCGAAAGAGTTCGGGCATGTGTGACCTTTATCGTTTGTAAATCATATTTTCATTTTAATGGGTAGGTGTGTAGTCCTACACAGCAGGTATCGAGTGACACCCTAGAGTTTTGTCGTCTTGCCTCCTCGTATTATGTTTTTTACCTTGTCACTTTCATGGGCACTTCTTTGCACTACCCTCCCTCTTTCATCATCCTCTCTGTGTGTAATTTAACAGTTATTTGCATCTCCTTTTTCCTTCACCGTCTTTCATATGCTTGCTCTCCCTCTCCACCCTTTCACTCACCCCCCCTCTACTTTGTCCCAAATGTAGTTTGAGCATACGTTTGCCTCAAATTACCTTTTGTAAGTTAAAATATTGGAGTTTGTGTTTCTGAAATTTTGACTAAAAGCTTACAAGATGTAGGTTTTAATGAGAACAAAGTGTTTTTGACGGTGAAGAGGACAAGCTTAGAGACAAAGAGAGGGGTGCAGGTGAGATAGAGATGATAGATGAATTTAATTCTCTTTCTTCAACACCAAAAAATCACCATTTTCGTCTTGTACCTCTCTGCCTGCTCCTGCTCATTCCCTTTTTTTTTCTTGTATAAAAGCGCTTTTTGTATGTGTTTATTGTGAAAAATGTTGATGTCGTGTTTCTGTGTCATTTTTGTTCAAGTGTTTTGTTGTATTTTGGAGAGAGGGGGGTGTATTTTCTCCATCTGGTAGTGATAGCAATCAGGTTTTGAGGAGGTGATTCTGTCCCAAATTATCTATTGTGTAAGTATGGCCCTGTTTGATGTCTTGAAAGATATTTGGTTCCGTAGTCAAAGAAATGGCCTGCCAAAGAACTAGCCTCACTCCCGACGACTGTTAGAGGAGGGAGGAAGAGTTTAGAAGGTCCCAAACATGAAATCCTGATTGTTGTACAACTTGTGTGGTCAAATGACTTGTTCGCGTTTTTCCTTTTTGGTGGGTGCAAATTAAAATAAAATGTAAAAAAAAAGAAAAGTAGAAGGAGGTAGGGGCTGTGCTCGAGATATCGTGTTCGGCCTGCCCTCAATAGGAAGATGTTTAGTGACGAGTTGTGAGGACACCCTTCCTTCTCTTCTCGTGATGGGATCACCTTACTTTATTCTTTGATGAATCTTTTGTTGAAAATAACTTTTTGACGTGCCCCACGAGTGAGGGAATGGCAAAAAAGTGGTTGCAGACCCATCCATTGAGGGATCCGTCATTTATACAAAGTTCTGGCCAGCTAGGGCTGATTCATTTGCCCGGAAAGTTGTTAAGGTAACGGGTTTATTTAAGTCTGGCAGGGATTGAGTGGAAGACCTATGTGTATGTATGCAACGAACTGTCCCAAATCGCGATACGGTACACTCCATTTCCAGTAGCGTTATAGTATGTAAATAAAGGCGTAGGTAATAATGATGCTTTTGAAAGGCAATGAGGTGTGGTTAACAGGATGTTAAGCCACTCATGATCTCTAAGATTACCTTAATCTCTTCAGACCTTATAAAAGACGGGTGTCGGCCGAGGAATCTTGAATTTTGGCCTCTATAGTAGCGCGTTGTGATAGCGTTTTGCCGAAATGAGACCTGCTGAGTCCGTTTCCGTTTTTTCTTCATCGACCACCTCTCTTTCTCTCTTTCTCAGTAACTTACGTATATTAAGACTTGGACTCGTGAAGGACGATTGACCTTCATACCACCACTGGGTCACTGATCTGTCAATATGTGAAAAATGTGAAATGTCAGACCAATCCCTTGCCGAAAAATTTACTCACCCGCGGGATGTGCTTATGTCAGGTGCTGTGATTGTCCTTCAGCATGGTGTAATTGCATAATGCTGTTGTGGGGCAAACGCCATCGTTTTTTTAAAATGAATATCAGATTATAGCCCGCTGGACTATTGGGACGATCCGAAATATTCTATATGGAAAACATCGAGAGTAGCTAAGAGTCGCCCCACTGCACATTACGAAAGGGTGCTCTAATCGAGTAAGGGGGCAGGACGTCGTCATTTGTCAACCGATGGATAGCACTATACAACTTCATTTCTCGGACGGGACAGTACAAGTATCAGTAGTAATAAGAGATTTGTTTGGGAGTTGATCGATTTGTCTCAGTGGCTCCGTGCATCTTGGCGAGTCCATGGTTGCAGGATCGATGCTGCCCATGGCAGATAGTTACATTTCCGGGTGACACAGGAGACCCGAATTGTGCGTTCCGTTCATTATGAAGTAAACCTGTCGGCCCGTGTGGTGTGCGCGATGTCACCACTCACGAAAAGAACCCATTCTACATGGAGTAAGAATAAATATGTAGGAGCTAGTCCGCTAGCGTCGATGACCCAAAATGACCCCTAGGAAGGTAATATTTAAGGGGTGGCCGGCAGCTAACTGCATAAAGATAATGTGTCCAATGGTTCGCGGGACAAACGGGTACCAAGAAAAAAAGGAAAAGCAACTCATAACCCTGTCCCTCTTTTCCCATGGGTGCTCTTTTCCCGGGTACCCATCTTCTACCTCTGAATGGACACAAGGCAACTCCTAACCTTTCCCCTGCCAATGGCAGGGTCAGGCAACTGTCTTGTCCCCCTCTCAATGGCAAAATGGTGATATATTGGACAGTGTTTTTCCGCAGCCGGTTGCCGATCAAAGCTGCAATCCCCAGTGCCGTAACGGGGGTATGAAGTGCCTGTGGCAAGCGTCTAACTTGCGCCTCCCCATAACCCAATTATGACAAAAAACTCGCTCCCCAAACCCAGTTGAGCCCGTGGCGGGCGCCTTCTTCGCCACGCCCTCGTTACGGCACTGGTAATCCCTGTGCCTATATATCGTCGTTGTACTGTAAGTTGAGGAATTCGACCGACTCTAGGGTGGGGGGCGAGCTCTTACACCTGGAAATTTTGCCTCCTCTACCCGTTGCATAGTAGAGAGGGTTCTTTGACGTGCAAATGCCATCGTACACCACACGGGACCTCGGTTTTACTTCTCATCTGAAAGAAGGTGCACTCGGGGCGGGACTTCTTTCTCTCCCGAAAGAAGCAAATCCATCTCGGTCCAGTATGGAATCTAGAACTACTGGCGCAGTTGCCAAGCACACCACCTAGCCGGGGGGGGAGCGGCGAGTTGCGTTGGACACACCAGTTCTCGTCTGATCACTGAAGTTAAGCAACGCAAGCCCAGTTAGTACTGACATGGGTGGTCGCTCGGGAAAGCTGGGTACTGCTAATACCCAATAATCGTCGCATTGGTGTAGTGTCTGTGCAGTCTATGCACTAGAACTATGCAGTGGACGGGTCTCTAATGACCTTGTAGTTGACGGGACCTTAAACACCAACAAACAAACAAACCTAGCCGGGGAAATGGGTAGCAAGATAAAGGGTTGCAAAATGATGAGGAGGATGCTTGATAGTCTGCTCCCATAGGCCTACCTATGTTCCTAGTTTTCCTAATTTTTTTACCAGTATGCGCCCCCCTTCACCGACCCAAACCATTTCCCCTTTCGGTAAAGATGAAGTTGGAAGACCTTGATCTACTGCTAGTAATTCTTTGCTGTGTCTTTAAAAATTGGTGTTAAAATGCACTTGTTTGGCATCCTGCAGCATTTTCTTCATGTGTCTGCTTTTTTTGGCGTGCAGTTTATAATTACAAATGAGTGAAATTTTTCTTTCGGTTTTATTTTACTTTCCCTACCCCCTTGTTCTGGGGATTTTTTTTGTTGCCTTGACGAAAAATGAATCGAAAAACTACGAGATAGGGGGTGCAAGAGGAATAAAAAATGATGGCGTCAGTGACATGTTTTGAACTCCATTTCTTGTGTGGAAGTCGTTGAAATGTCTAGTGAACGACAGTTTTGTCTTACAATTGTCAAACAACTTTTGAAAGGAGGGTATGGTGAGGTGCAGTGACAATTGGTGTCCAATAAATAATGATAATGAGCACTAAAATGGCAGAAGATGTATAAAGTTCCCCTTTACCCCCACTTCCCTTTGCATTTTCTGGGAGTTTTTTTTTTTTTTGCTGATGCTCGCCTTTCTCCCCTTTACCAAAAAAAAAACAGCGGAGGAATATTTCCGACCCAGGTTGCAGTTGACAGTAGCCAATAATGGCCCCCTCGAGGAACAAGTTGAAAAATTTCGGCATTGCTCTCCTTCTCTAGTTCTGTTCTCGTCCCGTTCAGAGATTTCAAAAACAAAAAAAATTGTTCGGGACTCTTGATTTAGTAGTTTGTTGCTACGTTTTCTGTTTCTTATTTTATTATTTATTGTTGAATCGGTCTTGTTCGTGTGCCGCTCCGAATTTTTTATTCCACCTCCTCTGTCCCACCGCCCCAACATTCCTGTACTCTCTCCCTCTCCCATCTCTGTTCCTTGTCATTCATCCCCAAAAGCTGTCATTGTGGTGAACGAAATTTTGTTTGTTAAAAGTTGAATAGTTTAATAAATGCTTACGAGGACCGCGGCAATCCGTAAATTCCATCCTCTATGACTTTCCTAAGTTTTATTTTGGAATAAGTTACCTAATTGTAGTGAATGGGTCCTGTAACAGTTCAGAGTTGATAACGTAATGAGTGCGCTGGGGATTCCTGCGTGGGACATATGAAACTAGGTCGATTCCAGACGTGTAACCATTAATTCTTCAAATGTCACTTGTTTCTCCAAAGTGAACCACAACTTTTCTCTAAGGTCTTGTCGGAATTTTCGAGTGTGGTGTAATGGGTGAATGGGGTCCACTTCGAATTCCTGCCGTTCGGCTGTATTGCGTTGGACACACCAGTTCTCGTCTGATCACTGAAGTGAAGCAACGCAACCCCAATTAGTACTGACATGGGTGGCCGCTTGGGAAAACTGGGTACTGCTAATACCCAAAAATCGTCGCATTAGTATAGTGTCTGTGCAGTCACTGCATTAGAACTACGCAGTGGACGGGGATCTAATGACCTTTGTAGTTGAAGGGCCCTAAACCACCGACACAACTGAACAAAAAATCGAATTCGTGCTCTTTTGGACACAGCTTTAAGTGAAGTTTGCATGTTGATGAGCAACTGTGGTGATTCGATAATTCTAATCATGGTTCAGGGTTAGGTGAATGTCGATTGAGTGGGAGGAGGGCTTTAAAATGAAAGGGGAGCAGGGCTATCTGCATACTGCACGGGTGGGGCAGAAGGGTCGCACACCTTTATTTCTCACTTAATGAGTGCCGGTAGTAGCAATGCGCCAGCCCGTTCTAAATCCCTCGTCCTATTACTGGTTCTTCTGTACTAGCCTAACTAGGTTTTCATCCCTGATTTGTTGTTGTTCGTTGGTGTTTTAGGGCTCTTCAACTACAAGGTCATTAGAGCCCCGTCCGCTGCGTAGTTCTTATGCAGACTGCGTACACGCTACCCTAATGCGACGACTTTTGGGTATTAGCGGTACCCAGTTTTCCCAGGCGGCCACCAAAGTCAGTACTAGCTGGGGTTGTGTTGCTTAACTTCAGTGATGGTCACTCCTTACCTCTTAGGACACTTGACTGAAGGAGTGACTGGTTTACTGCCACTCCGTTTTTCAGCCTCCTGTTTTATGCACTGCCCCTTATAAGGTGTTGGTGTTGGGGAGTCTAGATGTGACGTGAAAGATGGATTGTTTTGTTTCAATTTCAGTTCTTGTACACGGTTGAGGGGGGTTTCTAGTGCTCCATCATATTGTACCTTCCCTCTATTCTTCAACCGACCAACCGACCGCGACCACTGCACTCCTTTCTTTTGAGATAACTCAATTATGTTGGTGGAAAGTGGATCCTTCTGCTTGTAGCATGTGTATTGTGCAGCTGACAATTGATCATTTTAATGAGAAAATGCAAATATGCATTTCTTAGGGTGGGGTACATCTTAAGTGAGAGGAACAGGAGGAGGAAGAGGGGACGACGTGAACCTAGGATGATAAAACGAAGGAAAAAATATGCATATTTCAAGGAGAACCATCTGGGAATTTGATTTTGTTTTGAATATTTGTTTTTATATATATTCGTTTGCATTGCTAAGGCGTTGTTTTTCTTAATTCAGGGGGAAAAAAAGATATCTGATAGGTGGTTAGGGGGTTGAGGGACGCACAAAAAGTGAAATCCTCTCAAGGGGGTTCTGTCTCCCCCCGCAGCATCACCACCACTACAGGTAAATGGATTGTTGTAAACTACTCGGATCTCTCTCCCTTCTCGATGGAGTGATGGGCGGGTTTTTTTGGTCGGTCGTAATGGGAAAAGGGGGCCCAAATCAATCACGTGGTGCAGTGTGGATTGTTGATGGATAAATAAATCTAAATAAATGTTGCATGAATTCAGGTTGGTTGGTAGTAGAGGGGGGAAAAAAAGTGCACGAAACGATGGAATTGAAGACTGGTTGGTTGCAATTAAATTTGTCAGTGTTCATTGAGACGTTTTCGAGCACCGCACTCCAGTGCAACTTAGGGCAATTCTCATTTGATGTTCAACTAAAAATAACAGTCACACAGCAGCCTGTGCCTTTATAAGAGAGATTTTTGGGCTGGTCTGTTTCCTGGTTTATGGTCGTCTGTAGTAAGATGCTTGACTTAAGTGCTTGGCTAAAGGGACGAACAGCGAGTTCCTTTCTTGGGCCGGATGGGAAAAAAGCTGTCATTCCCCCTTTGCCCCCTCCCCTCCCCTCCCTACAATCTCCCATCGCCATATCTGCTCTCTTCCACGTGGAGTGTCGGGATCTCTCTGTCTCTCTCTCTCTCACACACACACCGACTGGTTCCTGAATAAGGGAAGAAGAGAGAGATTTTTGGGCTGGTCATTTTCGTCTGTTCCCCCTCGGTATCTGTGGTAAGATGTTTGACTTTGAGTTCTAGGATACAGGTTGGATCCTGACTGATGTGTGACGAGTGCCTTTCTTGGGCCGGATGGGAGAAAAGCGGTCATTCCCCTTCTGTCCCCTCCCCTCCCCTCCGTACAACCTCCCATCGCCATATCCCCTCTCCTCCAGGCGGAGTGGTGGGATCTCTCTCTCTCTCTTACAAACACACCGACTAATTCCTTAATAAGGGAAGCATGCTTAACCTGTTGAACTAGCAGCACTAGTGACTCCTGTAATGGGATAAAGAATTTTGGGAGTTGGATTGATCGAAAGGCACGATGTTGGGCAACGATGTTTCACGGGTTTATAGACTGACCAACCTGTCATCTGGGTAGGATGAGAAGAGGGGCAGGTGTGGCTGTATCGCGTTGGATACACCAGTTCTCGTCTGATCACAGAAGTTAAGCAACGTAACCCCTGATAGTACTAGCATGTGTGACCGCTATGTATTATTCTTAGACTCTGCATTATAACTACACAGCGGATAGGGGCTCTACTGACCATTGTGGTTGGAGGGCCCTAAAACACCCGCAAAACAAGAGAGGGGCAACTAAAGTGCTTTTCTGTCTCTGCTTTTAGCAATTTTGGGATATGATAAGTAGTAGTATAAGAGGGTGGTGGCACTTCATAAAGTTCAAGACCTTTATTATAGTCAGAGTTTGCATAAGAGACGCACCAGAAATTTTATTTGACCCTGAGTTGGTGACTGTGTCGAAGGGGCGTATGGTACATGAATTTAACGCGTTTTTAGAGGTGAGTTTATTAATCGCTGGGGTCACTTCATCTCTCTCTCTTTCTCTCCACCACTGCCGCCGCCCTACCCCTTGCTCCGTACGACAGCTTGATGCTGATTTGGGTGAGGCTACTTGTGGATTGCCCCTTCGTCATTAATCCGTCTAAATTTGACCCTACTGAATGACTTATTATAGAGATACACGTGTTTTGATAGTTAGGACGTCGTGCCTTTTTTTATCTTTATGACATTTGCACACGAAACTATAAATTTTGAATTGTAGGGAGACGAAAGGGAAGGCTGGATCCTAGGGTAAGAATGAGGAGAAAGGGAGACGAACCTCTGGGGATTGGCTTCTGGGATGGAAGAAGTACATTTATTGTTTGTATAAATTGATGATTATGTCCTTCTTAGCCCCGTAACTTTGTTTCAAGATTATGCAGAGTAGTTTTCTCATTGTTTTAAGATGATGGGTTGGATGGAGGGGTACTCCCTGACCTCCACCCACCCTCTCACTCGTCCTCTTCTTCTTTGTGGCATAGTCAAAAGAGCTGTTTATAACTTTGGTCTATTCTGATTTATTCCTGGTCACAATGGAATGTGCTGTGCTCCAGTTCATTAAGGCTGGTAAAAGACTTTGATACATTTGTGTAGTGGTCAGTCGTTGTTAATTTTTGATGAATGTCCCCCTCCTCCTTCTTGCTAGCCTATTGCGGCCTGGGATGATATTTGCTCGAAAAGATGTCGGTCACATCTTTTTCTTTCTCCCTCTCTCTCTCCTTTCCAGTCTCCCCATTTTTTTTCTCTCTCTCCCTCTCTCTTTCTCCCTTTTTCACTCTCTCCTTTTCTCTCCCTTCCTCTCTCGCCTCTCTTTCCCTTCTCCCCTTCACCTCTCTTCTCTCTCTCTCTCTCTCTCTCTCCCTTCCTCTCCATTTCTATCCTGTCTTTTTCCCTCTCTCCATTTCTCTCCGCCTTTCTTCCCTTCCTCTCTCTCCCTTCCCCTCTCCTCGCTCTCTCTCTTCCTCTGTCCATTTCTCTCCTCTCTTTCCCTCTCTCTCTCCCCCATTCTCCCCTTCCTCTCTCTCTCCATTTCTTTCTCTCCTCTCCTTCCTTCTCTCTAGCTCTTGCAACTTCTAAAGGCCCGTTTTTCTTATAAAGATTAGGATTCCACCTCAGGACGGAGCACCGAAAACGACCGGTGCTTCAAATGACGTACTGGGTCACTACTTGATACCATTGGTTAGTAATCTCACCCTTCAGTCAGTTGACCCCACCCCTTTCTTTACCCTCGTTTTTTAAAAAAAAATTTTTTTTTGTGGCCAGTGTTTGGGAGGGGGTTATTAAAAAATTGCAAAATATGGGTGGTCCTTTAGTTGATTTAATAGGTTCATTGTTAAGAACTGGGCTGATGGGTGCTAATACCAGCAGTGGCATATTTCATATTAGATGAGAAAGCAGAAAAATAGTGCTAGAGGGCGCTGGCCTCATCCGGAATGGGCCACCTGCAAGAGTAGATAGAGGTAACACTAAAAAATGGGGATATCGTTTTTGCTGTGAATCGCTTGTGAGTTAATAAATTAAAAGTTTTCATTTTTTTTAATAAATGACATGCCCTCTTTTTTTCAAATTTTGAGACGTCAGATTGGTTCTTATCTCTCTTTCTTTGTCTGGTCATTTTTTCTTTTAAAAAAAATTAAATTTTTTCTGGACCCCCTCGCCTCCCTTCAATGTGTTTTTAAGCCCAAACTGAATGACAAAAATGACATGATTTTGTTATCCACCCTATACCACAAGGAGGGAAAAATTTAATATTATTTCATAATAATATATTCTTTATTATAAAAAAAAACTTAATGTCATCGCCCCTCTATAATTATTTAGAGTTGGTGTGAAGGTCTATCATTGCCTGTGGAGTGCAAAATTTTGGTCCAATTTTCTCCCCACCTAAAAAAATTGTAATGGTTATTTTCAATTCACACAATGAAAATGTATATATATATATATATATATATTTCTTTCTCCCACGAGAGTGTCCAAAGGAGCCCCCGTGGGTTCTGAAGTAAATTTCAGACTCATTATTTAGCCCTGCATGTTCTACGAAGTGACCAAAAGGGTGGGTTTGTCATTGGGTCGGTTGGTCCAAAGAATTCTCCTTATGGGTATCTCTTGTCCTTCGGTTTCTGTCTCGAAATCCTGTTCTCCTCGTAGGTATTTGCCCCATGTTCTTGTATCTCGAGAATTATTTGGTAGAAGTTCTGAAGGTAAAATTAGAGGCGTTGGCACAATCATCATTCAGCCGTCCCATTTGGGAATTTATATTTTTTGTAATACGTTCTTCTCCACCCCTACTTTGGGGCTACAGTACGATTCTCATCTTACATTTCGGGAAGTTTTAGAACATCCTGCTGACCTATTTGCAGGAATTTTGGAAGTGCAGCCCTTGCCATGGAGGTCATACTGCAGGCCCTATCTTGTGCTCTGTAATGGATATGGCCCTATTAACCCTTTCTCCTACTTTAAAATGTTTTGATTTAATACTCTTGACTATGGTACAGCACACAACAGTCATTTTGGGTGTTTTGTGCATTTAATTTTCGATTGCCCCCACCCCAGACAGAGCGTCATAGTTGGAGCGGGGCACGAGACATGGGACAAATCTACACTTTCTCTATTCGGACGTCCTGCTGCTCTTACCTCTTCCCCTAAAAACCGACATTAGTAATTACATCTTGTTATTACATATGATTATATATATTTATGCAAATTAAGTGACAGTGGAAGAGGTGAGACCACCTGGTGGAGTGTTTCGACTCTGCTCTCTCCCTCTTTTGTGGACCCCGTAACTACCCCACCGGTCCGCATCCACTCGTTAATTGTTCATGTTGAAATGTACGAGATTTGTAAAGGTGATGCTAATTTATTTTATTTGTCATTAACTTTAAACTGTAAAAAAAAAACTATCTGGTGGAATTTTTGGGGTACCAAAGACCACCCTTCTGTCAGGCGCTGTGAAAAAGAGTCCTATGGATCACCCCTACTTCCTGTTTCCCACAGCCGAATCCATATGAACCAGCTAAGACGGGGGGGGGGGCAGGGTTCGGAAATTCGAGTCACCGATGTTCATTCTGTGCGAAGTTGCTGTTAGTTGGTGTCATGGGAGGGGGGGTGTCAGGATTTTGGGGGATGGGGGATGAAATTTCGCTGTTCAGATTCGTAGACCCAGGCTGCAGGAATACTTGACGCTACACGTTAAAGAACCCTCTCTACCATGCAACAGGTAGATGAGACAAAACTTCCAGGCGTATGAGCTCGATGGAGTGCCCCAACCAACAGTAGCAACAAAAAGCAACTCCTAACCCTTTTCCCGCCTATGGCAGGATCGGGTACCCATCTTGTCCCTCTGAATGGACATAAGGGCGATATATTGGTCATAGTTTTTTTCTGCAGCCGGTTGCCGGCCAAAGCTGCACCCCTACGCTTATTTATCGTCGGTCTAGTGTTTGTTGGAGAATGCTACCGGCGCCAGGGGGGCGAGCTCCTACACCTGGAAATTTTGCCTCATCTACCCGTTGCATAGTAGAGAGGGTTCTTTGACGTGCAAGTGCCATCGTACACCCACACGGGACCTCGGTTTTGCTTCTCATCCGAAAGAAGGCACACTCGCGGCCTCTTCTCGCCCGAAAGAAGCCAACCCACCTCGGTTCAGTATCGAACCTAGAACTATTGGGGTAGTTGCCAAGCGTGCTCCACCGCGGCGGGCCCCAACCAACAGTAGACCGACGAAAATAAGCATAAGGGTTGCAGTCCCTTGTGTCCATTCAGAGGGATCAGATGGACCCCCGACCGTGCCATAGGCGGGAAAAGGGTTTGGAGTTGGTTTTAGTGCTAGTGAGAGAGTTTCTTCTTCCCTCAATTCTGACCGATGACCGATTTCAGTACAGTGTGTTGTGAATTGGGGTCCCAGAGAGTCTCTTGACCTCTTCCTAAAACGTGTTAATTTTGCTGGACGGGTTCTTTATTGTTGACGTATATGTAAGGTGGTGTGACGAATTTATCTTAAATGTATGAATTGCCCCATTTGCGCAGTCTGATCGTTATTACAGCTAATAAAATGGTATCAAAGTATCGATTACAAGGGTGTCGTAATACTGTCCCGTGTAATGCATTGGTGGACATGCATTGGAGTATTTTTATGGGCTGAGGAGGATAAGGGGAGGGGGGAAGGGATTTGTTGATGCGAGGTACAGAGAAAGAAGGGAAAATGAACGGGGGGGGGGGCTTTTAAGGGGATTTCATCAAAATTATTCTTGTACGTACATGGTGGAGGGTCGGAGGTGTAATTGTTGTAAAAAGCGAAGGATATAGGACAGGGGGAAGAAGAAATTAAGAAAGAGGGATGGTGAATATTATCCTGTCCCACGTACAGTACACTGTATATATGTACTGTAGAGTAGTTGTTGGGTCTGTATATGGGGAAGTATTGGTGTATTTGGTAAACGCACGCTGCCACACTGGTCATGGGGACCAAAGAGGGGGCCAATATGTTTTTTCTTGTTCACCTTCTTGCTGTTTTAACTCTCCAAATCCCGTATGTTCCTCTTTTTATTGCACGTTTGAAGGGATTTTTTATGCGTCAAGGTACATGAGCCCAATCGCCTCATCCCCCCGTCCCTCTTCTACCAATGAGTCACGTGCACTTTTGCTCTGAGGGGCTTGTGTCCTTGCCTTTTTTTTGTTGTCGAGCTGGTGATGGTATGGATGCAGCAGCAGTGTTTTTAGGATGACATACTCGTAAATGAGAAGGGATATTGCCTCTCATTTTTTTTCCTCATTTAGGGGAGAAGAGCTTGCCCCCGCTTTTGTGCCCCTCCTATATCTCGGAACTCCGTTTCTTGTCCTACGTCAGGATGCGTGTAAAAAGTTTAATGCAGCAGCATGAGCAGCACTCGTCCCGTCGTCTGTGGTCTTTCAGCTCTTCATGTATGTGCTGCTGTCCGATGGCCACGCGAGGCGATTTAAGGGCCCCCCTTACTTAAGTGGCGGCTCTCTTTGAATGCTTTGAATAATGGAAATTCATGTCTTGGGCGTGTGATGATTACAGGTAATTAGTTGTTGAAAATTAAATGCAGTGGCTGTGACTCTTAGATCACGCCCACCTCCCCATCCTCATCAACACACCTGGTTGCAGGAGGTTTGCTGCGTGTCCCGAAAGTAATCCTGGCCATTTGTGTTTGCATTTTCTTTTGGGTATGTGTGTTGAAGAGATGAATGCACGAATTTGACGTCACACCGTCTTTATATAAGGGGTTAAGATGGTAATGGTTGTAGTGGGTGTGTATGTTACATGAGGGATGTCCGAAAAAAAATGGACGACCATTAAAAAACGTGACTGACCTCATTATTTCTTTTCTGTTTTTCTAGATTCTTATTTCGGATGTGTCTGTTACTACCAAGTAGCCTAAGCGACAGTGTCATCGCAGTGCAAAAAATCTCCTGGTGTTTTCTTACATCGTTCTTCACCAACTGCCCACCCTTAAATCTCTAAACGTCGACCATTGTCCTGCTGGAAGATTCATCCTAAATTGTTGTCTCCGTCTGGACGATCTTTACATGTTTCTGAAGATTTTGTGGTTTTGTGCCGGGAATTGGCTGCTATGACGACTAAGACGAAGATTGTTGTTGGTGGTCAACTACTCATCGCTGGTTCTTTTTTGTATTGTCCTTTGGTCGGCGTCGTTGCTGCCATTGCAATTGTTGTTGTCAGTTGACTTAACCACCCCCTTGTGAAGGGCCAGTCGCCTTCTTGAAATGCCCCACAGATAAATCCGGGCGGAGTGAATTGCGTCCCATCTGTACTGTGGTGTGCTGTTTGTGTGAGTGCGTGTGTGTGTCTCGTCTCTCGTGGTTCCTACTAAGACCGTAAATACCAAGATGAGTGGTGGTCACTCAGCGTCATTCTAGACACTGGCGAACTTTGGGCATCTAATTCATAGGCCTGGAATTTATTTAGGATTTTATTTGGTGTCGGGACGGACAGTGGAACAAGAGCTTCTATTGAAGTTTTCTTATTTTATTTTCTCTTTTGGTTTCCGTTTCCGGAAGCTGTCTGATACGTTCAAATTTATTCAGCAATGGAGCCTACCTGGCGACGACGACAGCTTTTGGTGGACTGGTCATCGCTGATAGAACGACATCGATGCTGTCATCATCCTTCATGTTTCCACCACTCCCACTCTCCACATGGTTACCAACGCCATCGTCATCGTTGGTCAAGACCTATGCTGACTTCTCTATGCAGCTTGTTAGTGTACATTTTCTGCGTGCTTCTGTGCTTCCAACATGTCCATTCTTTGGAGCTGGGTAAGAAACCTTTTGCTTTACTTACTTTTAAGGTCATTTATTCGTGTTCCTACTCGAGCCGGGTGTTTCGGGTTCGTGAACGGACAGGTGACCTATCACCTCTTATGCTGTCTCCATCTTCTTTGGCAAGCGCAATGCTCTACCAGTTTAATTACACCGAGACTTCATTTCCGGTGATGTTGATTCTCGTTGTTGTTGTTGTTGTTTTAGGGCCCTTCAACTACGAGGTCATTAGAGCCCCGTCCACAATGTAGTTCTGATGCAGGACCTGCACAGACACTACACTATTGCGACGATTTTTGGATACTAGAGGTACCCAGCTTTCCCAAGCGGCCACCCATGTCAATACTAACTGGGGTTTCGTTGCTTAATTTCAGTGATCAGACGAGAACTGGTGTGTCCAACGCAATTTGCCGCTCCCATGTTGATTCTCAACCGGGACATCACATTTCCTTGAAATGATTTTAGTGTTGTTGCTGGCAGTGGAGACGTAGCTTGCAGGACTACTGGGTTTAGATGGTTTGGCTTTTTTTTTGGGTGAGAGAGAGAGCGGTCCCCTGTGCGCCTTTCATGGGATGGGCTGTAAAGCCGTGGGTCTTGTGGCGTATACTATGTTACTTGCACGCAAAAGAACCCTTTCTATATGCCATGTACGGATCGACTAAATTCCTAGGTACAGGAGATCACCTCCACCCTGGCGTCCGTTTTTTTTTTTTTTGTTGGTTTTGTTGGTGTTTTAGGGTCCATCAACTACAAGGTCATTAGAGCCCCGTCCATTGCGTAGTTCTAATGCAGAGACTGCATAGACACTACTCTAATGTGACGGTTTTTGAGTACTAGCGGTACTCAGTTTTCCCAAGCGACCACCCATGTTAGTACTAGCTGGGTTTGCGTTGCTTAATTTCAGTGATCAGACGAGAACTTGTGTGTTCAACGCAATAAGCCGCTCATCTGGCGTTGGTGGTGCGTGCCCCAACGAAGAAATGGAGGTCGACGTTAAATAAGCATAAGGGCATTAGGTCGGCATGGGATAAAACTGGGTTCCTGACCCTGCTATAAGTGGGAAAGAGATTTTTGATTACTTCCTCATCCCTTCCTGCTGTTAGGACTGCCTATTGATATCAGAAGGCACTGATGGTGGGATATGGTCAGTTTTAACGATTACAGTGCTGAGGTACTGTATGTTCTGACTGACGGATCTTGCAGCCTTACTAACACCTTATAAAAGAGGAAAATTGCCAAGGTCGAGGAACAACCCCGTGACCCTGAACTCAGCAGATTATCGAAATTACTCTTCTATTGCCCAACGTCCCTAGTCCTGCAAACGGGAAACGTTGCCTGTGGCCTGGAGATAATATTAATAACCTTATGTACGTTTCCAAATAAATAAGAGGTCCACCTGTAATGTTGTTGCAAGCCCTGCAGAAGGTCACTTTTGGGTAATCGATAGAGCTATAGTTGGAACCTTCTTAAAATTTTGAATTTTTCATCCTTTTCGTTGTTTTTCCACCCCCAGGATTTGCTTTTTGTCATCGTAGTGAATAGGCAATCCTCTGACAATACACAGGGCCTTGGAATATTGGGTGTAGGGTGTAGGCGTGCATCATTCTGTTGGAAATTTTGCGCAAAAATGCTGATCAGCAAATTTAATTCATTGGTTGAGCAAAGAGAGAGGCACACGTCATTTTATTGTTCATTAATAATAAAAAAAAAATATAACGGAAAATTAAATTCTTTTGGAAATTGACTGGCATCAGCAATTTCTGTCATTTCCGTCCTGCCCCGACGACGACGACGTGTGATAAAAGATGGCGTCGTGGTTTATCTTTCCGGTGCTGCATCTTTCTGTGGGTGACCAATACTGTAAACCTTTTGGCCTCTCACAGAGTTGGATCGAAGCGGCGGCGGGTTGGTGACCAAATTAATGGTTTATGTATTTTGCACTTGAGATATTATGTGAATGTGTCGCTGCCACCATCTCCTCTGCTCCTACCTTGGCTCCTCTCAACACCGTCACCACCGTCACCACCACCACCCTCCTTTCTTCTCACACCCTACTTCGTGCGTCAAGAAGTCGGATCGATACATTTCGAGGTCACTGTTTTGCGCCTCGCCCCCCATCCCCTCACTAAGAGTAGTTGCAGTAGGTTGGTTGGCAGGCACTTGATGATACGCTGCTTTGGGCGCAAGATTCGGTCAGTCTACTGACCGGGAGTCGATCAAATGGGGAATTGTGATTTATTTATTTCATTGTATTGAAAAAGGTTCCTCTTGGTTATTAGTTAGTTCCCTGGTGGTGGTGGTGGTTGTAGTTCCTGTCCTGGCGAAGAAGCATTCCGAAGAGACTTTCAGTCAATCGAGCCCCCCTCTTCTATCACCACCACCTTTATTCTACACACCCATTCCGTCTCTGTGTCCCCAGGCCCATTGTCCTTCGATGAATTTCCATTTTTGTCTCTCCTCTATTCGCGTTTCACGAGCTCTCTTTTTTTTTTCTGGGTGAATAATTTGGCTGGACTTTTGAGATGTCCATTGCCTTCTCGGGTCTTATTATTACACCCTCTCCTCCTCCTCGTTCCCCGTCCTCTTTCTTTGCAGTGCTTCTATGTCCCAAGTGGTTTTTGAGAGGAAGAGAGCCGTTGGATAAGCGTATAATTGTATGCTATCTATACTCCGGATTCCCACTAATAATATTATTGCACACAACAAGAGAGTTCATAATACGTTTTGAGCATGTACGACAGGCTCGTGCGTGTGTGTGGTTTTTTCTTCCTTTGTCCTGACTTGAGGAGGGAGGAGGAGGACGAAGGGGGATATGGCCACAGAGGATTTTTGTTGACGATGACCAATAGATCGGTGGACGAGTACGTTGTGGACTTGCAGTAAGATTGAAGCTTTTCTCTTTCCCCATGCCATATAAATGTCTCCCCCAACTATGTAGTGGTCATTGTTGTGTTGGTCGACTTCAGTGACGTCAGGGCTTCCGGCTTTGGTTAGCCTTAAGTTTTGAACATAGGTGTTGTGTAAGATTCGAGCCGTGCACGTACGAAATTTTGAATCAGGTCCGGCAGTTTCGATTAAGCAGGTAATTAATTCAAGGAGTGCCATGTGGATTTATTCAGGATACCCTGATATAAGGGCTGGTAGGGAATTTCATTTCTCCCCTTTCTATCCCGGGACACATCCTTTTTTATTTTCTCAGCTTCTAAGGAATGGTTTTCAAGAAATAGTAGACGTCACCTGAATGATGAATGTAGCTCCCAAGAAAATGTAGACGAATAGAGTTGAATGTATTGGGAAGAGGCGCGAAAAAAGCACCTTATTGCTAGAGTGAGACAAAATCAATGGACTTTATGACCACTGGATATATATTTATTCCTCCCTCACACCCCCCCCCATCATCCATCCTTTCCGCTATTCTGTCCATCCTTCACTCGCTGAACTCCCTAGTCGTTGAGTTCCCTCCATAATTTCTACTCATCATTAGATTCAAGACTTGGGACCATGTATGACCCCCTACGACCATCACAATTCTCGTCAGTCCCTTCATGCCTTAACCACCTCCATCACTACCACTACGGCCCTTTGCCCAGCAATGCCCATAAGCTAAACCAATCAAGTCAGTGTGCGGATAGTTGAACGGTGCGGTTGGGATCGTATCCTAAAATAATATCCTTCCACACCCATACTTCAACACGCAAGTCCAGTAATTGAATTTTCAAATCGCAAGTTCGGAGTAATTCAATTGGAAAGTTGACCATAGTACATCTACTAACTGAATCTAACCGCACCAACTGCGTAGAAGGAGAGCCTGAAGATACTAGTATTGCTACTACTACCGCCACCATCACACCAAGAATTGTGGTATAGGGCCTGCCTGCGAAGTGAGAGAGAGGAGGGAGACGGGACTCTTCCTATTCTCCTCACTCTCGCTAGTAATTCTTCTCCCATAGGTTTCAAATCCATTTAAGATGTTATGGTTTCTGTGCTCTTGGTAGTGGTTTTATAGTGTTTCTTCCCTACTTTCTCCTTTCTCCCCCTCCCCTTTCTGTTTTCTACGTTCCCCACAGGATTCTCTCCTACGAATTTCAGTATATATATTTATGTATCCCCCTTCCTCCTCTTCATGCCACCCCCGTCCTGATCTTTCTTCTTCCTCATTTCTGTATCTCCTCTATTCTTTCTTCCTTCCTACTCTCTCCCTATTTCGCATCCCTTCTTTACAACCGTTTCTATCACTCTCTTACACTACAGCCCCACTATCACTGAAATGTCCCGTTTTCCGTTATTGAAAAATATCTCCTGTATTGTGAACCATTTCTCTTCTGCCTGTCAGAAGAGTGAGTGACCTGAAGGTTGTGTAGGCAACTATACGAGTCAACCTGAATCTGAAGTCCATTTCAAGTCTATCTCGAGATTGAAACACTTATCGGGGTTCGCGGGCAAGGATGATGTTTAAGGCACATTTGAGAAAGATAACTTGGTTTATTTATCGGACACTAACATACACATACGGCAGGTGTCTCAGGATAACGGGTGAAAGGGCTACTCTGAGACTGTCACAGGGAGTCGATGAGACCTAACACTAGACTGCAAAAAAATTAACTACAGACAAGCGGTAGGCTGACTGAAGACTGCTGATTCAAGAATGTTTGTCGACTGACTGTTTGCACCCCCAAAACATGCCTTGACCGTGGTTGGGTCCCAGTGATCGAAGGATACCCATGAATCACTTCCAAGGGACCATGCGGGAATTTCCCAGAAAAGGTCTCAAAATTTCGCATGCAGGGCCTATTGTTACCCACAGGATGCCATAACAATAGCAGCCAGAAGAAACAATACTTTTTAATGCTTTATGTGATTGTGGTAGGAGTGTGTGTTTTTGGCAGAGGTGTTTGAGGGATCTTGTCCCTACACACTTATAGGGTCCTATGTATTCGTCCCACTTCTGGTTGTCTGTCCTTCAGTGGGCACTGTAGTCAGTCCGTTGAACCATTGAGAAGAAAAAAAATGCAACTCCTAACCCTTTTCCCACCTATGGCAGGGTCGGGTGCCCATCTGGTACCTCTGAATGGACACCAACTCAACTCCTAACCCCTTTTTCCCGCCTATGGCAGGGTCGGGTACTCATCTTGTCCGTCTGAATGGACACAGGGTGAGATATTGGTCATAGTTTTTTCTGCAGCCGGTTGCCTACCAAAGCTGCAACCCCTATGCTTATTTATCGTCGGTCTACTGTTCGTTAGGGAATTTCACCGACGCCAGGGGGTAAGCTCCTACACCTGGATATGTTGCCTCGTCTACCCGTTGCATAGTAGAAAGATCGACGTGTGCTTCGGCTTAGGTTGTGCTTCCCATGCGCACTCGGATGTGTTTGCCTCTTGCTTGAAGAAACTACACGCCTTTGGAGCAGGATCGAACTTGCCATCATGAGTTTAAGAATCAAGTATGCTACTGATAAACTGTCATTTGGAGGTCATTTTGGTGAAAATAATTGACTTAATCGAGTAGAAATTCATCCCGGCCTTACGATTGAGACTCTTTTAGTTAATTCTTGGATGATTGATCTCAGTGATGATTCCTTGGATATGTTTTAT
The DNA here is from genome assembly GCA_013389805.1 of Trigoniulus corallinus. Taxonomy (NCBI): domain Eukaryota; kingdom Metazoa; phylum Arthropoda; class Diplopoda; order Spirobolida; family Trigoniulidae; genus Trigoniulus; species Trigoniulus corallinus. The sequence continues at coordinate 25,474,232 of JAAFCE010009109.1, forward strand.
GGCGCAAAGTAGCATCGCGTATTTTTTTTCTTAATTATTCTGCTTTATTTACTTGAGTGGACAACGGTCAATTATCGTGTTGCTTAATCTTGTCTGCTGTAAGTCGGTTGGATTTCAGACTTGATCATGTTTTAAGATAAGATGTCTCTCCCTAACTCCCTAATGGGCTAACTCCTCTTTCCAATCTCCTAAAAGGGGAAAGGTAGTAGTGGTGGTAGGGGAATGAAGTCTCTGTGTGTGTCCATCCTAATATGAACCCTGGTGCCTGGTGTGAGAAGTGGAATTGGTCAGTTGATCCGAATTTGGAAATGTGACAACAGCACAGATGTTTTATGACGACCCGTCCAGTTAAAAAGATGAAAGAGTTGAAATAACCACCTTTGGGCCTCCTACTGTCGTCCTCTTTATCCACCGCCCACCCTCATTTTCCTTGTTCCGTATGTCACTCGGGCCAGATGGCCTCTGTCCATTTTGGTTCTATCTAGAAAATGCTTTTCTCTATCTCTTTTTCAACCCTCTTGGCTAATAGCTCCTGCTGCTCTCATCTCTGAAAGTAGAGCTGCAATATCGTAAGGAACGTACTGACCTCCACTCATCCCCTCTGCGCAAATGCCCCCCCCCCCTCCTTCTGCACCTCCGGACCAACCTTCCCCATACTTTCTCAATTCTCAGTTTGTGAAGGAGACCCATTTTGTGTAGACGATACTATCTATATGAACCTAATAAAACCGTTTTCCGGATGGCCATTAGATTTTTTTTGTACACTACCGCCGCGCAGTATTGCTTCACCATCCCTGAAAATGTTCACCGCAAATAGCCTTTTTGGTTAAGGCGCCGCGTTATGGAGGGTCAGGAATTTTTAGTCGTCATTAAGGTGTGCGAAGGTGGGCATAGGTATAGGTAAAACCAATATTAGTTTGAGCCATTTGAGCCGTTGATTGGTTTGCTGTGGCAATGTGTTGCATTCCATGGTTGTTGGCAGGGTCATCTCGAGTGGTCCATTACTCCAAATATACCCCTTTACTACCTCTTCCTTCTTTATTTTTGTCCTTATCCTTCCTTTTCTCTCTCACCCCTTATCCCAATTCCTGAAATTGTAACAACACCGAGGATGTTAAAGTGGCCATCTAGTTCTTGGAGGACATAAAAGCAAACCACTCTGAGTAGACTGTCATATACGTGTTTACTATTGTGAGGGATCCTGTGAGTGAGTGTGCTGTTGGACCCTTCTCTCTCT
>JAAFCE010009109.1:25475568-25509775 GCA_013389805.1 Trigoniulus corallinus
GGGGGGGTTAGGGACTTTCAGGACACCACCACCACCATCCCACCCCCGCTTTCCTATCCCACTCCGCACCATCCTGTCATAGGACGAGTTAAGTGTGAATAGTATTTTATAAGCATCCATTGTACAGGCAATCAGCTGCCCAGTTCATGATGATTTATCCCTGAGAAATGGTTCTCCTTAAGAACATATGGCGCTCGTTAAAGACGATCAATCAACTCTTTTCTTCCTTCATTCTCTCTTTTTTTTATTCTTCTTCTTCTTCTTCCACTACCATGATCTTTAGATTGGATATCGTATATGTAGTGAAGTCCGGGGATGGTGAAGAGCTGATCTTTTCTTCTCCTCCTCCTCTTTTCCTTAAATGCCTACCTCTATGCGCCCCCCTCCCCAATGTCTTCAAAGAGAAAAAACAAAAGGCTTCAGGCGGTTGTTTCGACGTTTTCTGGGAATTAAAGGACAGGCTGCAAAAAAAACGAGCTTTGGTGAATTTTTAGTCGATAGAAAGCTCAATGCCTCGCCCAAATTTGACAGTTTTTTTTTCCTTTCGCATCATCCTGGGAGTTGTTGTTGTTGTTTTGGTGGTGGGTGATGAAGGGAAGGTTTCAGCTGTCTATCCACTGAGAGGTTTTTGTTGAAAATGTGATATTTTTGTGAAACATGCCGATGGACTTCTAATTCGGACAAGATAGTGTGTAATAGAAAGTTGGGGGAAAGGCCCATTGTTGCCAAATTTAAGTGGTTGCTACTACTCCTTATCATTGTCTGTTTTTTTTTGTCACTCTCTCTTTTTATTCGTCAATCATTGGAACTCTTTGTTTGGTTTTTTACACTTATTGTTCAAGCATAACATTTCTGGCCTATTGTGTTTTTAAACGTGAAATGCTTTTTGGGGGATGTCAATAGATGGCGTTTTTAATTCAAAAGGCTCCATCTATTGTCGCGATTTTTACTAAAATGCATATGGGAGTGATAGCCTATACAACTTGTTGTTTTTAACTTTTTTTCTCCCCTCAAATATCTGTGAGTTTTTGAGACAAATTGATGAAAAATTCTTTTCAATAATTTTGTGAATGCCTTTGAACTTGTTTTAAGGTCTGGTTTGTCGTCCTCACGTGACCAGTGTGAAGGAATTAGTTGCAAAGTTGAAGTAGTTGGAGATTTTTTTGTTGTATTTAACTCTCCATGACTTGAAATGCTTTTAAAGTTTGTACTGTCCACTGGTGTGTGGGGTGGGTTGGCAGAGTTAATCTTCTCAAAATCTTCAATCAATGTGTCAAGTTGGTCAACAGCACTGTTTTGTTGCTCTAAGTAGTCTCTGGAAACGTGTTTTCCTCTGTAACTACTCTGATAGCTCTCTCTCCCTCTCTCCCTTACTCCCTTGTTTATCCCACCTCCTGTTGTGTGAGTGTATCCGGAGTTGGTATGGTGTAAAAAAAAAATTTGAGGTTCTGTGTGGGAGTCGTTCCCCCTAACTTTTCTCCAGGTGTTTATCCACTCGTCTTCTGTTAATACGCGCAGAGGATATTGACCATTTGTCTTCATTCTGATCTTCTGGTCACTAGGAAATGAAGGCACTCTAAATTGGCTGGAAAACACACTGAAGACATGATATAGGGTACTTTCTGGTTCTTCCCAGGTTTTTTTTTTCTTTGGAATTCAGCAGGACCTTTACATCATCACTAATTGACACCGAGAGCATCTCTGGTTTGTTATTGTCTTTGATGCATTTTTAATGCATTCGCTCATTCCTAACACTGATGTGGAGGACATAATCCTACTGAAATGTTGAGTTGTTGACCAATGGTCTTCTTACTTTTTGATTTGGTCAGCCTACTAGATCTGTTTGAGCCCATTCTGGAGGTCGTGAATGGGCGACGTACCAAACAGAGAAATAAAAGCAACTCCTAACCCTTTTCCCGCCTAGGGCAGGGTCGCGTACCCATCTTGTCCCTCTGAATGGACACAGGGTGATATATTGGTCATAGTTTTTTCTGCAGCCGGTTGCCGGCCAAAGCTGCACCCCTACGCTTATTTATCGTCGGTCTAGTGTTCGTTGGGGAATGCTACCGACGCCAGGGGGGGCGAGCTCCTGCACCTGGAAATTTTTGCCTTATCTACCCGTTGCGTAGTAGAGAGGGTTTTTTTTACGTGCAAGTGGCATCGTACACCCACACAGGACCTCGGTTTTACTTCTCATCCGAAAGAAGGCACACTCGCGGCCTCTCTCTCGTCCGAAAGAAGCCGACCCACCTCGGTCCAGTATCGAACCATGAACTACTGACGCAATTGCCGAGCGTGCTAACCAGTACGCCACCGCGGCGGGTACCAAATAGAGAAATGGATCTGATAATTTGATTGGCTCTTTAATATTTGTCAGTTGATCGGTGGCCTTTCAGCAGTGTTGACTGCTAATTAAGGCTGTAACGTGTTACACGTTGTTGTCCTCTTTCAGCCAACTGGGAAATAAATGTTCGGTGCTCTTTTGGTACCATGGTAATTCAGACCCTAAGGCTGTGACTCAACAGTTTCTGTCTCTCCTCCATGTGTCCGAACCTCTCACAATGACACTGGGACATTAATGTCCATTTTTAACTGATGGCGACTATCCAAACTTCTCCCTCTTCTCCTCCTGAGAGTTTTAAAAAGCTTTTTACTAGTAGATAGCCTAATGCTTGTATTACAAGGTTAAGGCGCTTATCAGGATGCGGACGAACATTTCCTTTCCCCTAATATTTTTCTGGCACATGACTTATCGTTTTTTTTTCTTCAGAAGAAAAAAATGTGGCTCTCTTTAGTGACACTGTTCGTTATAGGCATTCTTCCGGTCATCTTGGGTGACTTTGTTTCCGCTTTTAGAGTTGTACTTATCTCGTCGAGTCAGGGATTTTCAAACTTGGCACGAATCTTTCTTTCAATTTTTTTGAAGGCATTTGTTCCCAAGAGGTGATGTACTAGAAGTAGACCTCCCTAATTAGACGCAGTGGCTGCTCAGTGTGGTCAGAGATTTGTGATTGTTGGTGCGCATATTTTTTTGGAAGGGGGGAAGAGTTGTGTTTATTCGCCATTAACATGAACTACATCTGTGTGCAACGGTCACTCGTTTCATGGACATTCCGACCAGCTGTTGTGACGCGGAAGTGTACCGTCTGCTGTCACTTGTCCTTTATTTTTATTGTCCAGTCATGCACTGAGTGTGGACAGTATTACTTGGCAGTTACTCAGTCGCTCTCGTATGTTTTTTTCTTGTTTCTTTCCTGCTGCCTACTACTGACCATCATCGTTCATTATTGTGAGTGAGAGCAATAGGATCGATTCCACCTTCGTGACGAAGCTCTTTCTTTTGACAAGCAAATATTTAATTGTTATTGTTCCCTCCCCTGTTCGTTACAGAATTGATATCTATACAGTATGTTTGGACATATCTAGGGATATTTTGCCTGATTGGTCATTTGCACCTGTCTTGAAGTGACAGAGATCAGGGCATCACGAATTTTGATTTACCTACGCAGGAATTGCTGTGGGTATATTTTCACCAAGGGGAACATGACGCGGGACGATTTTCTTAATTAATTATATCTATTTTTTTTCTAATATTGTGTATGTGCCTGTCTCTATCCCCTCTCCTCCGGTTCCTCTTATTTCTTACCTCTTCTGTCAGGCCGCCGTCTTCTTTTATCTTTTTTTTTGTAGGGTTGATTTCTCACATCATCTCCTTCCTCCTCCTCCTTCTCAACTTCTGACCAATGTGTTTTTTTTTGTCTTTTCATCTTCATCAACATCATCATTTTAGTTTCTTCGTTGTGCCTGGTTGTTTTTCTTCTTCATCATAGTCGTCGTCTTCGTCTTAATTCTACCTCGTACTCCTCTCCCTACCTCTACCCTTGCTGCTACTCCCCTCGGCTCTCTATTTTAAGGGTAATACCACCTTGTGACCCTAAACTAAAGCATTTTTGCAATCAGTCATGTGTCTGACAGCCACCAGGTCTCTTATGTTTTTCATGATTGATATCTTTAAATTAAAGTGGATATCATTTAGAGTTTAGATTAGACGAAGAGAGAGAGAGAAGGGGGGGACCCTCCTCTACACCCTTCACACCACGTAAACATAACCTTTTTTTTTCTTCCTTTCATCTTGCGTCTTGCTCATTTTCTTTCATCTGCTTTTTTTTATCCCTTTTTTCTCTCTGAAGTGCGAGAGAGAAAAGAAAACTACATGAGGACGACAGGATAAGGGGAGTGTTGGGATAATATGTACAGTATGCGGAGATAGGGGGTGAGTTGTTATGGGGGTCCCTTTCTCCACTCACACTCTGTTCCCCCCCCCCCCCCCGCTGTATTACATCTCTCCTTGCTCTCCCACCTCACTGACACTTTAGAAATCTCAAGTTTCTTTCATTGGCAACGGGTGGTGCACCTCTTGATGTGGACTTGATATTAAGCTGCTATTAAACCTCCTTCTTATCTCCCCCAATTTTCGCTTTTCTTACCTCCATCTTAGATGCCTCCTGGGCCATCTCTTTCTCGCTATCCCCCAACAACGCAGAGCTTTTTTTTTCCTAATCCCTCCTGAACTGCTCTGTTTTGTAGTTTTGTATTAACATTCAGTACAACAACAGCAACATCGGTAATAAGTAAAATGAGAAATATCGACACGATAACCATTTAATTTCGGATGTTTTTATTGTGTGTGGGTACTCCCCCTCAGTGGCGTCACCCGGTGCGGTGGTGCCATGGTGTCACCCCATATTTTCATGGTGCGAGTGGTGTCACCCGGTGCGGCCCGCACCCACCTAGTGACGCCACTGCTCCTCCTCTTTTTTTCACTCGCTCAAAACTCTTTTCTTTTGCTTCCTCAAAAGTCCACTTAGGTTTTTATTTTGTTTCGTTAGTGTTTTAGGGCCCTTCAACTACAAGGTCATTAGAGCACCGTCCCTACACTAATGCGAAGAGTTTAAGGTAATAGCGGTATCCAGTTTTTCCAAGCGACCACCCGCTATATTTCTAGCTGGGGTTTCGTTGCTTAACTTCATTGATCAGACGAGAACTGGTGTGTCCAACGCAATAAGCCGCTCCCGTTCATGTGTTGGCGTTTCGGTCCTGCTCCATTTGGGGATTTTCTCTATCTGAACTCTGAAGGGAAAGAGGACGGAAAGTGCGTATTTTGCGCCGTGTAGAAAGTAACGCCATTTACGTAGTGGTTAGCACTCTCGGCAACTGCATCAGAAGTTCTAGGCTCGATACTGGACCGAGGTGGGTCAGCTTCTTTCAGGCGCGAGAGAGAGAGGCGCAACCCCAGCTAGTACTGACATGGGTGGCCGCTTGGGAAAACTGGCTACTGCTAATATCCAAAAATCGTCGCATTAGTGTAGTGTCTTTGCATCAGAGCTATGCTGTGGACGGGGCTCTAATGACCTGTAGTTGAAGGTCTCTAAAACACCAACAAACAAGCGGCGAGTGTGCCTTCTTTCGGATGAGAAGTAAAACCGAGGTCCCGTGTGGGTGTACGATGGCCTTTACACGTAAAAGAACCCTCTCTACTATGCAACGGGTAGATGAGGCAAAATTTCCAGGTGTAGGAGCTCGGTAGCATTCCCCACTGAACAATAGACCGACGATAAATATTTAAGCGTAGGGGTGCAACTTTGGCCGGCAACCGGCTGCAGAAAAGAAAACTATGACCAATATATCGCCGCCCTATGTCCATTTGGGTCGATCTCCAGCAGGACTGTGAGAGAGTCTTGACAGTTGAATTGCGCACTATTATAATGGCACTTGTGCCTCTTCTTCACGCCGCTGTTCGTTCTCACCCCTTTCGATTGAGGGTAATCAACTTAACAGAGCCCTTTTGAGACCCTACCTTCCCCCTCCCTCTTTTTTCCACCTCACTGCTACTTCACACACACACACATTAGATAACCCTTTAGTTTTATAGTTGTCTCCGTGGTGTGATGAGTGGAGGAGCTTATAGCACCGTCTCACCTCTTTCTTTTCAGCCTCTCATTTGCATCTATGGAAAGTCTCGCAATTGCAGAGGGGGTCCTCAAGAGAGACATATATATGGCAGGGTGGTGAATGGGGGGGGGGGGTCGGTGAAAAGGAGGACGGGGGACAAGAGGAAGAGAAGGGCAAAATGGCATCTAGTCGAAGTAGTAAACTATGGAATGAAATGATCATCATCATCATTATCGTCGTCCTAACGGTTAAACAGTGAAATGCCTTTTATGTGATGCAATGTTGTCTCTCTCTCTCTCTCTCTGTTTCTCTCCTCTTTATCAAGTAATTGAGTGGTGTATGTTTCAAAATGAAGTGAAGAAGATGAAGGAGGATCATTTACTTACTCTTTTCTTTATTTAATTTTTTATAATGTTATTTCTTCTTTTTTTTAAAAAAAAAAGTGTGGAATATAAAAAAAGATGAGATGCCTGGCAATGGTATTATCATTACCCATGAAATGCAATTTGATTTCCTTAGGGCCCCCCCTTTCATCCCACCACCGCTCACCCCTCTACTTACTTCACTTAAGGTTATACAACTATTTCCTGAGTGATTTCACATCCTCATTTGAACGCAGCCAAAAAAGAATTATGGGCTCCCCTTACCCCCCCCCCCCCCCCCCCCCCCCCGTTTTTCCACCGCTCCCCAGCAGTGCGGTGGCGATTTTCCTTCTTACACCCCCCCTCTCGCTGTCCACGCCCTGTCACTTGTTTCTATGGTGAAGGTGGTGGTGGTGGGGGTTTGGGAGTCGTTGGAAGACGTCTCCGATGTTGGGTGTGGTTGGAATCAATCTATAGGTGGAGATTTTCGGGGAACGGGACGGGACAGTTTGTAGTTTGAGAACTCATAAAATTGAAATGGGTTCTTCCATCATTCGTTTTTAAAGATGGTAGTCAGCTTTATCTCTTCTCTCAACTCCTTTTGACGTTTCTCTTTTAATCACTGACCCGACCCGTTGCAGGATATCTATTTTTTTTTTTTTGCTGTTGTGGTTGTTGTGTGGCCTATAGGGTCAGTGTTGCAGACGACGACGACCCAACCCTGTCTTTGTGCCTGTTCCAAATCACTGTTCAACTAAATGGTGGTCATGGGTTGTTTTAGTCTCATTTCTTTCTTTTTTGTAGTGTTACCCCCCTCCCCCTCTTGTCTCCTTCTCTATCTCCCCCCCCCTCCGCCCTCACTTGTCTGTCTTTTCAATTTTCCCCGCACTACATTCCCTTCCTGGGCCTCTCCTCTCATCTGCCTCTCCCGTTTGTCTTAATGATTTTTAGGAGGAGGTACGGGAATTGAAATTGTTTTCCTCCTTTCTTTTTTTGTCTGCCTGCCTTGCTTTTCCAGGTTTTTCTTGCCTTGGATTTTATTGGGCTACGCCTTTTTTCGGACTCCTTAGACCCCTCTCTTCCCCCTTTCCTTAGTTTTTGACTGAGTTTATCATCATTGCTTTGGCTTGCAGCGGATCTGACTTCCTTTCGGAAATCTTGGCAGTTTTAATGGGGGTGGAAACTCAGCGTCTGATGATAGGGGTGATTGAAGCTGTATAAGATGATAGGAGATGGAGAAGATAATACTTTGACTCTCTTGTTTTTTTTTTTTGGAGGTGGAGGAGGTAGGACGAGGGCTGTTTCTAACCCCCCCCCCTCCGTCTTACCGCCACCGCCTCTTTGGCTTTCTTAACCATCTTGGTGTGTAGCATCGTCGATTGTAATTGAGCAGCACTTCTTAAGATGCCATCAAGAAGAGATCACTTCATTTTAAAATGGCTTCCGATGAGCTGCAGCATTTGTGTGTGTGTAATAGGAAGTTTTAAATCATTTTTTTTTGTTAGTTTTTAGTTTGGACTGCATTCCTCTGTTACGCTGGCTCAGTGGATTCCATGCAGGACTTAGGAGTATATGGTTGCAGGATCGATCCTAGTCTAAGCAGATAGCTTCTTTTCATTCCCGGGGGGGGGGGGGAACCCTGCATGAGCCTCGATCTACCGTTGCATAAAATCTCTAGGTGTAGAGGCTCGCATCCCTACGTGTAGAGAGCGGCTTATTGCGTTGGACACACCAGTTCTGTTCTCGTCTGATCACTGAAGTTCAGCAACGCAACCCTAGCTAATACTAGCATGGGTGGTTGCTTGGGAAAACTGGGTACTGCTAATACCCAAAAATCGTGGCATTAGTGTAGTGTCTGTGCAGTCTCTGCATTAGAACTACGCAGTGGACGGGGCTCTAATGACCTTGTAGTTGAAGGGCCCTCAAACACCAACAAACCAGACCTACGTGCAGAGGCTAGTCTTCTCCCTGGTGTCGGTGAGCGAAGGTTCCCCCCCCCCCCCACGAAAATGTAGGCAAAGGGTTTATTACCTGTTGCGACAAAAATGAAGTCCAACAGTCCACTTGAATTGTTTGTTGTTGTTTAAGGTCCCGTCAACTACGAGGTCATTAGAGACCCGTCCACTGTATAGTTCAAATGCATATACTGCACCGACACTACACTAATGCGACGATTATTGGGTATTAGCAGTACCCAGCTTTCCCGAGCGACCACCCATGTCAGTACTAACTGGGCTTGCGTTGCTTAACTTCAGTGATCAGACGAGAACTGGTGTGTCCAACGCAACTCGCCGCTCCCGTCCACTTGAAGCTGTCGTCTCACTTGCCAAAATTAAACCATGCATGTAGACTAGAATTGAAGTATGTTCCATTCTAGCCGAGGTGGGTGGTTTCTTTGCCGAGTGGTAGGGAGGGAGATGTAAGCCCCAAGTGCGCGTTACGTCCCGGATGAGAAGTGAGGCCATGAGATGTTAAAGCTGCATCCTTTCTACATGGAGAGTAAAATGTTGAGGTAGCTGGGTACGAAATTCCCAGGTGTAAGAACCCGCCCGTGTCTGGTGTTGGTAAATTACCTTCACAAGTGGAAAGGCGTCGACGTTAAGTGAACAGTAGACTAATGGAGTTTCGCTACCCCTACCCCGTACTGTTGTTCATCGACCCGAAGAGGCAGAACGACAGGGCACCTGGAGAGCGGGTGGTACTACCTGCGGATGTTTTCTCCTATCGTCCTGTTTCCGTCTAACCGGATATAGACCAAAGTTAGCTATATTCATTTCATGTAGTATTCCAAATTTCCTTTGGGCCTTGTATCCCCTACGGGCCGTCGTACTGTTCTGTGGTTCCATCGTTCTTCCCCCTCCCCCAATGCTGAATAGCTCTTTTGATTTCCATTACCGATGTCATTTTGCATTAGTTTCCCGTTTTCCAAGTGCTTACTGTCGTCGTCTAGGTTGATAGTTCGTGTCTTATCCTTCCTTGTTTCTCCCTCCGCCCATTCCTTCCGCCGGCCCTTTCTTTTCCTGGGTCTGCCCTGGGGGACGCGATAGTCAAAAAGTAGACAATATGAGTTTGGTAACATATTTTTGCAGTGAATTTATGTTAGTTTGTAACAAAATTAGGTGTCCTTCATTCTTTTGTTTACGATTTAAACGACAGTGTGTTGCCATGGAAACTGGTTTGGACACCCGTTAATCGTGTGCGTGTCTGCCCTCCATCCCCCGTTGTCTATCGACTTCACTGGGCATCTTGATTGATGGCACACGCAGCTGCATCTAGCAGCGGTGCGAGCCTTCAGTTTGGGGTGAGGGTGGGACCTCCGGTTGAAATATTTTTTACATGTTGTTGGTTCGATATCGTGCCCGTCTTTGAGGCAGTCCATTTGTGATGCAACTAAGTATGGCTGGTCTCGTGGGAAAGACTGAAGGGCCAGAGTTGGGAAGAGGGGGTGTGATTCAGTATTTGTACTCCTTTCTGCCTTCCCCGCCCCTCAGGTAACTTATGAGCATTATGTCACCTTATTATTCTCTCCGCTGTGTCGCATTCTACTTTCCTTGACCAGTCGACAGCCCTAAATACACCTTTTCTCCTAGTAGAATCGAACCTTTAACCAACTTTTGCGTTCTCATGATTGCATAGACGATAGAGAGCCTATGGTAGGGTCGGGTACCCATCTCGTCCCCCGGAATTGACAAACGGGAAAAACACTTTATATTTGTAAAGTCTGTTTTTTCTCGCAGCCGGTTGCCGACCAAAACTGCAACCCCTATGCTTATTTATCGTGTCTACTGTTCGTTGGGGAATTCCATCGACCCCAGGCGGCGACCTATTACACCTGGAAATTTTACCTCCTAGTAGAGTGTGTTCTTTTACGTGTAAATACTGTAGTACACCATACGGGACCTCAGTTTTACTTCTCATCCGAAGGAAGGCGCATCTTGGGGCCTCTCTCTCGCCCAAAAGAAGCCAACCCACCTCTATCCAGAATCGAAACTAGAACCTCTCACGCAGTTACCGAGCACGCTACCCACTGCGCCACCGAGGCGGGATTAATTGCATATCATGAGGGTTAACGTTGCGTATTCATGGCCTACTATGATGGGGAGGATTCTCATTGGTCACCATGTAGGGTGAGGGACAATAGCACCCTTATACGAGTATTTTTTTTTAAATTTAAAGAAGCTCTTTTATTTAAAACTAGAACCCGCCTCGGTGGCGCGGTGGGTAGCTCTCTCGGTAACTGCGTCAGGAGCTCTAGGTTCGATACTGGACCGAGGTGGGTTGGCTTCTTTCAGGCGACAGGGGGAGCGGCGAGTTGCGTTGGACACACCAGTTCTCGTCTGATCACTGAAGTTAAGCAATGCAAGCCCAGTTAGTACTGACATGGGTGGTCGCTCGGGAAAACTGGGTACTGCTAATACCCAATAATCGTCGCATTAGTATAGTGTCAGTGCAGTATAGGCATTAGAACTATACAGTGGACGGGTCTCTAATGACCTTGTAGTTGACGGGACCTTAAACTCCAACAAACAACAAAAAAATTCAGGCGACAGAGAGAGGCCCCGACAACGCCTTCTTTTGGTTGAGAAGTAAAACCGAGGATCCCGTGATGGCCTTTGGTCACGTAATGGTGAATAGATGAGTCAAAATTTCTAGGTGTAGGAAGTTACCCCCTGGCATTGGTGGAGTACCGCGACGAACAGTAGGCCGACGATAAATAAGCATAGGAGTTGCGGCTTTGGTCGGCAACTGGCTGTGGGAAAACACTGTCCAATAGATCACCCTTGTGTTCATTCAGAGGGACAAGCTGGGTACCCGACCCTGCCATAGGCGGGAAAAGTTAGGAACTGCTTTGCTTTAATTTAAAACTAGTAAATATATTTTTTTGTCGCGTTTTCCACTTTATTTAGTAATCATACACAATGTTTTTCATATTGGATTTCTGGAATGTATAGTATTTCGCATAATTTCTCCACTCACCCCTCTCCTATCCTCTCCTTACCTCCCACTCACTTTCTTTCCTCCACTTTTTTCCCTGCAAGACTTCAGGCTGATTCTTCTCCCCTTTTCGTGGGACAGGTTCCCTTTTTTGGACGATTTCCCTTCTTGGACAAAGGGGTTTTTTAAATTCAGTTCACATCCTCAAGTTAACTGCGGTTGCTTGAATTTCATATTTTATAGTAATAATTTTTTGGGAGGTTTTTTGTATATGTCCCGTCCTGTTCTCCTCTAGCACCCCCCCCCCCCTTATCTCTCAATGTTGAGATACAAGGTTCGCATTTTTAGTTGGGTGCATATGTAAAAAATATGGTGTTATTCAATCTTTCCGTTTTTAAATTGCTCTGCTGCTTGCAATATTATTTTTCTCCCCTTCTCCTTACCCGTTGTCACCCTTTCTCCCCCTCCTATACCGTCTTCGGACGGCATCCATCCCCCATTTTTCCGTTTTGTGCCGTAGTCTTTTTGGTTGTTGGTTAAGGGCCCTCCAACTACAAGGTCATTAGAGCCCCGTTCACTGCTTAGTTCTAATGCAGAGATTGCACAGACACTACGCTAATGAGACGATTTTTGGGTATTAGCAGTACCCAGTTTTCCCAAGCGGCCACCCATGTTAGTACTAGCTGGAGATGCGTTGCTTAACTTCAGTGATCAGACGAGAACTGGTGTGTCCAACGCTATACAGCCGCGCTCTTTTGTTTGTTTGGTAGGTTGGTCGTTTGGTGGCGGTGGTGGTGGTGAGTAATGGTGGTGTTTTTGTGATGTGTGGGCTCGTCTGTTTTCTGCTCCTTTTTTTTGGGGAAAAAAAATACTCCATCCCATAATTGATAATCATTATTCAATTGCCGTATTGTTTACAATAATGTGACATAACAATTTATGGCGTGATGTCAGATGTGGCTAATGAAAATAGGCACGTCTACGGCGCTCCTTTCACAAACCAGCTCATTTCTCTATTTACCTTTTTGGACGTTGTTAGACAAGTGACGTCAAACGTGTGTGAGCTGTGTAACGATCGCAGGTCTCTGTGTGTGTGAAATGTGAAGTTACCTCACCTACTATCTATATTTATATTGACTGCCCTTTTCTTGCACTGTCTTCTTCTTGGGCTCTTTAGTAATCCTTATAACCCTTTCCTTCGCACAGATCGATACCAATTTCACCCGAATACTTTTCTTGCAGCTTAGGAGTCGTTCTCACTTTACGTTTAGGTATTTCGCTCGTACTAGCAAAAAGCAACTCCTAACCCCTTTTTCCTACTTATGGCAAGGCAGAGGGTGCCCATCTTGCCGCTAGTCTAAATAGACACAAGAGTGATATATTGGACGGTCTGTTGGTGTTTTAGTGTCCTTCAACTACAAGGGCATTAAAGCCCCGTCCACTGTGTAGCTCTGATGCAGAAACTGCACAGACACTACACTAATGCGACGATTTTTGGATACTAGCGGTACCCAGCTTTCCCAAGCGGCCACCCATGTCAGTACTAGCTGGGGTTGCGCTGCTTAACTTCAGTGATCAGACGAGAATTGGTGTGTCTAACGCAATTCGCCGCTCCTTACCAATGGCAAGGCATCAGGTCCCCATCTTGTCCCTAGTCTAAATAGACACAAGAGCGATATATTGGACGGTGTTTTTCCGCAGCCGGCTTGCGACCAAAGTTACAACCTCCTTATGCTTAGTTATCGTCGGTCTACTTTTCGTTGGGGCACTCTACCAAGCTCCTACACCTGAGAATTTTGCATCATCTACCCGTTGCATAGTAGACGGGGTTCTTTGACGTACAAATGTCATAGTGCACCGCATGGGACTTCCGGTTTTCTTCTCATCCGAAGGAAGACACAATCGGGGTTTTTCTCTCTCTCTCTCTCTCGCCCGAAAGTAGCCAACTCACCTCGATCCAGTATCGGACCTAGAACCACTGGCGCAGTAAACCGAGCACGCTACCTATTGCGCTACCGTGGCGGGGTGTATTTTACGCGTTTCTCGGACTTAGTGCCATTCTGGGTTTGAACCAGACAAGGCTCGATTACAAATAAGCAAATTCCAGTACAAGGAATTGGTGCACGATGCATAATTCCCCGCCTCCATCCCTGCTTATGGCAGCAGGATCGACTTGCTTATCCATCCAACCCTCTCAACTGGGCCCATCGCCATCATCAGAGAGGGCTTGGATGTAGAGGTGACGCCAGGTAGCCTGGTTTTAGATCTAATTGTTGAGGCGCAGAATTGATACTTTCGTTGGGACGTGAGGCCGTTTTAGGTCCGTTATTATTTATGGCATAATCGTGTCTCCTCCATTGGGCATTATAAATACAATGAAGGTTATAACTTTTTTTTTTGGTCCATTTGTGTGCCCCTTGGCCTTTCTGTTGTTTTATTATTAAGCTACTGGTACCTCTCCTTTTCCTCTTCCTCCCCTCCCTTCTTGCCCCTGCCCTACCTTTCCCCCTTCATTCCCTCCATCCTCTCGTTGGCGAAAGTGAGACGCTCGGCGCCACCTAGTGCCATGTTGCGTGTTTAGGTGTCGTTGAGAAATTGTGTCGTGGACGTTGTTACATTTTTGTATAAAAATGGCGTTTTGCGACGAGGTGCATGTATAGATACTGGTCCTGTAATGTTTGTTTTATACATGTTGGATGCAGCTAATAGGATGTGCAATGCTCCATTTATGGCGCATCATAGACAAGTTACACCAGGAATTATTATTGATCGCCTCCCTTGCGATGGAGATAAAAATATTGAATTTATATGTGTGTGGGGGGGGGACAAGAGAGGTATTTTCTCCTCTCATTCAGTTACTCAATGCACTGACTCGTCTCTCTCCATCTCTCTTCCTCCCCAATCCATCCCCACTTTAACGTCGCCACTCGCTGCCTCTCCTTGCTCCCCACCTTGTATCACAATCCACATACATATTGTATGCACACGCACTTTATTATTGACGTAGACGGCTTTTCATACTGGTTTTGTGATGGATTTGGTAGTGAAATTGGAAGCTCTGAAGGGAATATCTCGGGATTTTTTGTTTCTCCTTTGGATCCAGTCTAGGACTGAGTTGGAGTTCACTAGAAAAAGATGGTTTAAGGTGGATGAGGTGAGGCTGGAGGATCACGTTTGAGTTACCCATGTGTGGAATATGTGGAACCCCTGTCAGGAGGACCTATGCATGTCGTACGAAAAAAAAAACCCTGTACCATGAAGTTGTCGAGCATGTAATCGGCGTCGGTGGTTCCAGGTTCCCAAGTTCCGTACTGAATCGAGGAGGGTTGGCTTCTTTCAGGTGTGAGAGAGGCACCCGATGCGCATTTAATGTTAAACGGGTAGATATATGTGTAGGAGTAGGAGGTTACACCCCTGGCGTTGTAAGAGTGCCCCAAAGAACAAGTTGACCCTTACCATATATAGGCATAGGGGTTATAGCAATCAGTCGGTTGGGTAAAATTGCCGTTCAGTGAGTCGCAATGGGACAAAAATGGGTACTCGACCTTTCCATAGGCTGAAAAGTCGTTCGCTAATGTTTCTGTCCCTGACTGGTGTCACGATGGATTGGACGTTCACCTGCCATGCAGGTGATCTCGAATTGAAATTCCCAGTTCTGGATATTTTACTCTTAGGCTCCATGAAGGATAGGTGTCCTCTGCCCCCCCCCCCCAAGTAAATAGCCATTAGTTTTTCTGTTGAGCTCCATCTCGGTTTTCTCCTGTTTTGTGCTCTTCTTTTCCCAGCGCTTAAAAATACTCGGATCATTCGATTGGGATATTCGGCTCTGCCATTGACCAGAAATGGCCAGTTGAAAAAGAATACCCCGGTCGAGTGGTCGAAAATTGGACAGATTGAAGAGAGCTGAAGAGGATGGCCAAGGCAAAAAAAAAGGTGATGCCGTTGACGTAGTGTAGATATTTGTCTCTAATAACAATAATACTGAGTGAACACGACCTCTGACCTTTGGCATCACGTTTTTCACTTCCTTTTTGATGTCTGTCGGCTTATCTTAATACTAGGGAGAGGAGAGAGAAAGAAAACGTCTTCACCTAGGCCCACAGAAAGGAATCGTTTTAAGTATCGATTTGAGGCTTAGGATGTTGCAGGTGACACTCAGTAAAATTGATCCCGCCAATTGTGGCTTGCCATTTCTTGCCATTTTTAGGGTATCTCTTATTTTTATGCCCTTATTCCCCCCCCCCTTGTCATCGCACCCGAAATTCATAACATTGAGTTGTTGGTTCTCAGACGACAACTCACAGAGGACCGGAAGTGTGTATTCGGGGAACTTGCTTTAGTCCATAGAAAACGCACCAACCAACTCTAGGTCGGTGTTGATTTGTTTTTAACCTCCTGGTAGCTTTGTTGTTGTTTGTTAGTGTTTTAGGGCCCTTCAACTACAAGGTCCTTAGAGCCCCGTCCACTGTGTAGTTCTGATGCAGAGACTGCACAGACACTACACTAATGCGACGATTTTCGGATACTAGCGGTACCCAGTTTTCCCAAGTGGCCATCCATGTCAGTCCTAGCTGGGGTTGCGTTGCTTAACTTCAGTAATCAGACGAGAACTGGTGTGTCCAACGCAACGCCGCTCCCTCCTGGTAGCACTCAGGGTTACTTTGCAGTGGGGGAGCAACATAAGAGTTAAAAATACCCATTTCCGTTTGACCAGTAAAGGTGTTTGGGGACGGTGCCGAAATGGGAATGACGGACTTTTGTTTCGTTTGTGTTTTAGGGCCCTTCAACTACAAGGTCATTAGAGCCCTAGGAATGATGGAAATTTGTGATGATGCGTTGACATCTTAAGTGTGATCCATGTTAGCTTTGGGAGGATCCACCTCCGTCAACTTTTTATTCGGAATCCATTTGGCGTTTATCAATGGTGCGTCAAAATGTCTCTGCTGCACACCTCTTTTTTTCTAAACGTCATTGTGGTAGATCCGTGGTTCAGTTCCCATCGCAACTACCCGTCTGTTATTTTTTTTTTCGGTGTATGTGTCTGCAGGAGAGGAAAGCCCTTCCAGGTTATGAGTAGAAAAGTGTGATGAGAGAGTAAATCCAGATGATGGATGAAAGGATGAGAATGAATTGATCCGACACAATACAAAAAAATAAAATAAATAAAAGAACCATCCAAAAAGATGGCATCCGTTGTGTGTATGTGTGAGAGAGAGAGGAGGGGGGGGGGGGCATGATGGATTGTTGTCAAAATTCGATATGATTTCCACCAATCGGAATGTAGTTATGAAATAAAATTAATGTGCAAAGGATTATATACCTTCGTGACTGCCTTTCATATATCTCCCCCTCTCCTCCATTCCCGTTATCTGGATAGGTGTTTTTTTGTGTGTTGAATTACCCCCTCCCCTCTCTCCTGTCTTTCCCCTTCTTCCATTTGTGTCCCTTGTTTGTTTTTTTTTTTTGCAGGGCAGAAGTGTCCACTATTGACTGTAGGCTTCTTCTTCCGGTGTTGTCACTGAAATATATCACACCGCTGGCATCAGAGTTGCAATGCAACGGTATTAATGACTGATGAACGGAATGGCCTTAAACAACTTCCACCCCTTGGTCCTCCATTTCGATTTTTTCCTAGCCCATTAAGTGCAGTTCGCCCTACCCTCTTCCTCCTTCCCTAATGCATGCTGACTTGTGTAATATATATCTATGCTGCAGAAATCTGTGGACACTGCAAACTCTTCAGTCCAAATATTTTTTTTATCTAGACTTTACCTCGGGACGGGGCGTTCAGATTTTGTGTGCAGGCAAGAGTGACATTGCACCCCTCTGTCTTGCAATGCCACGCAATGTTCCTTTGTGACGGAAAGTGCACGTTATGGTTTCCTCCTCTGTTTGAACACAAAAAGGAAATTACTGATGTTGCATTTGGCAAAGGGTGGCGCAATGGGTAGCATGCTCGGTAACTGCGTCAGTGGTTCTAGGTTCGATACTGGACCGAGGTGGGTCGGCTTCTTTCGAGCGAGCGAGTGCGCCTTCATTCGGATGAGAAGCACAGCGTAACGCCAGCTAGTACTGACATGGGTGGCTGCTTGGGAAAACTGGGTACTGCTAATACCCAAAAATCGTCACATTAGTGTAGTGCCTGTGCAGTCTCTGCATAAGAACTATGCTGTGGACGGGGCTCGAGTGAAACAAACAACAATGAGAAGCACAATGGAGGTCCCGTGTGGTAACGATGGCATTTGCACGTTGAAGAACTCTTCTCTTTACTATGCAACGGGTAGATGTGGCACAATTCCCAGGTGGTAGGAGATCGGTGAAGTGTCCCAAGGAACAGGAGATCGACGATAAATATAGGGGTTGCAGCTTTGGTCGGTAGCCGGCTGCGGAAAAATACCGTTCAATATGTTACTCAGTGTCAATTCGGAGGGGCGAGATGGGTACCCGACCCTGCCATGGGTGAGAAAAGGGTTTGGAGTTACTTTGCATTTGGCAAGGGGCGAATGTGTACTCACTTTGAGCTTGGGATTTTCTTGGCTTGGAAAATCTTCACCCTCTGTCCAATCCCCCTTCCTCTGGTACAAACAAACCTCACGATTTGTTCGTCCCGATTGTTGATGTGCCAAGGAGTAGTAAGAAAGGTGTATTCTGTTCAGGTGCTATTGACGTTGTGGTTTGACAATTGGGCGCCAGTAATGGAAAGGCGATTGTTCCTCGTAAAGTGACCTAGAGTGGTGTCAACTTTGGCAATCGAGCGTCATTTTTTGCGCTTTTTTGGCCACTGTTATATCTCATTCTAGATAACAATGTTTGGTAGAAATGCTGCTGTTTACTCGTACAATTTGGTATTGTGTGTGTGTATGTAATTGTAAAGTTTTTTTTTTTGTCTATTTTCTGAAATTGCCCCCCCCTTCCCTTTTTTTTGTGTTACTTCCGGTTTATTGAATGGTACTTACATGTATTTGTTCATTTGTCTTGAGTTGTTATCACTCGCTGTCCTTCTCCTCTTCACACCTTTTAGGGAGGGTTATCTTCGTTTACCCCCTCCCCTATGACAAAATCTTGTGAGTTTGTGGGATCCCTGTTTGTCCGAAATCCCTCTTCCTCTCCCTTCACTCCTTACCCCCGTCCTCCCAGTTTATTCCAATATGTAAGGGTCGTTGAAGTTGTTGGTGGGAAATGCTTGTAAGGTTATTGAACTACTAAGTCAAAAGTATTAATTTGCTGACTTTTCTTTTAAATTTGTTTATTTCTGTAGCTCAATGCAAAAGCCCTCTGGGCATGGAATCTAAAGAAATTAAGGACGAAGACATTACTGCCAGTACGTCTTACGATGATAGGAGCGTTGGACCTCATAATGCCAGGTAACGTGGACCACTATTTAGCACCTCTGTTGTCATTGTTATTGTACCTCAGAAATGTGAAATCCTCCTCTCTGGGGACCCAACGTGCCAGATGGTTTGTTAAAGGAATATATAGTAAGGTAGCCTTACTTCCGGTTTGTTTCACCAATGGGAATTTGACCAATCGATTGGTTTGGCTTTATGACCCGCCTCGGTGGCGCAGTGGGCCCGAGCGCGCCTTCTTTCGTATGAGAAGTAAAAGCCTACGTTACCTGCCAAGCTGTGTTGTGACCACGGTGAGGTTCGACGGAGGGTCAGTGATGGTGTGGGGATGCTTCTCATGGTATGGGTTGGGTGCAATCGTTTCTGTGGACGGACATCTAAACGCAGAGCGTTACCTGGACATTCTGGACAATGCAGCACTCCCATCTCTCTGGCAGCACTTTGGCAATGGCCCTTTTCTGTTTCAGCACGATAACGCACCTTGCCATAAAGCACGGGCTGTAGGCACATGGTTTGATGAAATGGGGGTTCAAGAACTTCACTGGCCTGCACAGAGTCCCGATCTGAACCCCATCGAACATCTGTGGGACGTGTTGGAACGTCGATTGCGCACTTGTGCAGAACGCCCGACATCTGTGACCGAACTGTCCAAGATATTTATGACAGAAGGGCATCAATTATCTGTCGCAACATATCAAAACCTTGTGGACAGTATGCCCCAGAGAGTAGGCGCTGTGATAGCAGCAAAAGGTGGACCAACAAGATACTGAAATATGTATATTTGTGAGTGTTTCTATTAAGGTGATGGTGTTCCATGACTTTTGTCAGGGTAGTGTATATCGCCTTTGTGTCCATTCAGAAGGACAAGATGTAAGGTGGCTGTAATGGACAAGATGTAACCCAACCCTGCCATAGGTGGGAAAAGGTTTAAGGGTTGATGGTTCGTTAGCTTTATATACTGTAGGTGGTTACCCTGTATATGTACATGCCACGTGCCAATAAAATTGTTCTGCGTGCCGTAGGTTCGCCCCCCCCCCCCCCCCCTTCCCCTGCAATAACAGAATGCTTAACGTTGATTCTGTAATTGAAAGTTCGATTCTGTCCGAGATGGGTGAGTGCTTTCATGTGGCGGCCCCGACAACAATAGGCGCGAAAGATGAAGTCCTGTAATTGTTCCAATTTCAGCCTCTCCCTCTCCTCTCCCAAGCAATTCTTAGGTCGTTCACTTTCTTCTTTGATCCTGCCTTGACTTTACCCCCCCCCCTTCCCTTTTTGAACGTGGGTATCATCATCTCGCCGGGACCCATTATTTAAATTGTCGCTGTAAACGTTCACGAAAAGGACCTTTTCACGTTTGTCTCTCCCTCCCTCCATCTCTCCAAAAATATCTTCCGTTGTTGGACCTTTCATATGTGGTGAGGGTAGCTGGTGATCGATGATGGGACACTCGCAGGAGAGGGTATGGGACGGTGTCAAATATCTATTTAGTAAATGTACAAGTATTTATGAAAATGAAGCAAGTAGGAGTGAGATGATGGTGATGATGATGACCACCATCCTCATTCCTGTAGTGGAGTGAGTCAGGGTAGCTCTCAATACTTCTGTGTTACTGCTCGATGACTCAGTGGTAGTCAGTTTCTGAGTTGGGGCGCGGTACTTAAGCATCCCGTTTTTATTTTGACAAGGGGAGGAAAAGGGGTATTTTCTGCACTCTGGTGACACACAATTGTAACCGTAATGATAGGAACAATGATAATTATGTGTCGAAGTTTAGTCACAGAATTGATTTCGACGATAGAGGAGGTAAAGAGTCGATGGGACCTATTCATAAGAAGAGGACAAGGGTGTCTGCCTGCTGCCCTAGCACTGTTTTATGTCCGTTTTGTGATTTAATATCTCTGCCAGGATTGGGATGATGGGCCTTGTGTGAGAGGAGAGAAGGACTCCTTCCTCTTTTGTAGATAGATTAGATCAATCGCAGATGGAAGGTTAAGGGTTATTTAAATGGTGGAAAGCAGTTTGATGTAGAGAACATTTCGAGGATGCCATTAGGCTAGATAGGACCTTTGAAAAGAGGGGCCGATGTCTTATTGAGGTCCATCGCGTTCTATATTTATGGGCATAGTGCCATTATCGTCATTGTCCTCTTGTTTTTTTTTCCTTTTGGTCATCTACAGTAGTAGGGGCCTACTGTTGGTGTCATTCTCCTATAGTCCATTCATTATTTCATTGCCTTCCTAGGATAGGTTAGCCGTTAGGAGGGTGACTTGCAAGGCCCCCGGTTTGCTACTTATTTTAATTTGGTCTTAACTGTTTCGTCTTTCTCTTTTCCGGGAATCAGACCGTTAATCTGATCAGTGTCACGCATGGTCCTTTAGAAGTAGGACGCTGCACGTGACTGTCACCACCTGTCGGGGAACGTCCTTGTCAGAATTTTGGGATATGTAGGCGTTTTCTATCGATCTTCGACCCCCTCATCCCTCCATTTCAGTACAGCATTC
Source organism: Trigoniulus corallinus (assembly GCA_013389805.1). Lineage (NCBI taxonomy): Eukaryota > Metazoa > Arthropoda > Diplopoda > Spirobolida > Trigoniulidae > Trigoniulus > Trigoniulus corallinus. The sequence continues at coordinate 25,496,665 of JAAFCE010009109.1, forward strand.
GACTTTTTGTTTTGCAATTTCGAGGTCGCTGGTTCAATACCGACTTTCAACAATTCAGACGAATTTATTTTATTTAGTAAAAACTTATTTGTAAACTCTGTCTTACCCATCTTCCTGGTCCGCCCTCTCCCTCTCTCTCTCCCTCTCTCTCTCTCTCCGTTCTCTCTCTCCCTCTCTCTCTCCCTCTCTCTCTCTCTCCCTCGCCCGTGCTACTCTTCCCCCTTTCTACTTCCCCTGTATTGTGTTCACGTATGGGTCGGTGCCATCACTGATGTTTTCTTCGCTTTTCTTCATAACCGCTTTTCCGCTTATGGCAGGGTCGGATCTGAAACTTTTCCATCCTCCACTCCCTAATGTTTCTGCACCCGATCGCTGGCCGCTTTACACACTGTCGGTGTCCCGATTTGTTGCTGCTTTAGGGCCCTTCAAATGCAAAGGTCATCAGAGCCCCGTCCACTGCATAGTTCTAATGCGGAGCCTGCACAGACACTATGCTGTTACGACGATTTTCGGGTATTAGCAGTACCCAGTGTTTCCAAGCGGCCACCCATGTTAGTACTAACTGGGGTTGCGTTGTTTAACTTCAGTAATCAGACAAGAACTGGTGTGCCCGTCGTATGAAACGAAGTGGTAGGAAGGTAGTTAGGTGTACGGTGTACTGTAGTTGGAAGGTGACAATGCTGAGTAGGGACTCTCGGGCACAGTGGAAGATAAGGGAAAGGGAGGTGCATGTGACCCTCTTATAATGCTTCTGGGAGGTTGAAGTAAATTGGTCGCTACTTTTAATTTGTTCTGGCATTCATCTACCTACTTAATAACATGTGTGCAGCTGTCATCCGCACTACGACAACATAAAAAAGTTTAATTTTACCTGGAATTGATTTCAATGAATAATATATCCAATTGAATGACAGGAGGGGGGATCCACGAAAGGTGGCAGAGAGGGGAGTTCATTGTACCTGTCATCTTGACTTGCTGTGCATAGAATTGCTTTTTTGTCTCTTCGCTTCGGAAATAACAAAAAAAAAAGTAAACGTAACATGGTACTAGCACTATCTCCAAAAAGTGACAGGCTCCATAATGCAGGGCACAAGAGTAGAATGAGAAGTACACAGCGTGCCCTTGCCCTTCAGTATTAAAAATCAGACGTAATTAATTCGAGATCAAAATGATGATTTTATTATTGTCTTGAGAAGAAATATTTAGTGCAGGCCCATATATAGGTTACATGTCGTCTTACAAATCTTTAAATTGCGATTAAGGTACGAAGGTCACACTTTGGGGATGGTCCTGTCTCTGGGAAATATCAGGGGTTAGTGTAGGTACATACTTCGAGTCTAACCAAATGCTTCTTCAGCAGACGAGAGAAGGAAGTCTAAAGTTGTATGCGAAGTAAACCTGTACCCTCGTCAGATGAAAGGAACCTTTTTTACAAAAGCAAAGCAACTCCTTACGCTTTTCCCGCCTATGGCCGGGTCGGGTACCGATCTTGTCCCTCTGAATGGACCCAAGGTCGATATATTGGTCATAGTTTTTTCTGCAGCCGGTTGCCGGCCAAAGCTGCACCCCTACGCTTATTTATCGTCGGTCTAGTCTTCGTTGGGGAATGCTACCGACGCTAGGGGACGAGCCCTTACACCTGGAAATTTTTGCCTCATCTACCCGTTGCATAGTAGAGAGGGTTCTTTTGCGGCACCTCGGTTTTACTTCTCATCCGAATGAAGGCACACTCGCGGCCTCTCTCTCGCTCGAAAGAAGTTGACCCATTTCGGTCCAGTATTGAACCTAGAACTACTGACGCAGTTGCCGAGCGTGCTAACCACTACGCCACCGCGGCGGGTAAACGGAACCCTTTCTACAAAAGTGTTAAACTTAGGTGTAAGCACCTTGCCGGGTTAGGTGCTTACACCCCCCCCCCTCCGTTGGCATAATTGAAAATGCCCCCGCAAAGAAAAGAAAGTGACGGTTAATAAGCAAAAGGTCATAACATCAAGTCGGCAGCCAACTGAACAAAATTATTGTCCCGGGTGTCCCCAAGTTCGGTGGAAAAAGTGACCGCCCTACTCTGCCATAGGCGAGAAGAAACAGGTTAGGAAAGATGATGACCCTGTTTTCGTAAACTGAAATAATATCTAACTGGTTCACTGTTCAGGGTTTGGCGGATTGGGTGTTGACGATCGATTGTTGTGCATTTCTGAATTACGTCGTCCTGGGACGTAATTCCGACGATAGGACGGGACGGTCACTGTCATTATTAATGGGAAATAATAATGGATGTTTTGTTTACTGGATGGTTATAGAGATGGGTGGGTACTCTTGGTCCTACAGCTTATTTCTTCTGAAAGTGATTGCTACAATCACTTTTAAGATAAAATATTGTTTTTACCACTCCTGACTGTTGTTTGTTGCCGAACATGGCATCCCCATATCGTCATTCTGCCCCCCCTTCCCCTCCATCATTCCTCTCATGACCCTTCTAGTGAGACGTCACTAAACTTTTGTCCACTTCAGTAAATGTAAAAAGTATGGAGTGTTATAGTGCTCTGATGTATTAAAAAAGATGAAAATGGGGAAGAAATGTCTTTTGGGGGAAGGAATGGGGGCGAAGGGAATGGGGTGTTTGTTTTTTTGGCTGCTGGATTTCAGTTGTAATCCACTGTGATAAATTTTATTTTTTTTTTATGAATGGTCCTCCTCCTCCTCTTCTTTATTTTTGTAAAAGGACGAAGAAATTATATTTTTGTTTTGTGTGTGAGAGCACTGTCTACTTTATATTGACAGCTTAAGAGTATGGAGCGCTATCAACAAAAAAGTTTTTGTGTTTCGTCATGGACCTTCTCTCCTTGGCTCCCCCCTCTAACCCCTCCTTCCTATCCCTCCTCCCTTAAGAGTCTTTCTGACGTTCCTAAGACATCAACCTTAGATATGTCAAAGGCATCTCTTGTTTTTGTGTCTTTCGCTTCTGTCTAAGCTTTCAGTATTGGATTTCAAAATTTGACATCTTAAGTATCAGGTATAAAAATTTGTGTGTAGAGGTCGGGGATGGGTGAGGGGCTTAGAAGAGCAATGCCTGAATCAGGACAATATTAAATATTTTTTTTTGTTTGTGTCTTATACCAAATGAGGCTCCCGTTGTGATTCCTCCATGAGTACGATAGAGAGAGAGACTAAGTCCTGTTAGAGGGAGAAGGGGAAAGAAAGAAGATGTATCTATCCGGACGTCCCGTACCCGTCATGCGTCCCACTAACGTGTGGTTAGTGTTAAATACTTTGCCACAGAAGGGAAGAAGAAGAAAGAATTGAACATTCTGTCAGTTTCTTTCTCGTGTTTTCTTCTTGACCCCATCTTGACAACATTTCTTGAATTTTTGGTGTGGATCTTGTCGTTTTTGGGGTTTAGAATGTGTAGTAGACAGTTCCAGTCCCCCTCTGCTCCCTCCAACTCTTCGAATTCTTGTCATTATGGCGGATGAATTTGTTGACAAATTAGTTAATGATATTGTTTTTCTGTAAAGAAATGATGACAGGGAGGTTGTTGGTTGGTTCCTCAAATCGGCAGAGTTGTTTTTAATATCTAATTAGAGCACCCTCTCTCTCTCGCACTCTGCCAAACAAGAGATCCATGAATGGCTGGTTGTGTCCCATATCGGATATGTGTGACCGTGGAAGGAGCAGCTGTCTCTTCTTGTAGATGCTCTTCTTGGTTGAACTTGAGAGTTGAGTTTCCTTCCCTCTCTCTCTGCTTGTACCAATGTTGCTTGCCCTACCATCTTAATATTTTTATCTTGTTTTTCGCCTCTTTTCTGACGACATTTTGTGTTTGGTTTTTTTTATCTTTGCATTAAAATTGCCCTCACATGTGCCACATATGTCGATGGCTAACTAAATTATGGAAGTTATTAATCATTTTGCTAATGTTATAGGGTACTCTGCCACCCGCCACATGTGTCGCTCTGCACAATCCTTCGTTTTGTTCATTTCAGATTGAGCTTAAAGAAGCGTCGTTGTTGTCGCCGCCGCCGCTTTTGTGGAGTGGTGCGCGCCATACGGTTTCAAACGCCAAATTATTTTTGGCCCAATTCTACCACATTAGGATTTCGATATTTATTTATGTTACCAGAATTTTCTTCGGTAAACTTTCTAAGAAAGAACTCGAGAGACTTACCAACGTGGTCCATGTCCACCGTCACTCTCTTTCTCTGTAAACAGACAGAACTCCATATTCAAAAATGACCTTATAAAGGTAGAGAAGTGGGACAGGTTTTTTTTGCGAAAGCGGAAGTCGACTTATGTCTTTTTTTACGTTGAGGAGAGGGGGAGCGGCTTATTGGGTTGGACACACCAGTTCACGTCTGATCACTGAAGTTAAGCAAAGCAACCCCAGCTAGTACCAACATGGGTGGCCGCTTGGGAAAACTGGGTACTGCTAATACCCAAAAATCGTCGCATTAGTGTAGTGTCTGTGCAGTCACTGCATTAGAACTACTCAGTGGAAGGGGCTCTAATGACCTTTGTAGTTGAAGGGCCCTAAACCACCAACGAAATAAAATAAATAAATCGGGGCTTTTCTCTCTCTCTCTCTCTCTCTCTCTCTCTCTCTCTCTCTCTCTCCCCCGAAAGAAACCACCCTAGCCCGATGCAGTATCGAACCTGGAATCACTGGCGCAGTAAATCGAGCACACTACCTATTGCGCCACGTCTGATGGGCCAAGAAAAATAAGGAAGGAGCTGGCACCTTAGAGCGCTCATATGAGGATCTTGGAATGCTTAAACACTGCCTCTAGGACACCTCTGTTCATGTTGTTGTTGTTTGTTGGTGTTTTAGGGCCCTTCAACTACAAGAAACTACAGCATAGTTCTAGTGCAGAGACTGCACAGACACTACACTAATGCGACGATTTTTGGGTATTAGCAGTACCCAGTTTTCCCAAGCGGCCACCCATGTCAGTACTAGCTGGGGTTGCACTGCTTAACTTCAGTGATCAGACGAGAACTGGTGTGTCCAAAGCAATTTGCCGCTCCCCTCTGTTCATGACCGGAAGAAGTTCACAATGACTAGGAGGTGTGGATAAGTGGGATGGAATGTTTCAACGTCTCAGATACGAGTTTTAACACACCCTCCCAGTCCCCACTGCACAAAAAAATTCATCACCCTTACCCACCCCCAAGTCCTTTATGCATGCTAAATAAATTTTCTGTTCAACATTTCTGACCTTTTTTTTTTCCTCTCTGAACGCGCGGAACCGGAAATACGTCAATGGTGGAAGGGAGAGGTATATTAGCCCCCCCCCCCCCTTCCTCATCGTTAGTAACTGTAATATTACATGAAATACGTGTTACGTATCCCATTATAGTGTACATTGACAATATGTAGAACATTTCTTCTTTTTACCTCCTTCATCGTCCCATCTCGATTTTCCCCATCAGGTCGACAGCCTACCTCCTTCCATTCCCTCTTCCTTTTCCATCCCATAGCGCTACTATTTGTACCCCGTTAAAGCGCCCTCCATCTCCGCCCTTTTCTATGTAACAGTTGTTGGGACATTATGTCTTCTTAAGTACAATCCCCTTGTCCTCTTAGGAATATTTTTCCTCTGTAGGAGGATGCTACTACAATCTTGCAGGTAGAAGATGAAACGTCTTTCGCTCTTGTTGTTGTTGACTGTTAAGGGATTTCTCTGATATCTTAGCCTCCCCCCCCTCCTCCTATTTTCCCTTCCCTTCCTCCTCCACCCTTCCGCTCCTCTTTTTTTGCAGCATCCCGCCGCTTTGTTGTATCTATCTACATGATTGTATTATGCAGATGAAGCATACGTCTATTACTGAAGGGAGAACTTGCTCTACTTTTAATAGTAGTAGTAGTAGTACTGTAGTAGTACACCTTTGATGTTGTTATTCTTGTCCTAAGCGATGATGCGTGTTGTGCGCCCCCTACTTCCTCCTGACGGCAGCAGCGGCAGTAAGCAGTAGTTCCCCCTCCCTTTGCATGCAATTCGCCCCCCTCACTCTCTTATGATTAATTAGATATGTTTGCTATTATGAAAGAATGAAGCCTCTGCTTGATAAATGAACTGCCAGATCACAACTGCAGTCAAAAACCCTCCTCTCGTATTACCGGTGGTGATGGTGGTGCTGTTGCTTTGCGCTTGCGTCATAATTTTGGTTGTTGTGTGTGTGTATGTGTACACTTAAAGATTTCTTGGCAAGATTTCTTGCTGCTGTACTGCTGCTGCACCTGTGCTCCGACCACTCAAGATGAGAGGACTCCTTTGTGTCCCGTTTCCTCCTTGTCCTCCTACTGCAGTCAGGAGATGCCCCCATCATCCCAACTCCCAAACTGATAATGGCGGCACATTTTCCTTTTGTAAAGGATGATATATTCAGGGAGAGGAGTAGTAGGAGGGCATGTTTGCAAACTTGGGAGGGTGAAGGAAAAGCAAAGATTGAAGATGCTTAAGGGGCGTGGTAGTTTTGTGGAAATACCGCGGTGTATTGTTGTTGTCTCATTATCCTTTCATAATCTTTTCCACCATGGGGATTTTGTTGTAGTTGTTGTTGTTATTGCAGTTGTCGTTGTTGTCGATGTCATTTTCCCCTGGTCACGTCAGTTCCTGTCTGCCACTACCGCGAACAACGACGACAATGGACACCTAACATGGTTCTCTATTGTCCTTTAGGATTGATGACTGTCAGTGTTCATTAAAATGCCATACATTATTATAACGCGATGGGAATGAATCAGAAATTTTTATTACATTATACACAGACATAGGGGAGAGAAAAAAAAACACTAAACTTTTGAGGCCATACCTTTGTTCTTGGTTAAAAGTTTGGCTTTAACTCTTTCTTTTTTTATTTGATTCAAAGCCGGATGTTGTTACGGGCCTCATTATTGCCTGTATATATATTTTTTGTCTTGTCGGAAATGATGTCAGAGATTGTTATAATGCATGTTGAACACTTTTGTAGATGTGTGTATGTATCCCTCACGTAACATCCATCATTCATAGTCATATCCTGACTCGATCCACTGCTCAGTGGTGTTACGTGCTTACTCTTGAACTGAGGATTGTAGATTCGATTCTTGGGGTGGACCGGATGTCGTAATTTACGCATGGAGAGCACCCATTAAATCTCTGTCTGACCTATAAGAGAAAGCTCACCAACTTCGGTTAGAAACGAACCCGCGTACTTTGAACTCAAGAGGTCGTGTGATGGCAGACTCACATAATACCTGGCATCACCTTTGTCCTATGGTTTGGACTCTCCTAGAACTGTGCCTATTTTTATTGTATTTTGTTTTTGCCCCATTGTTGTTTTAGGGCCCGTCCACTGCAATAGTCATTAGCGCCCCGTCCACTACCGTAGTATTAGTGCAAAGTCTGCACAGATACTACGCTGTTACGACGATTTCGGTAGTAGCAGTACCCAGGGTTCCCAAGTGGCCACCAATGTCAGTAGTAACTGGGGTTACGTTGCTTAACTTCGGTGGTCAGACGATAACTGGTTGTTTCCAACGCCATACAGCAATCTTTAACAATAGAGAGTTAGTGGTGAACGTCGACGATGACGATACGAACGATACGAGGTCAAATGAGGCAAATGCGCAAGCTCAATTGCTGGTCTGCTTTTCGTGAGCATGCACAGTTGCCTCATTTGACCTCGTATCGTTCGTTTCGTCTTCGTCGACGTTCACCACTAACTCTCTAATGATTTGTGCGAGGGAGGATTGTCTGTTTTTCGTAAGAAGTTACAAGAATCGGGTACCACCGCCCTCTAACTCTCTCCAGCCTGTGAAGGCAATAACAGGAGCTCTGAACACAAGAATTTGTCCCCCTGAACTGTTGGGACGACAATGCTAATGATCGGCTCCGGGCATGTATTACCCATGTAGAGTTTGGATTATTATCTGGCAGGTATTAGATGGATGTCTGTTTGAGTTCCAGTGGTCCCGGTGCAGCAGTAGGCATTCGGTGACACTAAAAGAGTTGTCAAATATCGCAATGGATTAGTCGTACTACAGCTGTCCGCTAGCGTCCTTGCCCAAGTGGGGGCTTTGTTTTTACCCATCCTGAAGAAGTAATGTCTTTTTGGATGTAAAATAGTACTTTAGAAAAACTGCGTGTGGTAAAACTGCAGTCTAGACCCTGGACCCTGTAGGTTGGTGCCTCCGCCGCTTTGTGAGCTAGTGGTTTCTTTGGGGCCTGAGGAAAGTTGCTCAATGTCTCCTGCACTGTCTACACACAAAATTCTCGTCCTGACGTCATGGAGGGTAGTAGTCTTTTAGCCGACGTAAAATAAATCAAATTCATCATCCTTCTCTGCGCCGTTCCCCTAACTGCCACCACCCGGTTGGTCTTTCTTACAAATCTGCTGTATCCATTGTGCGGAAAATTGCTCAGATCTCCTTGAAGAAAAACGGATGGGCATAATGAGTGCTGTAGGGCGCGTGTGAAGAAAGGATTATCATTTCTCAGGGATGTTTTTCAAATCTGGATGGGATGCTTTTTTCCTTCTCAAGATGTTCTGCCTCCTCCTCCTCCTCCTCCTCTTCTTCTTACTACTAGCATAGTATAGGTTAAGGGTGAAAAGAGAGAGGTGCGGATGGGGCGAGAAAGGAGAAGAAAAAACGCCGGGAGTAGAAAAATGCTTAGGGGAGTTAAGGTATGCGTATCAAGGAAGAAAAAATAAATTTATGGCGCGCAGCTGCTCAGATCTACAGTTTTGATTAGACAAAGACGAATGGTGCACCACTTGTGATGAATTCTTATCCTTTCTTTACCCCCACCATCACACTATCTCCCTTACTCTCCTCTCCTTATCCCTCTTATCCTTCTTTCGTCATCTTCTCAGGTTATCCTTCGGTATGCTCCTCCACCCTAACTCTAACTCCCTCACCTCCTATCTAAACATTTCTGCCTGCCTTTTTTTTCGCCGATCCTCTGATCCCATAGTTTCGTGCTTGTCCCGTTTTCATCTCGGTCTGTGTCGCTGTTTTCGTGGGGGGAGAAACCGCGACTTTAAAATTAGTGTGACGAAGTCAACTGGCGCCATCTAGCTACTTGCCAATGAAGCCTTCATCCTGATACCCGCCTCTAACCAGATGGCATCAAATGTATGCGGAAAATGATGAGAACGGTTCGGGTACATATCTTAGAAGTGGTTTTAGAAGAATTGGTTGTCATTCTCCTTGAAATAATGCACGGAACGGGTAGATGAGGACCATTGTCCTTAGGTCAGATTTCTGTGCTTCTTCTTTTTCAGGCTCCTTCTCTAAGTGTAATAACTCTGAAGAAATGTGTATATAATTATAGTTTTCAGAAAAATAGTAGGGTTCATTTTTTGTTATTGAAATGCGTTACGAAAATCGGTTTACAGTAGCGCCCAACGGCAGAGACCTTCTCTTTCAGATGAAGCCAGAGTGATGCTAAAGGAGAAGTGATTTAGCGGGATGTTTAAGGAACACGAAAGAGCGAAGGGGAAAGTCTCTTCTTTAACTCTTAAGGCTTTGGTTTGACGTTTCGCCAAGATGTAAGGCAGAGAACCGGGAAGAGGGGTTATCTGGAGGGGGGAAAAGAGGGGGTTATGACGAAGGGTTGCCAGTGATTTTTTTTTTATTTTGCCTATCTAATCTAGGTGATTGATTTTTCGCTGAAAGTGTGCTGCAGGAGGCGATTCTCTCTCTCTCGTTCTGTGTGTGTGTGTGGGGAAATGAAGTGGTGTATTAAGGGGGAGGGCGTATGAGGGGATCTGACTGAGAGCTAGCTGTCGTTGGCACGACCGTAACGTGTAATGGATAAAATGGGGACCAGTTAAGGTTGTGTGAGATGAAGTTTGGTGGAGGAGTGAAGGGGTTTGTGGAGTATTTTTTTTATTTATTGGAGGTTATCCAAACACGTTAAGGGTGCGTCGGTTATACGGTGAAAAATTGTATCCAGTTAAGGGGGCCCGGAATGAAGAATGATGTTGGAAAGGAAAACCAGAGGATGTTTAGCTATGTGATTGGTGGATACGCCTGTAGGAAGTAGGGGGGTGTGTGGGGGCTAAGCTTGAACTTTTCGTGAAGGATTAAGAGTGAGAAGGGATGATCAGTATGTGGAACGTTTGGACAATCTTAGGCCACACTCTACTGGTCGATAGAGCACCCTCCACCCTGGTTGGACTTGACAGGTCATTTGGAAATGGATGAAGGAGAAATCAGTGAAATTTCGAGGGACGCCTTGTGTTTTAAACTTTGGGCAAGCGGAAATTTTATTTTATAGGGAATAAGAATCGCTCTGAGGCCTCCTCCCTTGTGGCCGCTTGCTCCCCCTCACTCTCTTAAACAGCCCTGTCCCACAGTCTCCCCTTCTTTAACAGTTGATAGCCATTTTTCTTTAAAACTCTCATTTCGTTGTCCTCTTGCTTCAATATTTTTTGCTCTGTCGTTATTTTATTACTGCCTTCCATTAGTCTAGTTCATATCTCCTTTTGCTGGTGCCGGACCTTTCCCCCTTCTCTTCCCTTCTCTCCCCTTCTTCCTCTTCCATCTTTTTTTTTATAATGTTCTCCCTCCCAGTCCATCATGGGAATCACCACTTGTCGTCATCATTTTGGTGTATCTCAATTGGTCATATCTGAAATTTTTTAAGAGTCAGAAATATTTTAGAGACATCTTAAGAGTGGACGACATGGGAGACAAGATGGAAGTGGCTAAGGGATGTGTGGTATGAACATGACATGTGAAGAGGAGAGGACTAACTGGTTAGGATCATCACAGAAATGCACTTGGTGGGTAACGAACTGGGTAGAGGTGGGTGTAAGCAAACGACGCGCAACGGAGCAGGGTTTTCTTTCAGTCACCCCTCCCGCCCTATAATGCACATTTGAACATCGAAGTTCCGCATTTGAACCGCCTTCCGTTAAATAGGAAGTAAAACCGTGCCCTGGGCGGCGTGGCAATGTCACCACTGAACGTAAAAAGAATTCTTACTATTATAAAGAATTCTACCCTTATTATAGAATTCCCGCCTATGGCAGGGTCGGATACCCATCTTGTTTCTCTGAATTGACATAGGGCGATATATTGGTCATAGTTTTTTTCTGCAGCCGGTTGCCGGCCAAAGCTGCACCCCTACGCTTATTTATCGTCCGTCTAGTGTTCGTTGTAGAATGCTACCGACGTCAGTGGGCGAGCTCCTACCCCTGGAAATTTTACCTCATCTACCCGTTGCATAGTAGAGAGGGTTCTTTTACGTGCAAGTGCCATCGTACACCCACACGGGACCTCGGTTTTACTTCTCATCCGAAGGAAGGCACACTCGCAATCTCTCTCTCTCTCGCCCGAAAGAAGCCGACCCACCTCGGCCCAGTATCGGACCTAGAACCTAGCTCGCAGTTGCTGAGCGTGCTAACCACTACGCCACCGCGGCGAGTAAACGAATTCTTACTATATGGAATAAAATAAGCGTGTAGTTGGCCCAAATTTCCAGGGTTAGACGCTCGCCCCCTGTCGTCGATGGAGGAAAAAGTGCACCAAGGAATCGGAATAAACTGACGATAAATAAGGGGTTTTAACATTAGGTTGGTAGTCAACTGCGTTAAGTTGCCGTCCAACATTTCGCTCATATTTCCTAATGGGGCAGTAATGGATACCCAGGCTCAGGGCCGTAACGAGGGCGTGGCGAAGAAGGCGGCCGCCACGGGCCCAACTGGGTTTTTTGTCATTATTGGGTTACGGGAAAGCGAAAGTTAGACACTTGCCACAGGTGCTTCATACCACCGTTACGGCACTGCCCAGGCTCTTGCCATAGAAGGGAAAATGGTAGTAATGATGTAGGTAGTAATGATGATGATGATGATAACTTGTAGAAAGATTGGAAATCATCGGATGCGAACCAATAGCATCCTTCTGCATCATATTTCAGACTGCGTGCTGAAGTCATTTATGCTTTGATATAAGGCGGCAGGGCACATGCCCCCTCTTCAGTTGAATGTAACGATTGGTTTGTTGCCGTTGTGTTGCTTGCAATACTGGGATTTTGTTGGAATTAGCGTGATAGGGTAGCTGGTCACTAGTTGACCAACATGATTTAGCAGTAATCATCATGGCTTTGTAATTGAATAATCCAAAATTCTGGAAAACGGATTAGTTCAGGCATCCACCTAATCGAATGATTGCATTAGCTTTTGTGAATGACCCCCCCTAACCCCGATATTGAACTTTGTGCGGATGGAAGCTGAATGACGTGTAGAGATGACACCACGTGTGGAGTTGTGTCCATCATTGCTCTACTGGTCTGGTCTCGTCTCCATCTCTCTCTCTCTCTCTCACTCGCCCTAACTTCTTTTTCCACTCCCTTTCTTCTTCTTTCCGCATCTTTCTTCTCCTTGATATAAAAAATAGTTTCCAGTAAATGAACTTTTGAATTTACCAGCTGCTGTTACTTGGAAAGAAGAGTAGTGGATCTGGGAGGGGGGTTGATTTTTTTTTTGGAGAATGGGAAAGGGTGGAGGGAGAAGCTGGGTACTCACGGAGACTTCCAAGGGGGATTGATTTCTTCTTTTTTAAAATGAACTGTACGAAGTCTAGCAGTTTTTTTTCTCAGTCCATACCAAAGCTGTCAGTAAGTTGGGATATACGCATGCTCCTTTCTGCTGGTCTCCCTCCCCATCCCCATCCCCCGTCCTCCCCAATATTCGTCGTATTTCATGCCCAGTAACGGGGATAGGATTCGTACCTTCCCTCGCTCCCCCAACTCCATCTTCTTTCTGGCGGAAGCATAAAAAGCATCTGTGTCTAGGTGAAATATTTTTTGAGATGTGGTAGCACTCCATCGACGGACGGAAAGCCCCCCCCCCCCCTCTCGTCTTCACCACTTTTTACGGAGGCGATCTTTCACCCTCATCCTCCCCCCGCACTCCTTTACAGAAATTTTTTGTGTCCTTAAACGCCGCCTGGATTCCATTGATGCACCTTTACAGAGGAAATGATCTCTCATATTGTGAAGCAAATCGAACTTTGAAGGAAATAGTTTAGAAAACGGAACTAGATGGCGCTGGTGTTTAGTAATTTTAGTATTTACCTGTCAAGATGTTGGTTAGACCCGTCTCGGTGGTGCTGGAGGTGGCG
>JAAFCE010009109.1:25509875-25542037 GCA_013389805.1 Trigoniulus corallinus
TGTCTTTCCTCTCTCCCCTCTTTCTCTTCTCCCTCCTTTCTCTTTGTTTTCCCCGTCTCTCTCCTCTCTCATCTCTTTCTCTTTTCCCTCTCCTATTTCAACTCTCTTTTTTTCTCTCCCCCCCCCTCTCTCTCTCTCTCTCTTGAAAACAAAAATGACTACTCAAACTCCTTAAGGAGTCGTCATTTTGTTAGTTAACATCTCGGTATACTGTCAGGACTTCCGCTTTAAGGTGGTGTTCACGGTGGCATACTGAGCGGCTTATTGCATTCGACACACCAGTTCTCGTCCGATCACTGAAGTTAAGCAACGCAACCCCAGCTAGTACTAACATGGGTGGCCGCTTGGGAAAAGTGAGTACCGCTAATACCCAACAATCGTCACATTAGTGTAGGGTCTGTGCAGTCTCTGCATTAGAACTATGCAATGGACGGGGCTGTAATGACCTTTTAGTTGAAGGGCCCTAAAACATAAACGAAACAAAAAGGCGGCATACTTGACTCGCGTGTCCATAATTGCAGGTTCGATCCTCTTTACTTCTTTACGAAGGGGTAGGAAAGCCTCCAGCTGCGCCTACTTCTCGGAATGACAAGCCCCAAGTGTTTTGCATGTTGCCATCAGTGCATCCCATTCTACACCGAGAATAAAAAATATATCTGCAGATCGGGAAAACCACCAGGTGTGTAGGAGCTTTCCGCCTTCCCCACCTGACATCGGTAACGTGTGTATCAAATTTAGTACAGGTTCATTTCTAGTTGAATCACTTCATTCGGATGAGAAGTGAGCATCTTCCGCCATCCCGACTCGTAAATTGAAATCTGTGGAACCAGCGTCGATTTGGTCTTTACTATGCCTTGTGTTCTTGGTCTTGTCCCATGTAGGACCGGCCTACCTACGAACGAAGGCGTTATTATAACAGCGATCAGTTGTTAGAAAGTTGTATGCAAAAGTTCTCCATGTCAGTATATTGGAATTTCTTGGGATTGGTGTTGCTACCACAATTTGCAATTTTGGAAGGGTGAGGGGAATGCCTGAAAGACTTATTTATGAAAACCCTATCCATATCTCTCCTCCAGTTCCATCTACCCCTTCATCCCATGACATACTTCATCTTGATAAGGTTTTGCATTAAATTTTAATTCATTCCCAGAACAAATTCTGTTGCCATTTATAAGTTTTTATCTGTAAAAAAAAACAAAGGGGTGTCATTATGTTTTAGATACGGAGTCAGTCGCACTTTTTTTATTTTTCCTCGTCTTCTGAGGCAACAGCCTCCACTCATGGCCCTTGTTTTTTATGCAGATAGTGCTCTGTGCCTCTGTCATTTGTCCCCCTCCTCTGCCCCTCATCATCATCATTTTTTAATGCAGTTATATACTTCCTGTATGTGTGTAATTACTGTTCATCATGCAGACATCATCATCATCATCATCTTGATAACGCAATGGCACTGATGATATGTTTGGTGGAGTGGGGACCAGGGTTCGAACCACAGCCTCCCTTTCCCTATTTATCAGTTAATTTTGCGCCCATTGTCACATAGGTGATGTGACTGGAGGGGGAGATTTTTCGACGAATCGCAGTGTCTAATGTGTCCCGCTGACTTAATAATAGTAAAATATTACATGCATTTATGTCTCATGATGAACATGCCACCTCGGTGGCGCAGCGAGTAGCGTGCTCGGTAACTGTATCAGTGGTTCTAGGCTTCGATACTGTCCCGAGGTGGGTTTGGCTTCTTTCGGAAGAGAAACATGCCCTGAGTGTGCCTTCTTTCGGATGAGAAGTAAAATCGAGGCCCCGTGTGGTGTACGATGGCAGTTGCACATTAAAGAACCCTCTCTACTATGCAACGGGTAGAGGAACCGAAATTCCCAGGTGTAGGAGCTAGCCTCCTGCCGTCGGTGGAGTGCCCCAACGAACAGTAGATCGACGATAAATAAGCGTAGGGTTGTAGCTTCGGTCGGCAGCCGTCTGCGGAAAATGCCAGTGTCCATTCAGAGGGAGAAGATGAGTACCCGAGTTGCTCCCTCCGTCCTGCAGTTGTCACTGCTGTTGCAGGGCTGATATAAAGGATAAGATATATAATTCACAAGCATCCAGCTGTAACTGTTGTATAGGGTAGGCCATTGGACCTTTAAACATTTTCGAATAATAAGAGTCTTTATTTTTTAAAAAAAAACAGTATTTAATTAATTATAATAAGGCGGAATTTACTTTGGGACTTGTCACCAGTTACGATAACCCTTTACTTGGATGTGTTGTCTGTGTCTCAGTGAGTTCATTGTTGTCATTTGTATGATAAGGCCACAAGAATTTCTCTCAAATCATCATCTATAAATTTTTTATGAGCCCATATCTCTCCTCTCTCTCTCCCTCTTCCTCTTTTTGTTTGTTCCTACTTTTTACCCCTTCTCCTTCTCGATTTCTTTGCTGGGAAACGACATTGGGATACCAGAGGCTTTAGCGTTTAATTAGCTAGGATTATCTTACTCTTCGTCTCTTGTGGCATTAGGGAGCTTGAGTTACACGTCGGTGTTCAACTTACACCGACGTAAAGCAGACGAATTGCGTACTGCGCAGGTGCACATGCCCCTATTAGGAAGTTGCATCTGCGCAGTATGGAATTCGTCTGCTTTGCGTCGGTGTACGTTGTACGCAAAGTGTAACTCAAGCTCCCTATTACTGCATTTGAGTAGGGAAGAGGAAAGCGTAAGTTGGGGGACCTCGGGTGCCGCCCTTCCCTCTATTTCATTGAACGACGTGGGATGTGCCTGATGTCACTTGCACGTGGGCGGTGGTGATCCAGCATGCTATCGTCGCCAAATCAACGCTGCCCGACAAACATTAGAGGTTACCTCAAAGGACCTCATTTTATGTTAGTCCCGCATACTTGATTCTTGTTTGTTTGTTGGTGTTTTAGGGCCCTCCAACTACAAGGTCATTAAAGCCCCGTCCACTGTGTAGCTCTGATGCAGAAACTGCACAGACGCTACACTAATGCGACGATTTTTGGATACTAGCGGTACCCAGTTTTCCCAAGCGGCCGCACATATCAGTACTAGCTGGAGTTGCGTTGCTTAACTTCAGTGATCAGACGAGAACTGGTGTGTCAAAACGCTACAAGCCGCCCCCATATACTTGATTCTTGTGTCCATAGTTGCTGTTTCGCTTACCTGGGCGAAGGGGAAGGAAACCCCTAGTGTGCCTTCTGTCCTCGAATGGGATGACCCCTTTGTTGATGTTGTAGGGCCCTTCATCTGCAATGGTATGGGATCCCCGTCCACTGCATAGTTTTAATGCAGAGTGTGCACAGACACTACGCTGTTGCGACGATTTTTGGGTATTAGCTGTACCCGGTGTTCCCAAGCGGCCACCAATGTTACTACTAACTGAGGTTGCGTTGTTTAAAATCAGTGATCAGACGAGAGCTGGTGTGTGCAACGCAATACAGAGGGTCCCTACTCTGATCCTGTGTGGGGCTTCCGATGCCATCGTTGCACGTATGAAAAGGACCTTTTCTACGTCAGAGAAGAAAAAATATATACTGTACCAAGGTCCCCAGACTTGTCAAGGTATAGGAACTCGTCCCTCCCCTGACGTCGTCATCACACTCTTAAACCGCCTGTGGTAGGATTGGGTCTGTGAGTTTTAGCCCTCCACTCCCGGATATCTCGCACCTGGTCGCTGTCCACCCCACACACTACCCTACCCTTACGTAGCTCCTCTCCTGACGTCGGTAAAAAGAAATTGTGCAAAGAAAGAATTTAGCCTGACCGGGGATTGTCATCAACCTGCAACCGGCTACATGAAGATACCATTCAAAATGTACCCTTACAATGAGTGTCCGACTCTACGATAGGCGGGAAAGGTTGGGGTGTTGAGGGCGCAATAATAACGGGACCCAGGTCCCCGTCCACCCCACACGCTACCATATTCTTACGGACAACCATATCCCACGTCTGCTGCTTTTGCCTCCCCCTGCCCTAGGTGCTTCCAACCACTTGCATTCATTCCTGTAATGACCCTAACGAGCTCCTCCTCCTCTCTTAGCATTATGTGTCCATACTGTCGGTAGTTCTGCGGGTTTCAAACGCATGGCTGGGGTGTCCCCAGCCAGAGCAAGTTCAACGGACCCGCGGACCCGACCCTGCTACAGGCGGGATAAGGGTAGGATGATGATGATGATGATGATGATTGTCGGTAGTTAACCAATGAACTTTAATTCAGCTGTCGTGCGCGCGTGTTGTGGGTCAAAAAACCTGACTCTGAAGTAACCCTATATGTTCTCTGCTCCCCTTCCGTCCCATCGCTACCCAAGTCCCCCCCCCCCCCCGGTGGACATTTTGGTAGCGGTTTCTTTTAAGGGGACGTCGGGGTACAAAGGCGGAAGGGAGTTGATTTACAGTTTCAGTAGACTTATTTGATTGACATCGCGACGACATGTTTTGAAGTTGTTAGTTAATTAATAACTAGTTTTACTTCAATGAAGCTCTTATTCGGTCTAATTAGTGGCGCATACGTCGTTTGTTTTAAATTTTTATTATTAGGTGAATGACTCGTGCATGGAAGAGGGGAAGAGGACCTTGGGTTGGGTCATGTGACGAAATATTGTCATTACTGCCGCTGTTTACCCCTTTCCTGGAATTATAAGATGGTGATGTTTTATCTGAACTGGTGGTGTTTACATTTGATTAACGTTGTCGCCATCTTTGTTTTGTTAGTGCTATGTTGACCTTTGCCCTGTCTGTGCTAGCATATTTTTGGCAATTTGAGTTGTGGGACAGTTAGAGTAATAATTTAGAGATTAACCGGAAATGCTATGTTGAGGACGTAGTCTGTGAAAACACACGTTTTTGTAAGAAAATAGGTTCCTATAATCTTCTACCCCCCCCTCACCTCTCAGCTCTTGTCCTGATTTTTCTTCTTTTTAAGATTCTCGTTCTACCCCATACCACGACCCCCGAGGTGAACGGTTTCTTTTCCGCGACCTTAAGCAGCAAGAAATTTCTTACAGTTAAGAAAACCCTTACTATACGGAAAATACATACTACACCTGTACATCCCCAACTTCCCAGGTGTGTATGAACCAATCATAACTTTCCCCCACCTACCCACCTGGCGGATCTTAAATCACCAAACTGTTCCTCTGTTTTTTTTTGCTTTATGGCGTGGGGATTTCGTCTCTGTTTGGGACAACATTCGTCTTGTCTTAATTTTATGGCAGTAGCACAGGTATGACCATTACTAAATTAATGGTAAAGGGTCAGGTGGAAAGGGCAGCGCACCATACCACTACCCTTCTGGACAGCATCCATCATTTGCCCCAGTCATCATGTTGCAGAGACTGATACTTGTTTATGTCCTGTATTATACAGGCAGATGTTGGGCACAACTGCAAAGCTCTATGGGGGATGTTTGGGGACCTGGAAGGGTGAAGGGGAGGGCGAGTTCATGAAAAATGCAGAACTAATTGATGCAATAATAATAATAATGGAGTGACGCTGTCCTGAAAGAGGAGGGAGCGTGAGACTGGTAAAGGTCCTGATGGACTTTGACGAATGTCAGTTCCACCGTCCTAAGCTATGCAGTATGTATAATTTACCTGTGAGTGGGCGAGGCTAACTGGACATTGCATGTTATTCCAACACTAAGGGGAGTTGCAGGGGAAAGGAGGGAGAGAGGGGGGATCGACGGACGTGATGGACTGATGTTATTAAAGGATCGGGACGTATGGTGGGAGGAGTCTTGTTAAAGATGGACAAGACAGTGCTGATGTAGTCACGCGAAAGTATTGAATATTAGGGGTGATGTCGGCGATCCCATTTCTATTTTACCCCCTCCCGCTCCTTTTGCCCTCCATATTTGCCCCTCATCCTGTAGCGTCATGGGACTTCAAAGGGAATGATGTACAATGGCACGCAATGGACTTGGAGGAGTTGTAATTCGCGTCATGTTAGAAAAAAGGAGAGTGGACCTTAAGATGAATTCTGTGACGTTAATTGACCAGTGACACCACCACCATCCTGAAATGGAGGAGTGGTGTGGTGGTGGTACTCAAGAGGGTGGTTTTTGGGGGAGCATTCTTATGTTGTTGTTGTTGTTGTTACTGTCAAGATCGTGGTGTATCGGTAAGGGTCATCGTATGTCGTCAACCGCAGCTTGTTTTAAGCTGCTTTTTCCTATTCATGGGCTTAATTTGACATGCTTATAGGCGCATGCACACATCAAACGCCTTGCACTGCTCTGCACTTGGGCCATTGTCTGTTTTGGCCCTCTGTAATTGTCCATCAAAATGTAGATTTTATTTAATGAGTAAACAAGCGGCTCCAATATCCGTTTTCGTCTTTGAATATTTTGCACACCTCCTTCTCCTCCTCTCTAATCTTTACATTCCTGCCCCCTGCACTCTGCACCCTTCCTTGATCTCCTTTCTCGTCCATTTCCTCTTCAATCTGACGCCTATCACTTTTCGACCACGTCACTTGTCCATCATCGGAAGGAAAAGAATGATGATGATCCTGGCCACATGTGCTCTTACATTCGATAGTTCTCCTGAAGTTGTTGGATCATTTCCTCTTCCTTCGCCTCCCTCCTGCCAGCTTTCGGTCCCCCATTCCCTCTCCCCTGAAACCCTTTCCATCTCTTTCTCTCTCTCGTTACTGGACTTACACTTGCCAGGACAGGAAAGGATACTTGTTGCCCTATATATGTTCTCTGTGTATTGATTTTATGTACTTAAAATTTGTCCTGGAATTCCCCCCCCCCTCTCAACGACCCATATTCGGAATTGGGAATTCATTCCCTTTCTTGTCCCCGTATGATGGCCTCGTTTTGCGAAAAAAATGACCTTTGGAACTGGGATTATCTTCAGTTAGGGGAACAGCCTGAGCTTCAGTTTAGGAGTTGTTTTTGAAGGGGGGGCTGGGGCTTTCTGACGGTGTCGTTGTCGGTTCTGTCGTTGTCGGTTGAACCCTGCGTCTCATGATGGAATACGAAAGGTACAGGGATCAGCTGTTTTTTTGTGTTGGACACACCAGTTCTCGTCTGATCACTGAAGTTAAGCAACGCAACCCCCAACTAGTACTAGCATGGGTGATCTCTTGGGAACACTGGCTACTGCTAATATATACCCAAAAGTCATCGTATCAGCGTAGTGTCTGCGCAGATTCTGCATTGGAACTCTACAGTGGATGGGGCTCTAATGACCGTTGTAGTTGAAAGCCCCCCTCCGTGTTTTAAGACAGGTCGTCGGTTTGTCAGCCGGGAGATCGATCCTAATTATCTTTAGGTTGGGCTAGTGGTTGGCAGGTTCAATTCTCGTGGTTTCCGTGTGGAATCACACTCGTACATTTTACCCCTTCCAACCGTCCTGGATGAGAAATTATTCCGTGACCCCGTGTGGTAGGTACGTTCAGTGTCTTCCACACGAGCCCTTTCGACATCGTAGTAAAAACAAATGGGTAGTTAAGACAGCATTTCCATTTGCAGGAGCTGGATTCTTCCGTCCCCTACTTTCCGCCCTTTTTCCTTATGGGGGTCGGTTAATGGCCTCCAGAAACTGGCAGGCTGGTGCTATTTTACCAAATCAACCAGATCGTTAATGACTCTAACATATTTTCAGTCTAATTATTAATATTTCCGAGTTTGTACTCTGTTTATTGATTATGTCGCCATGGAAACAGGCTGATGGTGTCCCACTCGGTTGGCGAAGGCGCCGTTAGTGGGGCTAACTCAATGAATGGCCCACCCAAATATGGAGAGTGATGTACGATCCGCCTCCTCTGGTTTTCGTATCATTTTAGGTCACATGATGGGCAAAGGTTTCACACAACTACACTTTTTGGCATATTCATTATTTTTTAAAAGTGTGGTTTTAATATCTCAATTATGAGCTGTTGTGTTTTGCAAGAGGGTCTCTTTTTTGTGTGTGTCGCTGCCCTCCTCTCTCCTCATCCTCAGTACATGTGCCCCATGCAGAGATGAGTTTACTGTTTCTCTTGGATGTATTTCTTCTTCTGATGTGTCCCAGCTTCCGTATCTTTTTTTCATACCACAGAAAGATAAGAACCTGGTTTCACCACTCATTCACCCTCTCCCTATATTATTCCGCCCTCTCGGACCCCTGCCTTTTTTTTTCTTCTTCTTCTTTCCTACCGACCTATCTGCAAGGAGTCGTCCCTTCCCCTTTTCTGTCCTCATCCTCCCTGGAACCTTAAAAAATTGTTGATTTTGAAATATAGCTGCTACTCTAGTGAACTGTCAAGATGATATTTTGGATTATATTTTGCTCGTAATGTTTCGTTAACTCTGACGATGTAACTGACAGTAGTTTTTTATCATCACGTTGTTATCGAGGACGAAATTGAAATAGTTGGTTGAGACGAACGAAAATGAAGAGGTATAGGGGTGAAATCGCGGGTGAAGGGTATGGAATTGGGCGGTATATGTGTGTGCGGATGTATGAGCTGCTGTACTTGTCGTCAAAGGTCGTTTTTGTCTACATGATTACGATTTTTTTTCTTCTGAATTGCAGAGCTAAATTTGAGCTGTTTTGGCTTTTCAAATTTTAAATGAGACCCATTTGTAACTGACGTCCCGTTTGAGAATAGGTCTCCTCCTCCTTTTTCGTTTGGATTTAATGTTAGCAGTTATGACAGTATTTGGTACTTGGTTCTTCATCGTCATCATGACCCTTAATCAACGCATTGTTGTTGTTGTTTGTTGGTGTTTTAGGGCCCTTCAACGACAAAGGTCATTAGAGCCCCGTCCACAGGGCTTCTTATGGAGAGACTGCACAGACACTACACTAATGCGCGACGATTTTTGGGTATTAGTTTTCCCAAGCGGCCACCCATGTTAGTAGTAGCTGGGTTGCGCTGCTTAACTTCAGTGATCAGACGAGAACTGGTGTGTCCAACGCAATTCGCTGCTCGCTTAAACAATAGAGAAAAGAGAGAGAAGGGCGCTTGTCCTCCAGGATTCCAGGCACACCATGTATTTGATGGTAAAAAAAGAAGTAATTTGGTAAAGGAGGCCGGCTGTCCTCTGTGATGTCCCAAGTGTTGCTATAGTGTATTCGTGTCAAGAGTTATTGATGGGACAAGGTCCTCTTCTCAGCTACAAATGAGCCTAATTGTTATGCGTGTGTGTACTTGTGCCCTGTTAAGTAAGTACTCCTACAAGTAGAATCAAGTGATGGCTTCTAGAGGTTGGAAGAAGGAGGAAAAGTGTCTCAAATTTCGTTGACACTCTGGCGGTGAGGTCTTTGTGAAGCTTTAAGACACCCCACCGTTTCAGTGAAGTGCGCTTGAATGGAGCACTCAAACGTGAGTTGAGTGATGTGAGCTGACCGAGAGTGCCACCACCACCACCACCGTCGGAGACAAGTTTATTTATTTAAAAAAACGTTTCTTTGGCAAGGCATTATGTCAACAGATGGCGGTGTTCCTGGGGCCTGTTACTAAAAACTTTGTTATATACTAGACAAGAGGTAGGAGGTAACCGTCGTGTGCCCCCTTCTGTCCACCAGCCTTGGCATTCCGCGTTGTTTATTTTACAGAAATTGCATTCATTTTCATCGTCCTTTCTGACTTTTTTTTGCCGGGTGAAGGAGTTGGGACCAAACTGCGAGTTTTGACCAATTTAATAAAACAATGGTTAGTTTGTTACTCCAACCGGTGGGGGAGTCGGCCACGCTGCCATAACGGCCCGGACTCTGTTGTTGTTGTTGTTGTTTGTTGGAGCTTAAGGTCCCGTCAACTATGAGGTCATTAGGGACCCGTCCACAGCATAGTTCTAATGCATATACTGCACAGACACTACACTAATGCGACGATTATTGGGTATTAGCAGTACCCAGCTTTCCCGAGCGACCACCCATGTCAGTACTAACTGGGCTTACGTTGCTTAACTTCAGTGATCAGACAAGAACTGGTGTGTCCAACGCAACTCGCCGCTCCCCCGGACTCTGTGGAGGCTGCTCGCAGGTGAGGTGAGGTTAGGTTAGGAAATCAGCAGTATCCAGTGTACCCAACGAATCACCTGTGTGGGCATTAACTTGGGTTGCGTTTCTTAGTGATCTGACGGGGACTGTTGCGTCCAGCGCAATTCAGCCGCGAGAATGGAATTAACCCGTTGAATATTACAGCGGGATGAGGTCAAAAGTCAGTCGTATAACCGTATCACCTTGAGCCCGAATTAAAAGATACAATGGCAGTGTGGTTTTGTCGATGAAATGTGCAGGAAACAGCTGTTGGGTGAAGGTTTTTGATAAAATAGACAAGATCTATTATTATCTTCATCTTGTAGTGTGAAAGTTTATGTCTAAATCGACGTTGACCTCCTGTGACCTCCCTTTTTTTTGGATGATTGTGTAGGTAATTGTCGTGTATTATTAGATGTTTTTTGGAGAGGCGCACACCCGGCCGTACAAAAAGAATGGTGTCCTTCGCGGACCTCTGGTCGTCGACGGGTCAAGTGAAATGTCTTTACTCCCCATTTGAATGATTAAAATCTGCTGCTTTATTGTCTGTGGTGGTAAAGGAGGCAGTGGACGGGATGGGATGGTTTTATGTATTCATTGGGGTGCTGTATAAAATGAGAAGAAAGGGGGGGGGGGGCTATATGCGAGGCAGAAGACTGTAAGCGGTCAAAACCCTGTTGTAAATGAGTAGCATCCATATTTCTAACGGGAATGATAATTTTTAAAGATGAAGAAGAGGATCCTGTTTAGTGAAGGCCACCGGCCCGCGGAGAGCAGGCAATTGCTAACGGTCGAATGCCTTTTAAAAGTTTAAAAATGGCAAATAAATATGTTGGGCCGAAGATACAGATACCCCTCTTGTGGATAAAAAATGTAGTTTAATGGAATGTTTTAGCCAGATTTTGTTTGACTGTAACCCGAAAACCATATGGCTCCTCTGTATGAGGATTAGGTCCCGATTTCATTTTAAGCGGATTGAGACACTGTTTTTAACCTCAATTCCCACCCTCTCTCTCTCTTGCACACATGCCACACACGCACCCCTTCCCACCATCACGTAAATAGTTATAAATAAAGATGTCAGATTCATGAAAAATTGTTAATGACCTTAT
This sequence comes from Trigoniulus corallinus, assembly GCA_013389805.1. Classification (NCBI taxonomy): domain Eukaryota; kingdom Metazoa; phylum Arthropoda; class Diplopoda; order Spirobolida; family Trigoniulidae; genus Trigoniulus; species Trigoniulus corallinus. The sequence goes on from JAAFCE010009109.1 coordinate 25,520,973, forward strand.
CCTGATGATAGTGCCTGTTTGTCCCAAATTCGTGAATGATACGAAAAATGTATAGTTCCTAGAGAAAATGTTTAAGGTGAGTGGGTAGATGGGGGAGGTGAAGCGAGGGGTAGAACTGAGATTGTTATTGGTGCTTTAGTCAAATAAATTCATCTTACTCCGTCGTTACACACCCATACCGCGCCCCCCCTCACATCTTTATTACATCTTCTCAACATGAATTCTCCTCAATCTTTCTTTTGTCCCATATCGGAATCGTAACTTGTTACGTATTGTTTCTGTCTTTTATAAGGAGCTAGCACTTGTACGCTATGGTTAGTTTCATTCAACTCAAGCTCGGGTTTAATGGCTGAGGTGTTGGTGTTTACATAATGAAAAGGAACTAACCCTTCACCCCTTCCACCCCTCACATAAGAAAGAGCTAACTCCTACCAAATTCTTTCCCCTCCTTCCTTTTTTCTTCTCCTTCTCTTGCTTATACAATGTTTCCTCTCTCCTCTTTCTCCGATTCTGCCCTTGTCTCTGGCTTGTATCAATTTGGTCTGGGGGTAAGCGACCCTGTAAACGAACTTTGAGCCACCTATTGGTTTTAATTATTTAGTTACTTTTTCGATTTTGTATACTTTTGTTTCTTTTGTGACTGGAGGAGCATTGAACCGTAGTTGACCCGTCTGCTGTTGTTGCCATCATCACACACTGTTTCTTGTTTGTGTTTGAGTCGGAATTTTTTTCTCTTCTTGATTGAGGCACTAAGCTGAGCACACGTTTTATTTCTTTAGTGAACTATGCCCATTCCTGGCATCCTGCCCTAGGCTTCTTTTTCTCTAGTTTAAAATTTTGAGACTTGAAGACCTCGTGTGTCAGGTCCTCGGGTCTGTTGATAGGGACTGTTGTGATTTAATCTACAATCAAAGAACTTGAGAGATCCCCCGCCTCAAACACACACAGCCACTTGGAAATGTCAAATGCTGTAAAATGATTACCTCACTGCTATGCATAATGCTCACACACTGAACTGTTACTGAAGATCTCTGTTGTCTTTCTTCAATGGCATTCCTTCATGACATGAATGGAATTTCTCAACTAGAATCGATCCCGCACATTACAGAAGAGCCATTTCTGATATATGACTGAATCTCATTTCTGTTCGTTGGTGTTTTAGGGCCCATCAACGAAAAGGTCATTAGAGCCCCGTCCACTGCATAGTTCTTATGCAGAGACTGCACAGACACTACACTAATGTGACGATATTTGGGTATTAGCAGTACCCAGTTTTCCCAAGCGGCCACCCATGTCAGTATCAGCTGTGATTGCGTTGCTTAACTTCAGTGATCAGACTAGAACTGGTGTGTCCAACGCAATAAGCCGCTCACCTTCTCATTTCTGATATAGGACTTGCAGACACCAGAATTATAATTTGGGCCTCTGCCCTCTCTTGATCTGAGGAGCCAAATTGTTTTCGATTAACCTTAGGAGTAGGCCTACTCAGAGAGAGGAATTAGGAGCCTTGCAGAGACTGTGTTTCAGGAATTGGGCAATTTGCTTATCTGAAGGCTTAACATTTTCCTGCTCTGTTTCTATTTTTTTACGTCCGTTTTCGACTCAGGATGGAAGGGAGACAAGTACCCCGTTTGTTAGAAAGGGTGTTGTCAGTTGTCTGCAGTTGTTCCTTGGCCTTGCGACCTGTTACCGATCATATCAGCACTTAAAAATATCTCGGCCTTGAGCCAACTTTTGCGGGTTTTGCGTGTGTCTGAATGGTCGTTGTTGGCAGTAATGGCAGCGGCTGCCTGTCTCTTTGTGGAACTTCACCAGCCGAAATTATTGTAGCGGGTGGACGGGCGGTGTGGGGCATGTAATGGTCTCTGAGGATTCCTGATGGTAACGTTTTCTTCAGAGCGTGATAAATGGATTCGGTCCGTCTGATGGATGGATTGGTGTCCGTAGTATTTCGTAATGGCTTTACTATTCTAGGTTATTTGTGGATTGAAATCTGCCGTTTTTCCGTGCAGGCGTTTAAACCGCTGGCGCCCACGCATCTCTCAGGGCCTGTCATTATGTGGCTCCACTAAACCCGGACCCAGCACCACTACTATTTGAACGTCAGTCAATCTGCTCTGAAGGTCATTTATGCTGATACTCCAGGAAGAGGGTAGAGGGGTGTGCGAGCTTTCGTGCACCTGGAAATTTTGCCAATCTATGTAGGCCTACACATACCACTCTTCTTTTCACCCAAAATAAATCACCAGCCTCAGGATCGAACCTGTGAGTGATAAGTGCAACATTCAAATGCCTCCCGGGTGAGATCAAAGTGATCATTGCGATCAATAGAGCCACTTTGTGCTGACTAATATTATAGTCTGGGGCTCATGCATTTTCTGCCGTATTTACCCTTAATTCCCTTCTTGGTACCCCCTTCCGTATCCTCCGTTTTTTTTGCATAATGTACTTTATCTGTCGACCACAGGCTACCATAGTCAGTGCCGAATGCACGTTTAGACCGAGGATGTTCATACCCGGAGCTCCCTTCCCCTCAAAGGGGGCCTGATGTTGTTTAAGCTCTATTTTCATCTTAATATTTGCCTTCCCTCTCCCGAAACTTTCACCTATTGCTGTAGTTGAATATCCGTATTTTGATTGATTTGTTTCGTTGGTGTCTTAAGGCCCGTCATGTACAGGGTCATTAGAACCCCGTCCATTGCGTAGTTCTAATGCAGAGACTGTACAGACACTACACTAATGCGACGATTTTGGGGTATTAGCGATACCCACTTTTCCCCGAGCGGCCACCCATGTTAGTACTAGCTGGGGTTGCGTTGCTTAACTTCAGTCATCAGTGTGTCCAACGTAATACAGCCGCTACCTCATATTTGGGTGATCATTTATCGTACCGTCTGTTGAAGTTCTTTACTGTATTAGTCACGATTTCGGCCTTTAGGATCTCCCATTTTATTCGTTTGGCCCAAAGAAAGCTTCAGAGCCCTTTTTCTTCATATTCACAATATTTTCAGTACCCCTTTGGTAGTTTTAAGCAGATCCTCAGACACTGGATCTTCCCGTTTTGTTATGAACCTGTATTAGGGCGGTGTTTTCATGATTGGGACATCCCAACCAAGTTTCCCCTTTGCACGCCACTCGCCCCTCAATAAAGGTGCTTGTTAAGAAAAAGTGCTTGGTAAATTAATAATTTTGATTTTCTATTATTTTTATTAGCTGTTCAAGGGCAACGAGAACACGTACACGGCAGTGAAACGCGAGGTCAACCCTCCCATCATCGCCAGCAAAATTCGGTTCATCCCTCACACTCTTCATACTCGTACCGTCTGCATGAGAGTGGAGCTCTACGGATGCCCTTGGCGGGGTAAGTCCTATAACATTTCACTTTGTTGTGTTGTTTTTTTTTTGCGTATGAAATGTGTTTATTAAAATGTGGTGCGTTGCATATGGCGAGGGGGTAAACCCATTGTAGAGTCCTATACAGGCAGAGGAGAAGGGGTTAAGTGATAGGTACGATAAAGTTTAGAGAAGCAACCCCCTGCACACCGTTGCTGTCGTTGATGAGCAAGACAACAAAAAAGCAACTCCTAACCCCATTTCCCGCTTATGGCAGGGTAGGGTACCCATCTTGTCCCTCTGAATGGACATAGGGCGATATATTGGTCATAGTTTTTTCTGCAGCCGGTTGCCGGCCAAAGCTGCACCCCTACGCTTATTTATCGTCGGTCTAGTGTTCGTTGGGGAATGCTACCGACGCCAGGGGGCGAGCTCCTACACCTGGAAATTTTTGCCTCATTTACACGTTGCATGGTAGAGAGGGTTCTTTGACGTGCAAGTGCCATCGTACACCCACACGGGACCTCGGTTTTAATTCTCATCCGAAAGAAGGCACATTCACGACCTCTCTCTCTCTCTCTCTCTCGCCCGAAAGAAGCCGACCCACCTCGGTTTAGTATCGAACCTAGCACTACTGACGCATTTGTTTGTTTGTTTGTTGGAGTTTAAGGTCCCGTCACCTACAAGGTCATTAGAGACCCGTCCACAGCATAGTTCTTATGTAGAGACTGCACAGACACTACACTAATGCGACGATTATTGGGTATTAGCAGTACCCAGCTTTCCCGAGCGACCACCCATGTCAGTACTAACTGGGCTTGCGTTGCTTAACTTCAGTGATCAGACGAGAACTGGTGTGTCCAACGCAACTCGCCGTTCCCACTACTGACGCAGTTGCCGACCGTGCTAACGACTACGCCACTGCGGCGGGTGTTGATGAGCAAGACAATCCCCTGAAATTAATTTGAACGAAAAAGGAAAGTGGCCTCAAAGATGCGTTTTGTTGTTGCTGTTTGTTTGTTGATTTTGTTATGACAATAGCGATTCCGTTTTGGGCCTTTTAAGTTTTCGGGTTATTTTTTAAAATGGCAGCATTTGTTCCCGTCCTTACTCCATTCGTGCGGTATCATGTCGTCAGATTTGAATTTGTGCAACGCTTTATTAAATTCATCCACTAATGAAACAGCATTTTGCAATTAAAGCCGATTGCTGCCAGCATTTCGTTATCGCTGTCATTAGAGGGTTGTGACATTATGATGTTAAATTTATTTCCGCTTTCCATTCGAGGCGACCTCGCTCTCTCTCTCTCTCTGTCTCCCTCTCTCCTACCCTTCCGCATCCTTCCAGCTCACCTCAGTTGTATTTGGGCCTGCTACTACTCAACCCCAGCCCTTCTACATTGGCCTAATACTTGTTTTATTCGTCCATCGGTTCTTCGTCCGTCCCCCCCTCCACTTCCCTCGTCTATTACAGATTATTCTCGCGCTCTCTCTAAGTCGTCATGGATTTTTAAATTTTGTGCAACATCTCATTTTGGTTGTCACATTGGGCGGCATCGGCCCACAACGTTGTCGTCTTCATTAATGGCCCTTATCTGAATGAACTTTTAATGTTTGATGTCGTTTTAATGAACTCGTTGCATTTTTTATCCCCTCTCTGCTCTCTTCCTTTCATTTTGACTATGTCGTTGTGACGCTATTTTAACAATTTAGTCGTGGTGAGACTAAAAGAATGGCAAATGCATCATGGGACACACACCTCCTCCACTTCCCCCCCTCCACCCTTCACATGTATATACCGTCCCTCTCTAAGCCCTCTTCGGTGGCTCAGAGATATAGCATGCATGATTCATGAGTTCATGGTTACTGATTCGATCCTGGTCGAGGTTGCTGTTGTTTGTTGGTGTTTTAGGGCCCTTCAACTACAAAGGTCATTAGAGTCCCGTCCACTGTGTAGAGACTGCACAGACACTACACTAATGCGACGATTTTTGGGTATTAGCAGTACCCAGTTTTCCCAAGCGGCCACCCATGTCAGTACTAGCTGGAGTTGCGCTGCGTAACTTCAGTGATCAGACGAGAACTGGTGTGTTCAACGCAATTCACCGCTCCCTGTGGTCGAGGTAGTGACGTGTTTTTTTTCGGATAAGAGAGATGAGAGCGGAAGAGAGAATGCCCCAAAAGCGACTTCCGTCCCAATTTGGAATTATTGCCTTAACTCACCGTGGAGATGTGGGCGATGTCACCTTCACCAGCTGAGTTGCGTTGGACACAACCAGTTCTCGTCTGATCACTGAAGTTAAGCACCGCAACCCCAGCAAGTACTAGCATGGATGACCGCTTGGGAACACTGGATAGTGCTAATAGCCAAAATTATCGTAACAGCGTAGTGTCTGTGCAGACTCTGAATTAGAACTATGCAGTGGACGGGGCTCTAATGACCATTGTAGTTGAAGGGCCCTAATATACTAACGAAACAAGTTACGTTGGACACACCAGTTCTCGTGAGATCACTGAAGTTAAGTAACGCAAACCCACGTTAGTACCAACATGGGTGGTTGGTAGAGAACGTTGGGTGCTGCAAATGTCCCCCTCCTACATCCCCTACACCTACTTCCTCCTCCCCCGCGAGCAGCCTCCTAAGGGTTCGGTCTGTAATGGCTGCTTGGCCTACTCCCCAACCTGTTAGTGTACCATAGACATAAACATAGAACCTTCATACCTGGGCCCTGTCGTAGGCGGAACAAGGTTGTGGTGATGATTTGGAGGGATGATAAACGTCGAATTGTGATTGCCCACTATCTGTTGACGTCAGCCCTTGGGCGGTGGCTTCATCAGTGTATGTTTTTTTGTTGTTGTTGCAATATTTACCCTGCGGTCAGTCATTAGTGATGTTACCTGTAGGGTTGTCCATTAATTGGTCGCTGCAGGACGTGATGCTGCGTGGAAAATGAAATCGTTTTTTTGGCCTTGTTCTTGTACTTTTGAGAATTGAGTCATCGATTATTTTTAAGATGGGAACGGTGCAGTCCTCTCATTATTATCTCTTCCTTCGCAATCTTGTCCTGGCCCCCCTCCCCTTCTTCTCCAACTCCACTTTACTGAACTCTAACTCGAATTATGTTACCCGCTACAATCTTCTTGCAATTTCCGGGATAGTGTTTCTTCATCTGATGGCCACTTTGGAGATGGTGGAGAATTTCAGGAAATCTTCTTGCTGTCCATGTGTTTCTGAAGGAAGAGGCAGAGAGAGTGGAAATTACTACTGTAGCATGAGGGAGGAGTGGAATCCCCCTTTTCCCTTTCTCCTATCTGTTAGGGACGGAAATTGGGGAAAATTATACCTGACCGTCCATTTTTACCTTAAATGATTATTATTGGACGTTAGTTTAAGTCCAATCATAAGTAGTAGTAATTTGACACACCTCTTGATAAATCCCTCATTTCACTGACCTGACTTTTTTCTGTACGTTGGAATGGCCTGGGATGACTGACTTTCTCCATCATCCCCACCTGCCCCTCCCTTGGCCCTCCTCTGTCTTCTTCCATTTCATAAGTGCATTGTGGTCGCCAGCTTTTACCTTATTGTTTATCCCAAGAGAAATGAAAATTGTGGACAAATGGATTTTTTTGTGGAGGATTATTTCTGGATCTTAAATTTCAAGCGTCTTAAATTGTTATTAATAATGTTATTTGTGTAAGGCGATGTCTCCTCTTTGGTACCCAAGTCCCTTCTCTCTCCTACCCCGCTTTCTCTTGCCCCTATGTGGTATACGTACCTTACAGGTGTAGGCGATAAGATGGCAAGTTGATTGATCAGAAAGGCGCTCATTTGTCACCGGCCGTAACTGTGTATCCTTCAATTTGACATTGAAGGACAGCAGGTCGGCACAGCTGGGAATTGAACCCAGTCCACCTAGACCGAATCAGGCAGTTGTCTGAATCCAAATCCTTCATTAAATGGCTTTAAACGGAACCCAAAGAAATTGTTAAATTATGAATACTGTCTTTGTGTTAATATATGCCGAATTTCTAGTAAGAAGTACTTCCGTTTAACCTCCGACCTGGGCCGACGAGAAGGAGGGTGACGGGATAAAATTCCCCTGTCTCGGGATCTACATTTGCCTAGAAATTATCCTACAATGTGTTTGTTTTTAATGCTCTAATTAACCGTAGGACGTGCTGAAGATTAGTCCCAACCAAAGTAATAAATTGTCCGAACGTTATTTGAGCCCGTGGAAATTGTCCTTTGGGGCTTGGCGACGTGTCTCTGTGCCCTCAGGGCCTGCTCTAAGGGGGGGGGCAATCCGGGCATTTGTCCGGGGTGCCATTTTGGCCGTAAGGGTGAGAACAGCACGCGAACAGACAGCGCTGCTTCAAAGGGTGGCAATTTGTCCTTTTGTCCGGGGCGGCATAAGTGCTAGAGCAAGCGCTGGTGCCCTCTCCCCACTATACCTCTTTTCCTTCTCTAGTTTCGTACATGGGACCCGTTGAGTATCAGTCTTTCTTTGGAGCAGTATGTGTTCACTTGTTTTTCGTCCATTTATCTCCCATTCAATTTGACCCGCTTCTGCTCTTGCGCAGGACAGTAGTCTATTTTGATAAATCAAGAACTAAGGCCCTAGGTGCAGGAGGAGTTCGTGGCAGCAGACTCTTGCCTCAGCTTGAGTTGATTTTATTTCTTAAATTCGCATTTTGATGACTTTTCTCGATTTTTTTTTATTTTACTTTATAATGAAATGTCAATGACGGAGGTATGTGAAAGTCAAAAACGGCGAATATGCACACCCCCTGAGACGTCCCAAATCATGTATATGCTAACAAGTAGTGGGGGGATACGCACCGGAAAACGTAGATGAACCGGAAGAGAGTAAATGAAGTTTTGAGGATGCAAGGAAATGTTAGGTTGAATTTTGGGTCTTGGACGACCTCGGAGGGAATCATGTAGAAGGACTTCAAAGACTTGTTAATTTCGTGATAAGCGTGTAAAATGAATCCCCCTTTGGTCCCAGAGCCTGTGAAGGAGGGGGGTTTTCCTATAGTGGAGCAGGGGGCTTGTGCACCGAAGTGGAATGATATGGGATAGAAATGTTTATTTGAAAGCATTTTTTTTTTTTTGAAATTGAGAAGTGTTAATGGTGTTCATGGTTCATGTTTTGGTGCTAGAAATTGTGAATTTAAATTGGGGAGGGGGAGACCGGTCCTCGTGGTATTGAACCTGTTGATTGGAGATTATATAAGATGATCTTTTGGAGGGGAGAGGTACGACTGCCCTCTTGGTATCATGAAGCAGGAATTTTAATATTGATAGATATGGGTAGGATTGAGTGTTGTTCAGGGATCTCTCGAAAGGGTGTGTGGGTCGTTTAACGTCGTGTTACCCTCATCCTTATTTCCATCTGGTTCCTTTTTTTTTAGTTTTTTGAGAGCTAATTTTACTACCGACTTAATATCAAATGGCGATATGAGCATGGCCTTAAAAGGTTACCCCTGGTTCACTCTTTTTATTAATACGGGGAGTGAGACTTGAAAGTTCACCCATTGCCTAAAATGCACCCATACGTTTCTTGTAAGGAGATTTAGATTTGGAAAAAAATAACAAACAGTTGTCTCCTTTTACCCTGCCGAGTGGTGTGCTTGCGGTCGTGCTGTGGTTACGCTGAGGTGGTCCAAGACTGACCCCCAGTCAGGCAATGTGTGCAAATAAGAGTTGATGTGGGTCTCCTCCTCAGAAGGTGGAGTCCATTTATTGATGCGTGTCTCATTTGATAGTCTGCATAATCGTAGTGATTGAATGAGACCCCCATGACCTCTACGCACTCTTGGCCCCGCACCCTTGGTGTGCTGATTATGGAGGTTCTCTGCCTTTTAGTCCCAATCTGGTTCTCGTCCACCCCACACAGTACTCTGCCCTGTCGTATATCCTACTCTCACGTTAGAGCTTTAATCGGCGCGTACCCCATCTCTCCTGCCTGTAACGTACATGTCCGAGATGGACCTAACCAGTTCTATCTTCTTCTCTCTTTTGAGGACATCCCCTTATGGGTCGTACAAAGGCAGGTGGCATGCCACAGTTTTCCGCCATCGCTAGAGTTGCCGAAAATGTGACCTCTCCTAATTAATACCTGCCTGTATCATTTTCTAATTGTTGTGATTCTTGACCTTAAGATGAGTTGCTCTGCCAGTTTTGGTGATAGGTCGATGTTAAGTTAGGTGACCTAAACACTCCAGGGAGCACTACGTCGTCCGACAAAACTTTCAATGTGGAATTCGGTTGACCATTTGACCCTCGACAACTGGTCCTCGATGTTACCACTTGATTAATTCCTCTAGAAATGATTTGCATTTCCACTGGCTTCGATGAGATTAACGCTGGTTGGGATGTGTTTGTGCTAAGATTTTGAAAAATGAAGGACGAGAATGGAGTCATCCATTCCCCACACCCCTTCCCTTCATAAACAGAGGTACATTCTAGGCGGGACGTGGCCCTCGCATTCGCCTTAATGATTTGTAACTTGGTGTTCTCTCTCTGTAGAGAGGAACAACTTCTCGACTCATTTCACCTTTCCATTTATACAGTGTTATCTCAATAAATGGGTGGTACTTCATCTTCATCATTAATGGGATGGTGGGACTCAGGCCCCCCCCCTCCTCTCCCCCGCTTAGTGTACTCTACTTTAACTTCCGTCCCGTGTCATTTGTTCCTGTAGGCATTTCGGATAGATATCTACTACTAATCCATTCTTGTAACGCTAGTCACACATTTGGAGACTGATTGCTCCACTAGCTGAGGGTTGGACCTTCTTACTCTTCTCCCTCTTTCCTTCACCCAAAACCTCCTTTCCCCTCGATGCTGAGTCCCTCCCGTCGTCCTGCAGTTCTCAACAAAGGCCCGTGTTTTCTGGTCCGAAAATAACAATCTACATGTAGTAGTTATTGATGGGAACGCATGCGCTGATATATCATCTGTATAGATAACCAACCCCTCCCCCTCCCCCATTCCCCTTTTTTTGGCAATATAGTGCGCGGAACTGAAAGATCGAAGGTGGGTTGTCGTCTTCCCCACCCTTCCCCCCCTCCTTTCTTCATTTGGGGACGACAGGAGACATGAACTGCTTGGTTGCTTGCCTACTGCTGCTAGTACACACATCTTATAGGGTGGTTATAATAGTGTGTCATCATCCATTTTCCGAGACCCGTGTTGTTCGCTTCAGTAGTCCGAAAATAAGTTTTCCTTTCACGTTGTCATGCAATTTCCTCTTACATAGCTTTTTTTGGGGGGGGACAAAAATGGCGATGAGGATGATGGTGATAAAGGTGGGCCACATGTTCACAGAGATGTGCACCCGTGTCGAGAGTGCACGTGTTATATTCATGGTGTGAATGGTTCATTTACTACTCGTATGGAGGATGTTACACGTACGTTTTGTCTACGTATGTATAAATATATAAACAGACATACATATATATATATCTTCTTCCTCGTTGCAGCGCCCTCTTCTTCCGGTATGCAGGGTTTTTTGATAGTCTGAAGATGGAAGAAGTGGCATATTGTACGCATTACTAGTTTATCACTTATCCTCCTACTTGATTCTGCTCTTGGAAGAAATTGTTAGAGTTATGGGGGTGTAAGCATCCCGATATTTTGGATAGGGAGAGAGAAGGACGAGGGAAGAGGTGGTTTCGCCCTTTTTGGAAGTTTGCGACAGGAAATTAAAAAAATGTAAATTTACGGAGATAATCGTTATCCAATTTTGGAAGGAAATTGAAAAGTGTTTGTGAATAAGAGGTGAACAAATAAGTGTCATTCTCGTTCCCGATTGTAGTCAGACGTCCCGAACGATTTTTTTTTTATTCTGAAAAATAACTTAAGATGGGTAACATGGGCGCTCTCTGTCTTCCTTCCCAATTTCTTTACGCTTCCTAGAATTGAGGTGGAAAATGGAATACCCAGCCCTGGTTGTTCCTTCCAAATCTTCAGTCTACTTGATTTTGGTTTGTTGGCGTTTTAGGGCCCTTCAACTACAAGGTCATTAGAGCCCCGTCCACAGCGTAGTTCCAATGTAGAGACTGCCCAAACACTACACAAATGCGACGATTTTTTGGCCTATACTAGCAGTACCCAGTTTTCCCAAGTGGTCACCCCTGATAGTACTAGATGGGGTTGCGTTGATTAACTTCAGTGATCAGACGAGAACTGGTGTGTCCAACGCAATAAGGCGCTCTCTACACTTTGGGATGCGAGGCTCTCACATGTGTAGCACTGTCAGTTTCTGTCCGGGTTTTTAATGTTGTCCCAAGAAATATAGGCCCTTTCACTAAGTGGACGATAAAAATGACACTAATAACTGTGTTGAATGTCCATTTTGTTGTTGTTTGTTGGTGTTTTAGGGCCCTTCAACTACAAGCTCATTAGAGCCCCGTCCACTGTGTAGTTCTAATGCAGAATCTGCACAGACACTACACTAATGTGACGATTTTTGGGTATTAGCAGTACCCAGTTTTCCCAAGCGGCCACACATGTCAGTACTAGCTGGGGCTGCGTTGCTTAACTTCAGCGATCGGACGAGAACTGGTGTGTCCAACGCAATTTGCCGCTCCCAATGTCCATGAGTTCAGGGGGTGGGTTACTAGGTTTTATATCTTAGTTTGAGTCCGCTGTCCGCGGTTATTTTTAGAGGAGAGAGAAAATCCGAACTAAAAAAAACTGAATGTCCGTTTTCTTGTTGACTTCCTGTCCATGAGCACCGCAGGAGGACTCACTTATCCTTCCACTTTTGACTGGTAAATCAATGGCTGGGCAAAAATTTAATATTTTTTGTGCATCAGTTTAACAGTCAGTATGTTGTGAGTTGAGCGTCTCTCCTCCTTCAATGGTCATTTTAGCGATCCTTTCTCATATTGGACATTATAAGTGTCACTTTTCACTTCCTGTGGTCCATTTGTCCATCTCATTTCCTATCCCCACTCCCTTGTTCTCTTCTGGGAGGGGAGGGTGCGTATGACTTCCTCTCCTCTCTTCCCTCGATACGAACTTTAGTTTTACTTCTGCATTATCTGCTTTTTATTCTGGCTGTATGATTTTGGTGATGATTCTTTTGTCCTTTTCTGGACGAAATTACCAACGGCCGGTTGCACTTTGAAGATGGGGCAGCAACCCAAGTGACTTTTTTTTCGAAAGGGTGGCATTCCGCACAATGGATTGGGTCAGTTGTAGTTGCACCAGCTACAGTTCGTCATTGTCCTTCTATCTTAATATTCCCGTTCAAGGCCAGAGTGCGAATCACGCCACTGGTTGATCGTACCTAGGACCACTACCTTTACTAGGAAGTGACAACAGGAATCGGTCCTAAATATCGATTCAGGGTTCATATCCGAATTCATTATTCATGGTCCCAATCGATGGGGACCACGGATTCGGGATTCGTGGTCCCGATCGATGTTAGTACCTCTTAGGAGCCCCTCTATTTGTATCTGATAGAAATAAGCTCTCTCCGAATTTAAAGTTCCTCAGTCACTTATGCTGTTTGGTATTAGTCTGGAATTGCTACTCGTGGACAAGGAAGTGAAATGAACCCCTTTCATCTGCCGACAGACACTACAAAAGGCAACTCCTAACCCTTTTTCCCGCCTATGGCAGGGTCGGGTACCCATCTTGTTCCTTGGAATGGACAGAAGAGTTGATATGTTGGACAGTATTTTTCTGCAGCCGGTTGCAGCCAAAGCTGCAACTCCTATACTTATTGATCGTCGGTCTACTGTTCGTTGTGGAATTCCACCTACGCCAAGGGGCGAGCTGCTACACCTGGAAAGTTTGCCTCATCTACCCGTTGCATAATAGAAAGGGTTCCTCGGGACCTCGGTTTTACTTGCCATCCGAAGGAAGGCGTACTGGGGGCATCTCTCTCTCTCTCTCTCGCTCGAAAGAAGCCACCCCACCTCCGTCCTGTATCGAACCTAGAACCACTGACGCAGTTACCGAGAACTCTACTCACTGCGCCGAGAACGTGGTTACACTGACATGTAAAATGTTGTACTGAGACAGAAAATCTGTTCTGTGTGATGTATAGAAATGAATTCGTTTGATTTTAAGCAGTTTTATTTGTCCCGAGTAAATTTGCACTGATGGCGACTTTGTCGAGGATATTTTGAAGTCTTGCGATGGTTACTGTGGAGAGAAGAGGGTGTAGGCGTAATTGGGAGGAGAAAAGAGGGAACCGAAACCGATTTGGAGCAGCCTCTGTATCATTCCTTGACCTACTTCCCCCGTCCCTCTGTCGTATAATGACAGAAAATGCAAAAATCTCTTTGGACCGGTTTGGGAATTTGAGACTCATGATGCGATTAAGCGATTTCATGGGATAAGGACTTTTATTGATATGCCTTTGATCCTCTAATTTAAGTAGTCGTGAGAAACACGAACATGGTCTAGCATGTTTTTTTCCCTACTACTTATCTCTGTCCTGCTGCCCTATGATAGAAAAGCATAGGGCAGCAAAGAAAGATCTCCATGCCATCTTCATCGATTTGGAGAAGGCTTATGACAGTGTTTCACGGCAGGTAGTTTTGGAGTTATTACAAAAAAAAGGTGGTAGAAGAAAGGATAGTGCAGAGCCATAGCCAGGGTAAGGGCTTCTTGGGGAAATACTGGAGGCTTCCCATTGAAAGTTGGGGTAAACCAAGGTTCAGCACTAAGCCCATACCTTTTCACTCTGCTTATGGATTAACTGCTGACGGGAGTAGGAGAATGGGCCCCTCAGTGCATGGTATTTGCCGACGACATAGGAAAACTTAGCAACTCCAGGGAAGGGCCTAAACGATATTAGAGGAGCGGGGGAGGACTAAAGGTAAACGTGAGGAAAACAGAGTATACAGCTTTCTAGTTGGGACGGGCCGGAAAATAAAGGTGACACTCTCTGTAGGGGCGAACTGGTGAAAGGATACAAAAGGTAAATTACTTAGGATTAACGTTCCAAAGAAACGGGGAGATAGACTGAGATGTGACCCATAGAATCATTGTGGGATGGTTGAAGTGGAGACAGGCAAGTGAAGTCCTGTGTGATAGGAGGGTCCCAATCAAGTTGTAAGAAAAGTTTGACAGGGCAGTGGTTAGGCCCGCTATGCTATATGGATCAGAGTGTTGGGCAGTGAGGAAGAGCCACGTCAATAGAATGCTGCGGTATATGAGCGGGGTGTGGAGACCGAGCGGTGAATTGCGTTGGACACACCAGTTCTCGTCTGATTACTGAAGTTAAGCAGCGCAACCCCAGCTAGTACTGACATGGGTGGCCACTTGGGAACACTGGGTACTGCTAATACCCAAAAATCGTCGCATTAGTGTAGTGTCTGTGCAGTCTCTGCATATGTACTACGCTGTGGACGGGGCTCTAATGACCTTGTAGTTGAAGGGTCCTAAAACACTAACAAACAAAGGGTGTTGAGAGCTGATAGAATTAGGAATGACTGTATTAGAGGTAGCCTGGGGATGCGGGTAGTTGGAAGCACCCGAGGAAGGGGGCGACCGAAGCAGACGTGGGAGCAAGTTGCCCCGTAACGATATAGTAGTGTGTGGGGTGGACTGGGACCTGGTGGGAGATAGGCGGGAGTGGAGGGCTAGATAAAGGTATGATGATTGTCTTGATGGTACAGTACTGTAGATAGGTGTCTTGTCTCGTAGACCTTTGCACAATGCATCAATGCATCATTTTTGTGAATGCCCCACAAATAAATCTAGAATCGATATCTAAATCGAGGTCGCAGCATGCATATTGCACGTTAGGACCAAAACAAGCAAAAGCAACTCCTAACCCTTTTCCCGCCTATGGCAGGGTCGGGTACCCATTTGACCCACTGAATGGACACAGGGTGATATATTGGACATAGTTTTTTCTGCAGCCGGTTGCCGACCAAAGCTGCACCCCTACGCTTATTTATCGTCTGTCTAGTGTTCGTTGGGGAATGCTACCGACGCCAAGGGGCGAGCTCCTACACCTGGAAATTTTGCCTCATCTACCCGTTGCTTAGTAGAGAGGGTTCTTTTACGTGCAAGCGCCATCGTACACCCACACGGGACCTCGGTTTTACTTCTCATCCGAAAGAAGGCACACTCGCGGCTTCTCTCTCGCCCAAAAGAAGCCGACCCACCTCGGTCCAGTATCGAACCTAGAACTACTGGCGTAGTTGCCGAGTGAGCTAACCACGTATAATAAAGTACATCGCAATGGGCATGTGTTCGCCCCTCCTCCTTCTCCTCCTGCGTCTTTCTTGCCAACTGCCGAAATACCAAAGCACGAGCACATTTTCATGGAGCACCTTTTCGATGGATATGATGTTGTTGGTAAAGGTGTGTCTACTACTACCAGACTTTTTATCCCCTTAACAGTACTCCCCTTTGCCCCTTTAGACATTTTGGTAAGTTTAATGTCCACTTATGAACAGCACACAACTCTTTGATTAAATTTGGTATGCATATTAGACTCTCTCTCTCTCTATCTGTCTCCCCCCTCTCTCTTCCTCTCGCTCCCTCTCTTTGTCTTTGCTGAAAAGGGACAGCAGAGAAAAGCTGCTACTCTTTACATTTCCAGAATTGAACCCTGGTTTCTGAGAAAGATTCGCTGATGTACATGAAATTTTAATCTGGTTTTATTCTTGACGTATGTAAAAATCCTTTTAGAGTTATTGATTTGTGCCTAAGGGAAACACAGGGTTGGCTTTGAAAGGAATTTGATCACAAAAGCGTTTGTTTTTCTTTGTGTCTCCAAAACTGTAGAGCACCAGGGCTTAAAACGAGTACCTCAGTTTCGGTGACTTGCAAATAGAAGCTCTTTTTTTTATGTCTCGTCCACGTAGAAATGAAGAAAAAAATAGTCCATCTTTGTAACTGACCATTTCTTCTTGATTTTGTAGATGGTGTAGTGTCCTACTCGATGCCTCAAGGAGAGCGGCGTGGAGCTGAAATCGACCTCTTCGATATGACCTATGACGGCACTGAAGTAGAGAATTATTTACGTGGAGGTTTGGGCCAGTTGGTTGACGGTCAAATAGGAGTCTATAATTTTCGTCTGGATGCAAACGGGTTTGGTAAAGGTAAGAGTGGGCCTTCCTGTTTTTCTCTCGTTTTTGACCCAGATCAGGGGAACGGCTGCATTGCTTTGGACACATCAGTTTTCGTCTGATCACTGAAGTTAAGCAATGCAACCCAAGTTAGTACTAACATTGGTGGCCGCTTGGGGAAAAACTGCGTACTGCTAATACCCAAAAATCGTCGCAACGACTTGGTGTCTGTGCATACTCTGTGCAATGGATGGGGCTCTAATGACCACTGTATTTGAAGGGCCCCTAAAACACCAACAAATCAATCAAAAATTTGACGGGGTGTGTGTTTGTTGAGCTTTAGTACATGGAATATTAATTTTTAAGTATTTTTCTTCTATAGGTTACGAATGGGTTGGCTGGAAGAACGACACTGGTCACTTGAGGCCCTTGGAATTAACTTTCGAGTTTGACCAAGTGCGGAATTTTACAGCAGCCTATTTTTATGCCAATAACATGTACACGAAGGATGTACAAGTGTTTTCTGGCGCCAGAATTCTGTTCAGCATGGGGGGTCAGTTTTTTAATGGCGAGCCCATTATGTTTTCGTATATGCCGGACCCTTTGATGGATTCTGCTCACAATGTGACGATTCGTCTCAATGGCCGAGTGGGAAGGTTTGTCAAGTTCCAATTTAACTTTGCCACCAAATGGATGATGATAAGCGAAGTGTATTTCGATTCTGGTAAGTTGGCTCAGATTGCAATGTGGTGCAAGTCTTGATATCACTCCCACCTCCTCTTCCCTCTCTCCTCACTCTTCTCTCCCTCCTCACTCTTCTCTCTCTCCTCACTCTTCTCTCTCTCCTCTTTCTACTCTTTTCTCTCCTCTCTTTTCTCTTCTCTCCTCTCTCTCTGCTCTCTTTTCTCTCTTCTCTCCTCTTTTCTCTCTCCTCTCTCTTCTCTCCTATCTCTTCTCTCCTCTCTCTCCTTTCTCTTCTCTCCTCTCTCTTTTCTCTCCTCTCTCTTTTCTCTCTCTCCTCTCTCTCTTTCTCTCTTCTCTCCTCTCTCTTCTCTCCTCTCTCTTCTCTCCTCTCGCTCTTCTCTCCTCTCTCTCCTCTTTCTTCTCGCCTCTCTTTTCTCTCTCCTCTCTCTCTTTTTTCTCTTTTCTCTCTTCTCTCCTTTCTCTCTCCTCTCTCTCTCTCTTCTGTCTCTCTCTTTTCTCTCTCTTCTTTCCTCTCTCTTCTCTCTTTCTCTCTCTTCTTTCCTCTCTCTTCTCTCTTTCTCTCCTTTCCTCTCTCTTCTCTTCACTCTTCTCTCTCTCAGACATTTTGTTTCGTTTTTCATAACCCGGAGTTTTTCAATTTCAGTTCCTGCAGTTGGGAATTTTACTGAAGAAACGGAGTCCATTCCCTACATCCCGTCACCTTCTGATGCAGGAAGTGGACTGTATACACCTGGATCGAAGGATGACCAAGGAGGTGAGCGTTTTAATAACCATTGTTGAGTGTGATTCGTACGTATGTGTCTTTCTGTACCGCCCTCTTACCCTGATGGAATTCTGACAACGAGCCATGTTTACACCCGGGTCTTGGTTTTCTCTGTGACGCAGTGAGCACGGCCTTCAGTGACGACGCATTGTCTAAGCAATACATTGGATTGATCATCGGTGTCCTAGCTGCTGTAATTCTACTCCTGGTCCTTATCATTTTCGTGATAATCATGAGAAACCGGCGGCGAAAGCAAAATAATAACCACACTGTACTGAAACCTGTTGAGAAGAGAGTGACCATTAATATGAAGGTAGATGATCACATTTAACAAGTTTTTATCGTCATCCTTTTTTTCCACTTCCTCCTCCTCCTTCTCCTGAAGCTTCCTGTTCCCCCTTCTATCCTCCTCCTCTCCCTCTCTAATAAGAGACACGATATATGTCCGTGTCTCTTTGAAATTGATGGTCATTTGTTCCGTATGTTGCCGTTGTGCTGTCACTAGTGTTAGTCATCCGCGCATAATGTCCATTTAGCTGTCCGACGCCGTTTGCTATTCATCCTTTATTTCAAAAAAGAATTTTTTAAGTTGTCATATTTCATCGTTTGATATTGGCATTTCTGTTATTAGCTTGATTATGCTTTCAGCATCAGGTCATCGTCACCCATGTACATGGTCGTCTGACGTCTACATGTGTAATATCTGTTATTGTCAGTTTCGTTCCCAGAAAACTTCATAGTGAAGAGCATGGTATCGAAGTCTTTGTTCTGGAGATTCATCCATCGTCGTGATGATCCTGACACTCAGAGAATTTATGAAATGTACTTCCGGTATTGTACACACACACACATAGACAAGTGCTAGATGCATTTCTAAGGTGGTAACCAATTTTTCGACATAACTTAAGGTGCTGCTAACACGATTATCTACTCATCAGTGATTAGTCCCATAATGGGTGGGAGCGGCTTACTACGTTGGACACACCAGTTCTCGTCTGATCACTGAAGTTTAGCAACGCAACCCCAGCTAGTACTAACATTTATGGCCGCTTGGGAAAACTGGGTACTGCTAATACCGAAAAATCGTCGCATTAGTGTAGTGTCTGTGCAGTCTCTGCACCACAGCTACGCAGTGGACGGGGCTCTAATGACCTCGTTGTTGATCTACTTGCTTCTTGAGGAATTTCATTATTTTGATTAACGCGTTGGTTTTCCTGCATTCCCATATTTCACTTCGGGATAATTGGAGGTATGTCCTGTTGTTGTTGTTTGTTGGTTTTTAGGGCCCTTCAACTACAAAGGTCATTAGAGTCCCGTGCACAGCATAGTTCTTATGCAGAGACTGCACAGACACTACTCTAATGCGACGATTTTTGGGTATTAGCAAGTACCCAGTTTTCCCAAGCGGCCACCCATATCAGTGCTAGCTGGGGTTGCACTGGTTAACTTCTGGGATCAGACGAGAAGTGGTGTGTCCAACGCAATTCGCCGATCCCGAGGTATGTCCTGTCTGCGGAAGAAATGGATACTGTAGTTGTCGGGACGATCACCCTTGCACTGAGTACATACTGTATGTAGAGAGAGAGGTAGCTCTACTCGTTGAAAGATGGAATGAAATAAGGGGGTATTTTGCAAAGCGCTGCCTAAATTTTTAGTTAGCTAGCTTCACGTTGACCCTAATCCAAGTTCATCTTCTTCGTCTTGGCCTATCTTATTTTAAGGAAGTCTTTTGACCCATTTAGTATTTCTTAGTGTTGCTGTGTAACGCATAGCCTCATAATCTGCAGTCTGGTGAGATTTTAGAGACCATAAGGTGTTAAGCAACGGTAACTGGATTAAATTAGGTGTCATTATATAATAAATGGCGTTAATGAAGAGATTACAACGCGCTACTTGTTCATATCCATTTTTTTGTTACACTTCCGTTGTTCTTCCCCCCTCCCCCTTTTCTCTCTCCTTACACTGTTCAAGTTCACCGACTGCCATTCTTCTTTCCCCTTGCCTAACACCTACCTACCTATTTTGGTGTTAAATATGCTTCCGTCTTCCTTGTTGAGATGATAAAGATGATCCCTGTAGGGTTTATAGGAGAGGCATCGTTGGTAATTTTCAATGTTTTATGGCAGATAATAAAAATCAAATTTTAAGATATCAAGACGCGTCAGTTATAAAGTATTTCATGCGTGTGTAAGAGATAGAGGTAGGTGGGTCCACATCGTTGTATCGTCGTTGTCGTTACTGTCACCTGAAGATGGGTGTCACTGTTTTAATTACTACTTTGCGCGTAGTAAAGTAGTGATGTCAATACTTGCAGATTAAGAATGGGTCCCCTTCAACCCCTTTCCTCCTTCCATTACCCTTTCACCCGGTAGAAAAGATGTTTAACCGCGGATACATACCGTAACTCATATTTAGAAGTAAAGATGAGCACTCTGCAGTTTTTCGTAGGTTTCATACACGTGCGCACGTCGTCACCTCGGTTCCTTTCCATTCTAATTGGCTACACTGCTAGCAGCCCTGTTAGGTCAATTTGGCAGTGGAGAGACTAGCTGTCGTTCCTAAATATGATGCCAAAAACCCCTAAAATCTTTTGTCGTCGTCGTCCCCCCCCCCTACAAAACTTGCAATGGTGGCCTTTTCACCTTATCCTCTCCAAGAGCATTCCATTGCAGAAAGGGAGCGGCGAGTTGCGTTGGACACACCAGTTCTCTTCTGATCACTGAAGTTAAGCAACGCAAGTCCAGTTAGTACTGACATGGGTGGTCGCTCGGGAAAGCTGGGTACTGCTAATAACCAATAATCGTCACATTAGTGTAGTGTCTGTGCATAAGAACTATGCTGTTGACGGGTCTCTAATGACCTTGTAGTTGACTGGACCTTAAACACCAACAAACAAACAAATCCATTGCTGAATGGTCCTTGGGAAAAACTAATTCTAATTGAATACATTGCAAGCAGCCCTGATAGGCCAAATTGGCAGTGGAGAGTATGACTCATTCCTAATTTATAACCCATTGAACCCCCGCGCCCCTAAGGAACCTGAGACATAGCATCTATTCTGTGAAATATTGCATACCTGGTATAATGGCACCTTCTTGCAGAAACTCTGTTGGCCTATTCTCACTGAGAGAATGCCATTGCCGAATTACTCTTGGTAGAAAAAAACAGTAATACGAATCTGTTCGGGCCCCGACCTCCTTCAGTTTGAAAGG
>JAAFCE010009109.1:25542137-25558844 GCA_013389805.1 Trigoniulus corallinus
AGAGAGGAGAGGGAAGAGAAAGAGGGGACAGAGGGAAGACAAAGAGAGAAGGGAGAAAGAGAGAGAAGGGAAAGAGGGATTGGATTAGAACCAAACTGGTTGGGGAACTGCCAATGAACCACAACGGGCCAAGCCGAAAAGAGAAAGAGATGGGAGAGAGAGAGAGAGTGAGAAGGGGGAGACAGAAGAGAGAGGGAAGACAGGAAAAATACGAGATGAGAGAGAGAGAGAGAGAAAGAAGAAAGAGGGGCTGGAGAGGGTGGGAAGAAGGGGGCGAGGTAAGATACAGAATAAAGAGAGAAGGAGAGAAAGATGAGAGAGGAAACGACCGCAGTGAACACCAGGGGCGCTGTCAACCTAGACTAATTATGATTTCCCACAACTACACATAAATTAATTTTAATTTCTCAGAGTAAAATTACTGAGAAATTTGCGTTTAATTTTTATGAAGAAATATTCACATTATTCAACACATGTTCTAGAAGGAGTTACTGGCAGGAGAGCCATTGCGACAACAGCATACGTCATTCCTACCACGGGTCTTTCTCTCTTCCTTTTTTTTTAATTCATGCAAATATTAAAACTTCACCAGCGCTGCTTTTTAAACGGAAATTTATGACGATGATAAATGACTGAATTGATTACGTAATGCGAATTGAGAAGCGTCACCATTTAACCCTGGCGCCATTTGGTGGTGCTATCAGGACGAATAAATTCATTTTAAAAGTTTTACATTTAAAAAACGACACTGTATATCAAGAAGCTGCTTAAAACAGGGAGGAGACAACTAAGGATGTGTGTGTGTGTGGATGTAGGGATGGGGGTAAGGGTATGGGTAAGGGGTTGTGTGTGTGTGTGACAAAAACTGGACGACAAAAGCAACTAAATGAATGACTAGTGAATAAAACACTACCAGAGAGCAAGGGTGGGACACTATCAACTTATCCTCTTCTCCCAATTTCGTTAAAATAAATCAATTCTCACTAAGCGCCTGGGACAAATTTAGAGGGAGGGGGAAAGGGGAGGCAGATATTAATCTTGACACATTCCACCCACGACATTTGGGGCAACAACAACAACAGCAGCAGTAGTAGCAGCAGCAAAAAAAAAACACTAACAACAATCTCTTTTCAAGAATGGGGTCATTTTTATAGGAGATCGATATCCTCACATTCCCAAATGATTAAAAGTGGGGGTGAGAGAGAGAGGGGGGAGGAAGACTATATAAAGCTGGGAGTGTCAAGAAGAGGAGGAGAGAGAGGTTAAGGGAGAAGTGTCCGAAGGCTTAATTACTAGACAGTTTGATGCATCAATTTCAAAAACTAAATAACAACAGTATCGTTCAGGGAGGTCAAACAGTCTGGTCAGAATAAAGTGTTGGGAAGCAGGAACTATGACATTCTTCCTCATTTCGGACATTAAATTTCACCCTTTACTCCATCCTTCCACCAGTTCATACAAACTCGAGGGAGCTACCCTGGTAACCTTTTTATTACAAAAAAACCCCCCGAGATATTAATCATATATTGACTCCAGTCAAGAAATCAAAGTCACGCTCCGTTAATCAAATATGAAGTCATTTTCCCCACAAACTCCCCCACACAAAAATATCACGGGCTAGTTTCACCCAGTTAAAAAACCCCAGTCGCATTTTCGTCTTCAGACAACAACAGTAGGGACAATGTCCACCTTGCATGTGAACAGCCCCCGTCTCAGTAGCTGGAATCAGTTATGGCCCAGGCTAATGACGGCTTGTTAAGCGGAAACAAAAGTACGTCATCCGTTCGTCCCGAATCGGAATCAGAGCCGGACGCCTGTGTGTGGGTGTGCACAATGTTACTTGAACTTAAATCCGCGTTTTCGACATGTACACCAACAAAATCCTGAGGTGCATGAGCTCGCCCTTTGTTCTGGGACAGTGTAGAAAAACAGTAAGTATATGATGTGAGGAAATTTCAAGACTGAGTGGACCACAGTATGTGCAGGCAGTGCACAGAGTAGACAAGAGGAGGAAATACCTCAACTGAATCATCCCAGAAATTCCTCCCCGTAGGACACAGTAAACTGCTCTGGAGGTGGGGAGCCAGAGGGGGCCAGAAGAGAGGAACGATTAGAAAACCTCGTGAGAAATTCATCACTATTATCTTATTTGAAAAAAAGCCATAATTATCATGAAGAGGTAAATGGTCCGAGGTCATAAACAAGCCGATCGGTGACCCCACGCATTTAACTTCTGGTCCCCACGCACTTAATATTTCATCATCATCATCGTCATGGGTCTTATTACGATGACCCATCATCATAAACTCACGGTCATAAAAACCAGCAGAGGCTAAAAATGCGTAGTAAATAACCTGTCCAATATTAAGGAAGGGGGGAGACACGTCGCCCTTCTCTCCATCATTCATCTTCCTCCTATCCTCTTTCCTCTCTCTGGCTACCCACAACACTTTGCTTAGCTTTCTTTCAATGCGCTGCATAACACTACTGCAATAAATTGTGTGGAATCGAACCCTTCGCTTTGAAATAAGCGCGCGCGCATGCTCAGACAGACAAACTAAACCGGGTCTGAGAGAAGGAAGCAATCTCGTAACTCACCTTAGGGTGTATTATTAGCAAGTAGATACTAGTCACCTTTTTGAGGGGTAGGGCGGCGTCCCCCACAGATAACCTAGGCACCATTCCTGCGGATTCCAGACGCCTGACTGGGGTGCCCTCAGTCAGAGCAGGTTCAGCGGACCCGCAGACTCGAATCTGCCACAGGCGGGATAAGGTTGTTTGTTTGTTGGTGTTTTAGGGCCGATCAACTACAACGTCATTAGAGCCCCGTCCACTGTGTAGTTCTGATGCAGAAACCGTACATACTAGCGGTACCCAGTTTTCCCAAGCGGCCACCCACGTCAGTACTAGCTGGGGTTGCGCTGCTTAACTTCAGTGATCAGACGAGAACTGGTGTGTCCAACGCAATTCGCCGCTCCCGGCGGGATAAGGGTATGATGATGAGGATGATACAAGTGACCTTTTACTCTAAGTTGAGTCAGTCCTTAAAGGACCTTCTAATACTCTCGGGAAGTAATGAGAGGAGGCAAAGATGCCCACAGACGTCGCGCAACCAAGCGTTGAAGAAAGAGAAGAAGGGGCAGGAGAAGGAGGAGGGCGATGATGGGGCCCAGAATTAAAAATAAGACAGATACCTTGCCAGCCAGTAATGGGCACGAGCACACACGCATCATCTATATTGAATGAATCCAAAGCGACACGTCAGGGACTCCTGACCACGGGTCGCCATCCCATGAGACACCACGCCCACTAATGTCACGTTGCGACACGCATTCATTAAACCATAACGCCATTACAAGAAGTCATTACTATCGTCAGAAGGGGGGAGGGGAGACGGAACTGGGACAGTTAGCCAGAAATAGGAGTGGAAAGCGACCATCACAGCAAGAGGGGCCTGAAGCAGAGAATCAGCGGGTCCTAGAAGTGGTTAGAAGGGCAATTTGTTTCAGAAACACAACCCCTAAGGAGAAGATAATTACGGTAGCCATCGTGTAACCTAAACAAAGCCCCCAACAACAACATCCCGAATTATCATTTACATACTGATAAATTATGCACCGTTCAACGTCGTAACGCATGGCGCCCTCTACATGTATTATTAATAACTCGAAAATAATGAGCAACAGTAATATCACACTACAGGAACTTTGGTGGATGAATGATGATGAGGTATCTCATCAAGGGGGAGAGGAAGAGGGAGCGGAGGGGGGCCTCCATTCATCAACTCTACCATTACAAGGAGGCCCCGTATGGAGTTGAACTTAGCACCACCCACGTATGACCTATCGTCTAAAAGCCCAAAAGTCGATCTATAATCTATACATGAGTTTACGACAAAGAAAGGTCTGAGGATGGGCGAGGGGGACGGGACGAAAGGACAGTATTGAGAAAGAGAGGGCGGGCATAATAAGTGGGAGACAGCACCGAGGGAGAGGGTATGGGGGGGCTCGAAGCAGAGAGAAGAAAACTATGTTATCAACAAGACGACGACCAAAAAATCGACACGAACCAAACAGCAGAGGCGCATATGGAGTTTTATCAATATCAACGCAGTCATAACTAACCGCACATATGGTTGGCATCCTCCATCTCGTCCCGGGACTATTCTGCCCTCCTTCCTCCTTGTTATCAAAGAATTTAATTCCCTCCGTTGCCGACACACGCACGCACACACCCAGGCCAAGAAGTCATTCAACGGTATCAATATCTCAATACCAAAAAAAAAAAGGGGGGGGGAACAAAATTACATCTGGTCAGCGACATATTATTCCCCTCCAAATAGGGAGGCTAACGTTGACCTCCGCCACTTGGGTGGCTCATGGGTGCACTGATCAAAGATGTGCCTACCTGGCTCCCGATGGAAAAAATTCCCAGACGGTTAGGTCTTTCTCGATAATAAGGTGAACTATGGGCAAAAAATTAGGAGTGTGCAACATTTCATCCAACTTGGGATACTTCATCTGTCCAAAAGAAGCCAGCTGCCTCGGTCGGGATCGAACTTACGACCATGAGCTCATGAGGCCCGGAAGCCCGTACTACTAAGACACTGAGGCTGCATATCTTTAGTAAAACGCATACAAGAATCACGGACGCGAACGGCCCAGGACAATTTCCGAATCTACAATGCAGACTACGTCATAAGCATTTATATTTGATGTGTGCATTTTGACAAAATGACATTTATGGGACTGGGGTGCGTGAGGAAAGAGGTAGAGACAAACAAAAAAAAACAAGACTGGGACAAGATGGGAACATGAGGAATCCTGGTCGCCGTGATGATAGACAAGGGATGCAAATTCAGCGATGAAGTTTCCTTTTCAAAAACTCGTGTCCCGTTTAATTGACGCTGTCATCGTTTACATAAGAAATTCAAACATTAAATATGACACTCGCACACTAAGCACCCCCAAGTGGGCCTACACCGTCCCATCTTTATTCAGCCACATCCTCACGCAGTAGCATAACGACGAACCCATTTTTTTGTTTTTGGAAATATGTGATTGCTTCTCAACACATCAATGAAAATTGAAACAGATCTGCAAATGGGACAACAAGGGGGAATTATAAAAGTAAACAGAAAGTCGACCTCCTCTCCTTTGAAACTTCCAAAATAAGCATCCCGAGCCGGAAACCACCACTATCGTCATCTTTAGACAAGTATCAACGCCATCTAAGTTCCCTTGTCAAATTTGATTACAACAAACTTTGACTGACAAACACGTGCAACACACGATGAGATCTGTGGCTTCAGCGGTTGGTCCGTGTGGGACGATTCTTCTTGAGTGGGCCCAGAGACGACATTTACGTAGGACGGTGCATCTGCGTGTGCGTTTGCGCATCTTAGCTCCATAAAATATCAACAGCCGTGGCAAATTATTTCTACTGCTCCTGTTTTTGAAAGTTAAAATCTTAAGAAGAGGAGCAAGAAAAGGAGGTGCGAGTAGGCGGAGGTAGGGGCAAGGCGCACCCAAAAAAAAAAAGTGGTAGATGTTAAAAGGTAAGACGAGGAGCAAAAGCTGGAACTCATTACTTAACAACATCAATGTGATGATCTCCTTAAAGATATCGCACACGGAGAATTGGCAAAGACAACAGACAGCACCAAGAGCACTTGAATCCAACTCAACCCTTAACCCTCACCAAAAAAACGAATATAGGGTTGATGAAGAGCGTGCGCGTTATACGTGTGCGGTGGGCACTTGCGGGACGGAAACTATTTTCGGCAGCCACACTATGCAGTATATGAAAAGACGATGTTTCATTTATCAAATGTATCTAAAGGAAGTGAGGGGAAATGAAATTCGACCACATGTGAGACGAGAAGGAATGAGGGGGAGAGAAAAGTAAACGCACCGCCAATAACGCCTACACAGGTCCTTTGATGGTAACAACTTCATGAAAGGAAAGATGGAATCTTCAGTGGAATCGGACGAGCTGGAGCAAGCAAGGAAAAATTGGCAACTGGGACGACCAAAACGTCCGGATCTGGGAAAAACCTCAATGGCATTCTTACCATTGTCAGGACAAAAGCCGGATTTGAAACAGCATCAAGGTAGCGAGGCAATTACTAGTACCCATGCAGAATCCGGTGACATTTTCATCCTGAACCCTGAACTGATAAAAAAAAGGGGTGGGGCAGAGCTTCAAAAAAACAGGTGCAGGCCATAGCCGTGTTGAACTCCGAGTCGTTACAACTCCTAATCATTTGGCAGCCGATGGGACAATCTTGAGTAACGGAGGAGAAATAAAGTAACGTACAAAGTAACCGAAAGTTACTCTCAATTTGTACCTCACCGAAATGTTCACACATCCGCCCAATCAGACAAATTTGACGAAAGGTCCCAGATAGAGAAATGGGATTGTACACAATATCGATTGAGGACAGTCAACAAATGGAGAGAAAAAAAAAACATCAACAGTTAGGGCACAGGAAGAAGAAGAAAAAGAATGAGATGATGAGGGACATGAGGCGAGTAGAAGAGGGTTAAAAGAAAGCGAGAGAGGTGGGAAAACAAGGAAAGGGGGTGCAAACTGCTCATTTTGTCCTAAATTAATTTCAAATATACAACGCAGTCCCGCGTCTCCCAATTACTCTTTGCCAAATGTGACAGTTATATATCGTTGCATTCCAACATGTCAGGAAATAGTTGCTGGTAATACACTGCGACACTAATAAAAATAAACCTTATATATACTGCGTACAAAAAAAATACCAGAGAGAGGGTGGGACGAAGAGTAGGATCCAACTGGCATCTCCGGATAGAGAGGGCACACCTACACCCAGAAGTTTCGTCAGGCGCACAGACATGGGGGGGTTAAAAAAAATAGTCATCCAACGAATGAGAGACCAATAATTACTACTAATGAAGGTTTTTTGCTTGTGTAGTAAGTAGCCGAAGTGCACATATCCAGATGGTTGATTACTTTAACATTGGCCCGCCAGTGACCCCCCTTCCCTCATCCGTGCTCTCACCACCGAAAAAAAGGAGGGTAGCAGGAGGAATGGGATAAGAAATATGCATAAATCGAATTTTAATACTGTGATGGCTTTCGTGAGATATTTTGTTGACCATAACGCTCTCTAAAGGGCACTGAACGTTTCCTGTCCTCCGGCCGATAGGCCCACTTAGAGCCCCCCTCTCTCTTACTCTAGAGCCAAGAAAACCCCTCAGTATTAGTCAAGATTGAACTCGTGGTCGGATGCGCAATAGATGATACCAACAATGATATCACGCTCACCACTGGTCCCATATCAATTTGATTTGCACTTTGATAAAAAAAAGGTACGTAAGAATTCCCTCTCCTTCCGTCCCAAACGAGGAACACACAAGATGGCCCGAGAGGAATTCTTTAAGAAACGAAAATCGTGATATATGAAGGAGAGGGGTCCCGAAGGAGAGAACAACAAGATGGAATTGGACATTGGAAAGTGGCAGGGAAGCAAGGAAAAAAAAATTTTCGACAATCGACGAAATTCAAAGACTCAATAATGAGTTTTCTCGAATGGGACAATTAAAGAAGGGTGAACAACACCTTTCAAAATTATAACCATTAAGAGGACACGCACGAGGAGGTCCTTTGTCGGATTCTCTACGCGATATTCACGGCAATCAACCCGACAAAAACCCTTTTCAATAATTTTAAACAATCATAATCACTCTTCTCAAATCAATGACAATGAGAGTTTATAAAAATTGCGCACCATCATTGCTGTGTTTTCAACATAAACTAAATGGGGGAAAAGGAGGACAAGGAGAGGTCGAAAAACACAAAAAGGACAGCAGGGAAGGAGAAGGCAGCAACTGATAACCTTTGCCCACATTCTTAAGACCCTCCCCCGTTCCCGACCTTATGAAAATCATCATTTAAACAAAGAAGTTAAACAGCATGCTGCAAGCTTATAATGACAAGGGTGTGTGTCTTATCTCTCTCTCCTCTGCAATGGAGGATATCCTCAACACACTTTCCCCATCCAAACGGCGGTTCACGACTCGTAGAAGTGAGATAGCTCCACTACTGCGTCAGTGGTTCCAGGTTCGATCTGGTAAGCGGCGAGTTGCGTTGGACACACCATATCTCGTCTGATCACTGAAGTTAAGCAACGCAAGCCCAGTTAGTACTGATATGGGTGGTCGCTCGGGAAAGCTGGGTACTGCTAATACCCAATAATCGTCGCATTAGTGTAGTGTCTGTGCAGTATATGCATTAGAACTATACAGTGGACGGGTCTCTAATGACCTCGTAGTTGACGGGACCTTAAACTCCAACAAACAAACAAACAAATCCAGGTTCGATACTGGATTGAGAGTGGCTTTGGCTTCTTTCGGTGAGAGATAGAGCCTTCCAGTACGCCGCCCATCCGGTGGGAAGTAAAGCCATGACCCCGGTCACTTAGACGTAAAAGAACCCTCTGTACTACGCAACGGGTAGCAACAAACGAAAAAGCAACTCCTAACCCTTTTCCCGCCTATGGCAGGATCGGTACCCATATTGCCCCTCTGAATGGAAACAAGGGCGATGTATTGGTCATAGTGTTTCTGCAGCCGGTTGCCGGCCAAAGCTGCACCCCTATGCTTTTTTTTTCACCGTCGGTCTAGTGTTCGTTGGGGAATGCTACCAAAGCAGGGGGCGAGCGGCGAATTTCGTTGGACACACCAGTTCTCGTCTGATCACTGCAGTTAAGCAGCACAACCCCAGCTAGTACTGACATGGGTGGCCGCTTGAGAAACCTGGGTACTGCTAATACCCAAAAATCGTCGCATTAGTGTAGCGTCTGTGCATTCTCTGCATCAGAACCACACGGTGAACGGGACTCTAATGACCTTTGTAGTTAAAGAGCCCTAAAACAACAACAAACAAACAAACAACAAATCCTACACCTGGAAATTTTTGCCTCATCAACCCATTGCATAGCAGAGAGGGTTCTTTTACATCCAAGCGCCATGGTGCACCGACACGGGACCTCGGTTTCAGTGGCGTCACTACGGGGGTGCGGGCTGCACCGGGTGACACCAAGGCAGAAGAAGCAGCTTTTTTTCGCCAACCCTAGCGACGCGACTGCTCGGTTTTACTTCTCATCCGAAAGAAGACACACTCGCGACCTTTCTCTCTCGCCCGAAAGAAGCCAACCCACCTCGGTCCAGTATCTAACCTAGAACTACTGGCGCAGTTGCCGAGCGTGCTAACCACTACGCCACCGCGGCGGTAGATGAGGCAAAATTCCCAGGTGTAGAAGCTCACCCTCCACCCTCAGCATTAGAACACCGCGGTGGACGGAGCTCTAAGGATCTTGTAGTAGATGGGCCTAAAACACCAACGAATAAACAACAATGGGGCGCACATCAACACCTCTCTGTTTCTCAACCTACCAAAGTAAGTCATTTTTTTCCCCACATACATTAGAACTGCTCTTAATAAATGACTAGCCAATATGCAACAGCGCCACCTCAAGTCAACAGAATAGGAAACCACGAAATAGCAAAAATCGATGTACGACATCCTCTTCTTGAATTGAGCTTTTCGACGCACTTTCAGAAAAATCATTTTGTCATGAAATGCTAAAAGTGTCTCATATAAATAATGACCCACCCTTATTAGGACTGTTGGGTTAATTACTTTCTCCCTCTCTCTCTCTTTGTCAAGCGAGAAGACCAATACAACGGCGCTTCATTCTAATTTCTCCTATCAGTTTCCTTAAAACCTTAAAAAGGTCTCACTGGGACATCTCTCTCTCTCCTTCTTCCAGTTCCCTCCCCCTGCCAATCCTCGTCCTCCCCCTTTTCTATCTGCGCACCATTCACGTCTTTGATTCTGCGGTTCAAGCCTTTCTCTGGAGAAATCGGAAAAGCAGAAAACCATTTCATAGAAAGGCCACGCATGGATGGCGTTTAAAACTTATTACTCTCTCTCTCTTTTCTCCGACGCTAGAAAATCCCTACAAAGCTCACACAATAACATGGAAGGGGGGTAAGGGGGGGCTCACTATGTGTTGCACCGCCAACACCGGCGCACAACGAAACCACCATTCGTCTTCGGTTTCGCAACGTGTCACGAAAACCGAGAAAGAAGAAGCACGAGAGTGGCAAGGGCAACTTGGGAGAGGAAAAGATGGTTCATTTAGGAAATTGAACGGCCTGAGTGCTTCGTGACGTCAGTAGCGGAACTTGCCTAGTACTTTATTTAACATAGAAAGGGCAGAGGAGTTTGTTACACGTGGAGTCATCTTAGAGCCTCAAGTGAATTCGCCTCCCCCCTACCTCCTTGTCCTGCTTAGCTATTCCACATTGGCCTGTCAATTCTGAAGGAAATGATAACAGGGCGGGTGATACGGCCCCTGGGTCTACCTAAATTTGCCGTAGTTTCCATAAAGAAAGAAATACAGACACAAACAGCATAATGTTTTCATTCCCATTTGGGACAAAAAGGAGTACTAATAACCCACCTCCGTCTGAATTGAGCCTTCGTGCTGCGGAGATCCAGAGTCAAAAACTATGTTAAATTAGCTCTTTAATTTTTCAGTGTGGCTTATGAACACAAATATCCAACACAAGGGGAAGGGCTACGTCCCCACCTGGGTTTGTTTGTTGGTTGGTGTTTTAGGGCCCTTCAACTACGAGGTCATTAGAGCCCCGTCCACAGCGTAGTTCTTATGCAGAGACTGCACAGACACTACACTAATGCGACGATTTTTGGGTATTAGCAGTACCCAGTTTTCCTTGGCGGCCACCCATGTCAGTACTAGCTAGGGTTGCGTTGCTTAACTTCAGTGATCGGACGAGAACTGGTGTGTCCAACGCAATTCGCCGCTCCCCCACCTGAGGATTATTTTAGATTTAACCGTAGGTCCTATATTTCATTTTTTACTTAGAAAGGGTAAAAAAATTACGGCTTTAATTGCTACCCTGACGGAAGCCAAATTTAGGCTACTCAACGTCGGACAGAAGCGAACCGGCAACCACGCATTCACGAGTCAAACAAGATGTATCTGAGCTAGGGATACAATTTATTGAAAGTAGCCAAAAAATAGCACTGGCTATGAGCAACGAATGTTCCCATTGCCATCCCCTGCCCTCTTCAAACTACTGTAGTACGCCTGCAGGTGAGAAAGGAGTGGTAGCCGGTTCTTTCGTTTTCATTTGTTGGTCCCGACAGAAGCCAGGCGCATGAATATGCCTTAAACAGAACCTGTGAAGCGAATTTGGCCAAAAAAAAAAAATCGTCCAGCGAAATGATGAGGCTGTGACCATCCCTAGTGAAGGGATTCAGTCAAACCCAAGGGCCCTAATCATCCCATCACTGAAATGAACTCCCCTTCATCATGACCCATTTTTACAGCTGCCAAAATTGTGATGATAGATGTAAGAGAGTCTACATCTCATAAGATCGTTTCGTATTCTCTCCCCTGCCCCAGGACAAAGGGAAAGGGAGGAAGTAACTTGCATACCATTTCGGTCAACTGGTCAAGCCCCGGTCAGTCTTGCGACGTGAAAGAGTAGGCTATGCTTCACTTAAACGACTTCTTAATAAACTATTACTAAAAACTAATGCCGGATTAAGGTTATGAGACCTGGATTCGGGCCCTTAAATTAAGATTAAAACAACATCAGATCCCTAGGTCAGGAAGGAGCAAGCCTGCAGGCCTACAGAAATTCGGCACAGCTTTGAATCTTCCAGCAAAATATTTCAATAAAATGAGAGTGATAGGTGGTAACACTGATATAGGAGGGGGAAGAAGGAAAACTGTTTCCACAACAGTAAATCTAACACCTTTGGGGAAAAGGCGAGGGTGTTAGCACCATTCCTGGGGCCGGCGGCATCACCATGCCTCCTATTTGTGAACCAATAAAATTCTCATTAGGCAGACGCCAAAAATCTATTTAAAAACAAGTGTTACATATGTTAGATATTGATTACCATAATTCGGACTCCAAAAATTTCGACAGTCTCCCAGAGTGATGAGAACGCCGATCAATGACGTCAGTAAAATCGATTTTAGTAAAAAAAACAAGACATAGGGGGCGCTAAAAGCAACGACTCGGCCTTACTATTAATAACACCAAACCCCACAACCAAAAGATTCGTTATGAGGACTTTTTCCAACCGGACATCCCACCGCTTTATTTACAATTTCTAAAACGTCCGAGAAAGGGGGTGAGGGGCTGTACTGCGTTGGACACACCAATAATGGTTTGATAACTGAAGTTAAGCAACGCAACCCCGGCTAGCACTAGCATGGGTGACCGGTTGGGAACACTGGGTATTGCTAATACCCAAAAATCATCGTAGCAGCGTAGTGCCTGCGCAGACTCTGCATTAGCACTATGCAGTGGACGGGGCTCTAATGACCTTTGTAGTGAAAGGGCCCTAAAACACCAAAGAAACAAACAGAAAACGGGGCTTGGATTTTTCCGGGCTACCTCAACGGCAGCGGGGTCAGTGTCAAGAGAACAGGTGACAATGTCAATACCACACTGTGACTGACTTTTAAGACTGGTCCTAATGAGGTCCATTAAACTTCTACATTTTAAAGGAAAAGGGGAGAGGGAGAAGGGAAGGGAACGGGACAGAGGTCAAATGAGGTGAACTTACTTCAGATCCACTTCGATTCTTGAACCGAATCCATTCATTGAGTTGAGGCCTCCAATAATCCAACATATAATTTTCTACGAATTCCTTGCCTTGGCCATTTCCAAACCGGCCCTGAGTCTCTACGTGAGTGATCACATGCACAGATCGCAAATTGATCTCCAAATATTCTTTTGAATCTTCCTTCACCTGGTTTTTAGGACACCAAGCACCTCCACTCAGTTCCAAACGTATCCTGCAACGAACAAAACAAAAATATTATTATTAACCGGAAGTGGACCAGGACACCACATCTTCGCACAAATAAGATAACCATCACCAATCAACCAACCAATACACCAAACCCCTTTCACAATTTATTTAGAGAAGAGAAACGTGACACCGAGTCCACCCTGCTGATTGGTACAGAGGCAGGGGGTCCACCACACTGGGTGCCAAGTATGACAACAAAAAGGATGACAATACTCCTAAGTCTAATTGCCAATTAGATGTGACCACTAAACATCACAGCGAAATGACGAAAATAACATACGAGTATGCGTTAAAGCACTTCCCTGCCCCGTCCCATTTCCAGTCCTCTCCCCTCTCCACCAACCGGTGGGGGAGGGGGGAACAAGACAAGAAGAGGACTGTACACTAAACACTAATTACCACTTTATCAACTCCAGTCATCTACAATGTTAACAACGACCTCTAGTGGACGAAATACCTCCCTACGTTATCCACTTTTCATCAAACATCTCCAGTTATTCCTTGGCAGGCACCAAAACGTTACTCTTGCAGGGGTGGGAGCCCAGCCGAGTTGAGGGTCGTCACAGTTTAGGGGAAGTAGGGGGAGGGGTTAGAGAAAATTTTAATTAAAAGTTATTATTGCCGCCTTCGTCTCTGGAAGAGAGAGAGCGTCGTCGTTGCTGCTGTCGTCAATGAGCAAACATCAGTTTAGGGCGCCATTCCTTAGGTCAACGGGCCATGCAAAGGGAGGAAGGAGGTATGCGACACCCAAGTGATAGAGCCCCTTGAATCAAGATTTAATTTCGTCGAATGAACGCCAACGACAGCTAAACAAATCCTTTAACCCTCCGACGGGCACACATTAAAATGGCGATTGACAACGTCCCAGTAAAAAAAACATGGCGCCGAGTACCAGAGAGTGAGGTATTGCACGCCAACGGGACAGTTTATAAACTCTCATACCTTTCAATTAATGAAACATCGTGGTTAGATGAAGGGGGAGAGAAATGAAGGAATCGGACACCCCATCCTTTCCTCTAAGGAATTCAGAACCACAATTCTTCAAGGCGGGGCACAAAATCGGGAGGTAGGTAATTCTGAGTGCCAATCCCAATTTAACTGTCGCATAACTTGCAACTTTTTTCTCTCTGTCTGCCTCTCTCTTCTCCCTCCCTTGAACCACCTTCCTTGTCCTTTACGTCCTTTATGAAAATTTCATCATCAGATCACAGGCTGCACGCACATTCCATCCCTTCGGCCCCCCCCCCTTCCGCTAACAAAACGCGCAATTAACATAAAGACCATTTTCCTCAACTAATGATTATAGTTAACTAAGTTAATGGCTTGTGAAATGACAAACTGGAGTTCAGGCCAAAGCCAAACATAACATAGTCACCGCCATTGCCGAATATACGCTGTGTACACTCTCCACCCTCGCGGTCATACCCCCTCTCGAAGGGGGGTACAAGTTCCAGACACTAACTTCTGTAAAGTCTCTTTCTCTCTCCTCCCGCACAGATCAGCGTTGAAGATTACAACTGTAGTAACCGACCGGCAACCCTTCAGCCTTAAAAAGTAACCATTCGCAACCTCTTTCGGGAGTCTACGTGCCCCCATCTTCCTTTCCTGCACAGACCCCCCCCCCCCCCCCCCGTAAACCGTTACACCCTAACAGAAATGTGAACAGTGCTAACGATAGCCAAAACAAAACGGACGAGGTTAGATGTTAGAATGTATAACATTTAAATGTCGACGAGCTCACATTTGACACAGTGATCACTGTATCAACCCCGTCCAATGAAAAACAAATTCGCTGTCCCAATTCGAGATATCCCATTGAGCAATCACTATCAGCAGTCCAGAAACCCTCACAGATTATGGACAACATTAAAAAAAAACTTAAAATTGGAATGTGACCATTTATTACAGCTAAAGGACACATCAACATTGGGATGGGTTAGGAGGTGGGGTAGTGAAACAAAGGTCAGTAGTAGGGTACTACCGCCGATAAGCAACTTTACGAAAGAATAAACAAAAGGACATTCCTATGGTGGGGCAGTGCGATGAATACAATGTCACCGTCTACTAAGGTAAACAAATTACTCACCGTCCCGAGTTAGCACCGACGTTAAATGAGACACTAAAGTTCAGAGAATTCTTTCCCGGGGAGGAAAGGAGAGAGGGACGCTCGGCAACTGCGTCAGTAGTTCTAGGTTCGATACTAGACCGAGGTGGGTCGGCTTCTTTCGGACGAGAGAGAGAGAGGCCACGAGTGTGCCTTCTTTCGGATGAGAAGTAAAACCGAGGTCCCGTGTGGCTGTACGATGGCACTTGCACGTCAAAGAACCCTCTCTACTACGTAACGGGTAGATGAGGTAAAATTTCCAGGTGTAGGAGCTCGGTAGCATTCCCCAACGAACACTAGACCGACGATAAATAAGCGTAGGGGTGCAGCTTTGGCCGGTAACCGGCTGCAGAAAAAAAAACTATGGCCAATATAATCGCCCTATGTCCATTCAGAGGGACAAGATGGGCACCCGACCCTGCCATAGGCGGGAAAAGGGTCAGGAGTTGCTTTTGCTTGAGGAAGGGAGAGAGGGGGAAGGGATGCCTACCGCGTGTGAGCCGGCTAGAACTAGTGGGGGTCTGAGGAAAACTCTTTCCAATATTGAGAACAATAGCCACACCACGTTAGGACCAGTGCCGGATTTACCACTAGGCTAAGTATAAGTAGACTGAAGCCTAGGGCCTCAACATATAGCAGGCTTGAAAACTTAAGAAAAAGGCCTCAAAAGGGCTTTGATTGATTTCATGGGTTGGGGATTAAGTCAAGCAGCCATAACAGGATGAACCCTTAAGAGGCTGCTCATGGGAGATGAGGAGGAAGGTGAAAGGAAGAAGGAGAGGGTAAATTTGCAGCACCCAATGTTCTCTACCAACCATCCAAGATGGTACTAACGCGGGCTTGGGCTGCTTGACTTCAGTGATCTCACGAGAACTGGTGTGTCCAACCCAATTTACTGCACTGTTGAAAACTGAAATAGCGTAGTACCACTCACTATCTAAATCCGGCACTGGTTAGGACCCTTTCTGCCATCATGTTTCGACCTCCAAACAAGTGGGGAGTCGATTGGCATGAGTGGGATCGCGAGGAGAGAGAGAGGGGGGGAAGGAGGGAGGGGGGCAGGAGTGAGAACCATGAATTCCGAACGTCACACTTGACTTAAGATGTTCAATTTAGGTTGCCAACGAGATTAAGAGGCAAGAGCAAGAGAAAAAAATAAGAAGTTGACTTAAGTTGAAATAAATGACGGAAAAGATCTCACGCAGCGACACCAATTTGTCAGAAAAGGGCACCACAGATTCCAGTTTGAAAAATCCTGTCGTTATTTAATGTCAACATTTCTGAAGTGCCCAATAAATGTCATTAACATGCCATACCTTACTCCTTTTTTTTTTTTGGTACCACTTCTTCAACCCCTGAATTTATCATCAGCCTAGCACTGGATCTTAGGTAGAAAAACAAAACCTAAACTCCACCAGGGCTATTTTTAGAGGATAAATTAACATCTTAACCATCCACTTCCGCCTTTTTCTTCACCCTATTCCTCATTGAATTTAAAGAACAACTTGACAGGTAAAGCAACTAATGACCCTTTTCTCGCCCATGGAAGGGTCGGGGGTACCGATCTCATCCCTCTGAATGGACACACGCCTTTTATATTGGACAGTATTTTTCCGTAGCTGGCTGCCGACCAAAGCTGCAACCCCTATGCTTATTTATAGTCGGTCTACTGTTCTTTGGGACACTCCACCGACGTTGGTGTTTTA